>OY992880.1:67519917-68057375 GCA_963921405.1 Cepaea hortensis | reverse complement strand
GGTCAGACAGACAGCCAGACAGACAGTCAGACAGACAGATAGTCGGTAACGGGAACGAGAACTTATATGACTACTTATATGAATTAAATGAGATGCTCCCCACCAGGGTCTGGCGAAGCCGGGCAGGGTCAGCTAGTCTGATTAATAAAGTAAAAACTCAAATAATTTTAAATAATAATAAAATAATTCCCTCATTAATTTCTTTGGTTGCCTCTCTCTCTCTCTCTCTCTCTCTCTCTCTCTCTCTCTCTCTCTCTCTCTCTCTCTCTCTCTCTCTCTCTCTCTCTCTCTGTTTCAGTGTGTTTGTGTATATGTACACACATACAACTTTTTAAATACATTTTGGTCCACTTTAGTTTCCATATAACTGTCTAACGAATGATTGAAGTTCATATTTCAAGTAAAAATATCAGCGTTCTAATAAGTTCGTCGATGATCTCAAACAAGTGTTACAAATTGTATAATTTGCGAAACCACATTTTCATTTTCATTATGAAAACAATGAGTGAACTCTTAAGTTATTATCAGATAGTCGTATCATTGTTTCATTCCTCAATTCTGTTATCAGTCCCATAACACGCCCTTCTGCCAGTCATACCTGGCTGCTGTTATGTTACAAAGATTTGCTAAAAATGGACATAAAACGAACGATTTTTAATGAAGTTATTCACTTTAACGCCATCGTGTAGTACTAAATTCAGATTTTCAGACATTTTTAATGAAGTTATTCACTTTCACTCCATCTTTTAGTACCACATTCAGATCTGCAGACATTTTCTTAACCGGCAGTGTCTCGCTGTGAATTGTTAATTCAACAATGTCAATTGTCAATTCTACAATGTGCAGTCAAGCTGGAAAACATCTAATGGTTGCAGAAATGTGGTTTCTGAGGAAAATGCAAAGAATGCCATGGACAGATAGAAAAACCAATGACCAAGTACGACAGGAGACAAATGAAACTCGTAAATTCATTAGAGAAATTAGACGTAGAAAGTCAAAGATTTTTGGACATGTTATGAGAAGAAATGGATTGGAGAACTTAGTGGAGAACTTCATTTTTCACATGCATACAACAGTATAGGTTGTATGTGGCACTTTAGTACATTTTACACAACTTAACACAACAACAACAAATACTAGATAAAGTGCACAGTGGTGCATAGCGATGTCCTCAACACAACGTATACTAGATAAAGAGAACATTGGTGCATGGTGATGTCCTGAACACCACATATACTAGATAAAGTGCACATAGTGCATGACGATGTCCTCAACACAAAAACATATTCTAGATAAAGTGCACATCTGTTCATGACATTAGTAGTTATATTTGCGCAAATCAATTATGATCTTAGGTCCGTTCGTAGGTCCGGACCTAATCATTTCCTTATATGTGAGTTATCCCGACCCCTGCTTGACCTTGCAAAAACGGACCTACGGCTCCCGAGGTCTGGTACCTCCGAGCGAACCGGCCGGCCGACGTGGGGTGATCGGTGATCGAGTTCGAACCCAACCATGTAGACTTCGAACCCCATCCATGCAAAGAGCGAAGTCAATATGACAGATTGGAACAAGATATCAGTCGTCACTCGGATGAACCGAGTATCCAAAAAATTACCAATTAAATTTCTCTTTATTGTTTCCAATGTGAATGTTTCATTTAGAAATTTAGTTGGTAATTTTTGTAGAATTTTATGATTGAAACGTTTTTTTCATTCAACGATAGTGAATTATTGCATAAGATACCTTTAATTTTCTGAAATACAGCTGTTGTTTGCATAGGGGACATACAATTACCTCTAGTAGGTTGGAGATTGCCCAGTCAGCAGAAAACCGGTTGTGGTGTGATCAAAGAAAATGTTAGTGTTAAGTGGTATGAAACGTTGAAAGTGGGTTAGAAGATGAGGTAGATGGTATTCAAGGGATCAGAAAGGCATACGTCGTTTTAAGAAAAGGTCGACTTCATAACAGACACTGCTGGTTGTTTGGAGACTTGACGCTATTGCGGATGTGAAATGACAACGTGAGATATTTTCCCCCATTTGGCTAAGAAATTTTCCTACTTTTTATACGTTGTTTGGGATATTTGAAAGTTTGGTCAGGTATTTCTGTATTTGGACGTTTTTCCCTTTGGTCAATAGATTTTCCTACTTTTTATAAGTTTGGCTGAAATGTGGTCAAACTTTTTTCACATTTGGTTAACAAAGTTTCCTACTTTTTATAAGTTTGGTTGAAAGTTGAACAAACCTTTCACTTTGGTTAACAAAGTTTCTCACTTTTCATAAGTTTGGTTGAGATGTTTATAAATTTGGTTGAAATTTAGCTACGATTTTTCACATTGGTTAACAAAGTGTCCTACTTTTCATAAGTTTGGTTGAGATTTTTATAAATTTGGTTGAAATTTAGCTAGAAATTTTCACGTTGGTTAACAAAGTGTCCTATTTTTTATAAGTTTGGTTGAAATTTGGCCAAACTTTTCACATTTAGTTAACAAATTTTCCTACTTTTCATAAATTTGGTTGAAATGTGGCCAAAATTTTCCCTTTTGGGTAACAGTTTTTCCTACTTTTTGCAAAGTTTCCTACTTTTCATAAGTTTGGTTGAGATATTTCAGACTTTTGGTCAACCGTTTTCTTACTTTGGTTAACCCGTTTCCTTAGATTTGTTGAAATATTTCTTGAATTTCTGGTCAATGTGTATCATTTTCTCACCACATGACAACTATATACTGTAAACACACCAAAAAAAAAAAATCAAGAATCAAGATATAGTTAAAATTTATACCTGTTTATTTACAGTATTTCAGTACAGTCTACAAGAATAAAAAAAGCATAATGTCATTATACGAAATGGATGATGCAATATGAGCTGGTATACATAGTATGATCACAATATTTTATTTTCACATACATAGCTATACACATTGTATGTTGTTTCTTGGTTTCTTTACACCGTTGTCTGAGTAGGTTGGTTTTTCCGGCTGGTAGCCTAGTATGTGTCTGTCACTTGGCGTGTAGTCATACGGTTGGTCTCCTGCTTGGTGGGCTGACATCTGAATATTGTAGGCAAAGGGTGCCTCACACATCGGAGTGTCGGGCACATCAAACATCTAGCTATTGGGCTCATTACACATCTGGTTGCTGGGGTCATCACACATCTGACTGTAGCTGGGTTGAAAGCCGGTGGAATAGTATGCGTCTACTTTGTGGCTTCGTTTAGTACCCTGTTTGACTTGAGCACTGTCTTGAGTGTTTTGTGGTTTTTCCGGCTGGTGGCCTGGTATGTATCTGTCACTTGGCGTGTAGTCATACGGCTGGTCTCCTGCTTGGTGGGCTGACATCTGAGTATTGTAGGCAAAGGGTGCCTCACACATTTGAGTGTCGGGCACATCAAACATCTGGTTATTGGGCTCATCACACATCTGATTGCTGGCTCATCACACATCTGGTTGCTGGCTCATCACACATCTGATTGTAGTTGGGTTGAAAATGGCAGTATAGTGTGCGTCTGCTTGGTGACTTCGTTTAGTACCCTGTTTGACTTGAGCATTGACTTGAGTGTTTTAGATTTGATTGGTTCGGTTAGTGCCCTGTTTGATATGAGCACTGATTTGAGTGTTTTCGTAACTGACTTGCTTGCCTCTGTTAGTGTCTTGTTTGGCGTTTTTCAAATTGCGAATGCCATGCCTCGTGTGGGGGTAAGCGAGTCACCTGTAGTCTATCTAATGAGGTGATGTACTCATATCACACACACACACATGCACGCATACACACACGCGCGCGCAGACACACACTGACACATTCTAGGGCGCATGTGCGCGCACACACACATGCAGACACACACATGTACGCGCGAACACACACACCCACATGCACCCACACAAACATGCGCACACATACACACACACCCGTGCGAATACACACGCCTGTCGTATTATATCTATGTGTCGTCCCTGGGGTGAGGGGAATCAACACCGACATTCTTTTAACCCCATATCAATATCTTGAGGATCTCCCAGCTTTCTGTCCACAACACCCCGTCAGTCCCTAGATCTCTCTCTCTCTCTCTCTCTCTCTCTCTCTCTCTCTCTCTCTCTCTCTCTCTCTCTCTCTCTCTCTCTCTCTTACTACTGAACCAAGCCCCCTCTCATTCTTTTCCCAAAACACACTACACAACACTGGCTCTAACAAAAACAACAAATTAGTTTAATAGAGAAAAGTGTCATGTATGTGCAAAGTGTATATGTAGAATATCTGCCGTATAATCTAGTGTGTATGTAGAGTCAGACCGAATAGATCAGGAGCAAAGTCTGTTTCATCACTGTACTGGCCACACAACAGCACCATATATGATGGACAGAAGACCTCACCCAAATGATGTGTTTCTCAGACCAAGTGTCGACTTCCTCCGATAGCTCTTGGACAATCCGGATGCTTGGTCATCAATGGTGGAAACAGTCCAATATTGATCATCAATCTAACACACACAGTGTAACTACTCTGTTCATAAACATTCTGTGATCAGAGAATCCTAAAAAATACTGTTACTGTCACTTTGGAAAACTCAATGTTACTATTTAACTATTCATAGGAATTCCCCAAATTTAACACTCTTTATTAATTGGTAATGATAGGAGTTCACCAATTGTAACTCAAAATGTTAATTTTCCACTAGTGTTCCTGGTACAGGTGTTATTGTCAGTGTCTTGATTTTACTGTGATGTAAACTATCACTCAGGAAACACACTTAAATAACCATCGTTTCCCGCTCAGCAGAGACCAGGTTCCTGCAGACCCTCTGGGTTATGGGCCCAGTGTAAAAGCCTCTTAGTAAACTCTGACTTCAATATTCGAGTCATTATTTTTCTTCTAGCTTCTTGGTAAACCTAGTGGAATCTGTTGAAGAGAGAACACACCTGGTGAGAGAAACCCCATTCCGACCTTTATTAGGTGAGTGTAGGCCGACGGCAGCACTCAGATATATAACAGAGAACCAACCTCTGTCATAAGGCCGAGGAGCTCATCAAATCGGTCTGAGTCATGGTAAGACAAGGAAAGACTAGAGGAAAAGGGCAGAAACCCAGTATATACCCTACTGGAAGATCCTACCATTTGACATTTCCTCCATCCCCCAACCATCCTCAATCTCCCTAAATATTATCCAACTACATTCTCCTTAACTCACTGAGTTAAATGATATCTCACACCAGCTAGTTTAAGCTAAGCGATAGGCTACTATTGCCGACACTCTTTTAATACGTTCTAATAACGCACATTACTACACTCGATTCCTAAGAATAATCCAATGTAGGTTAATTTAATTAGTTTACCATATATTTATTCCGGTTTGAAAATTGGGACTACTAAATCACACGAAGGTAACATGTCCGCCAATGTAAATCGACAGAAGACACTGTAATCCCTCTCCAGAATCGAACTCGGAATAACATACACGTCTTAGTTGTTTCACAATATTTGGTCGACTTCCCCAAAGTTGTTTATCTCACCGGTTTTAATACTGGGTCTGAGTGACGTCACAAAACTGTCCAGACACTAGACAGTCTAGAAGCTATTTTTCTCTCTCCGTTTCCGACTTAATGTCAACAACTGGCTGGTTGTCCCTTTCATCTGGGAAATCATCCGGGTACTTCAAAATGTCTTACCAGTCTGTAATCTAGAGAATCCTTGTCCCCACAACAAAAGATCCTGCCGACCTACATCCAGACAGTCCGTCCACCACATCAAAGGATGGCTGCCGCCTGCAGATGTATGGCGCGATAGTCTTCCCTCGATCAACCACACATTAAAGGATGCCGGCTGTTTGTTGACGTTTGGCGCAACATTCTGTCATCGATCGACCTCCAAGATTTTATGTGACATAGGCCCCCTGTTAAGAGAGTAGTCCGCATCAACTCTTTCTCATTGGAGGTTCGATCTAGATGATCTATTCCTCTTCTTCAGGAGCTGAGTATCTAGACAGGAAATCAGCTCCAACATTTTCCTTCCCAGGTATATACTCCACAGTGAAGTGGTAGGGCTGAAGCAGCAACGACCACCGCATCAACCGGGCGTTGAGCTTCTGAGAAGTTGCCAGGAACATCAAGGGTTGATGATCCGACTGGACCCGAAACTGAACTCCATACAAATAGGGCTGGAATTTTTGCACGGCCCATACGAGAGACAAACACTCCCTCTCGACGGTCGAATAATTCCTTTCAGCCGGGAGAAGTTTCTTGCTTGCGTATGCCACTGGTTTCAAAACCGAAGCATCGTCTTTCCCTTCCTGTAACAAGGCTGTCCCAATTCCAATCCCACTCGCATCCGTTCTCAACACAAATGGCTTGGAAAGGTCGGGGAGCTGTAAAACAGGTTTGCTGACCAAGGCCTCCTTCAACTGACTGTATGCACTCTCGCATTCGGGTGTCCATACGATTGGCTCCGGAAATCCCTTTTTTCAAGGTTTCCGTTAATGGAGCTCCCAGTTCAGTGAAATGCGGGATGAATTTTTGGTAGAACCCACACAACGAGAGAAAGGATCGCACATCCTTCTTCATTTTTGGCCTTGGAGCACGTCTGATCTTTTATAGGTTCTTCTCCTCTGGGACAATTAGTCCTGGAGTGATGGTGTGACCCAGAAATTCCAGAGTCTGGTAACCAATCATGCACTTGGTTGGCGAGCGGTAAGCCCTGCTTCCCTAAACCTATTGAAAACTCTCTCCAAGGATTGCAAATGGTCATCCATGCTGTCACTAGCAATCAGTATATCATCCATGAACGAGATAATGGACGCATCCTGTAAGGGATCTAGCAAGGTCCTCATCATGCGAGTAAACACACTAGGTGCATTGCTGAGTCCAAAAGGCATGACATTGAATTCATAGTGTCAACTGGGAGTACTGAAAGCTAGCAGGGGTCGAACCTCTGGTTTGACCGGCATCTGATAATAACCCCGACTCAGATCCACTTTTGAGAAATACCTAGCTTTATGGAGCCTAGCGAATAACTGAGTTGGATTCGGCAAAGGTTCCACCTGAAATTGAGTATGACTGTTCAGAAGTCGATAGTCTATACACAACCGGTGTTCTCCACTTGGTTTGCGTAACAAAACCACCCCCGCATTGTATGGGGATGTGGATGGCGCAATCACGTCATCCTTCATCAATTTCTGTATTTCCTCCTCCAGGGCCTTTTCTATAGAAAATGGCATTGGGTAAACCTTTTGGCGAACAGGCTCTTGGGTGGTCAAGGTCATCTCGAATTCAACCAGCCTCGTTCGTCCTGGTTTATCAGTCACTATCTCGTTATGAGACTCAAGAACCTGGATAATATTTTCCCTCTCCTGGGAAGTCAGATCAGGGTTCACTTGCACATCCCTGTAGGTTTCCTGGTGTACCAGTGGATATTCCCTGCCCTCGTGGGTTCCCGTTTCAGTCTCCACTGCAACTGCCATTGTCATGAGGTGGGCTGCTTTGTCTCCGGGTCTCTCCTCGTATTTCCGCAGGAGATTGATATGGAAAATCTTCGACTTTCCCCGGATCCGGATCTGATAGTTGGTTCTGGAGACCACCCTTTCCACGCCAGTTTTTTTTTTTTTTTTTTGTTTTGTTAGGAATACAGCAACAAATAGTAAATAACGTCTACATCTGTTATCGACGCAACAACAAATATTAGATAAAAAGAACTTCAAATTAATTGCCCATTATTGTGACGTGGACACCGCCAAACTATAGACAGAATCATATCCCTGAAAACTATATGACAAACCAACAGTGGCATACAACTCCTCTATCATCTCTTTGTATCAGATTTTTGAAAGTGCTTTGGGACGGGCGTGGCAGAATGAATTATTTTTATCCCCGCGTTTCCATCCTGTTTCAGAATATTGCGGTCAGCATCGGCATCTTTCAGCTGTATTTTGATTCCTAGGCTAGATTACGCTCATCAGTACGCCACGATTTTCTGAGCGACCGGCTCCATACTCTCATAAGTCACTGGCGCGACTCGAACCGCTTCCAATTCTTGTGCGCTCACATCAACCAAGAGAGTATTCGGGGTTACGGAGAAAGCTGCTAACCCTTCGACCAGGGAGGCCGGCAATGAATGATATTGGGGAACAGAATTGTTGTTGGTGCGGAGACCAACATAATACGTTGTCCCCAATTCTGTCACTGTCACATAATAAGTTAGTAAAGGACCCTTTTACAAGTTTTAAGGCGCATTAGGCTTACGGAGCAAGACCCATATTTTATAGTCCAACCGCCACTTGGTGACTGATGTGGTCTGGGTAACACCTGCCGCCTTTGCTTCCCAGGACATGTCATGGTTCCCATTTTAGCCTCGACCTGGGAGATCAAGTCAGTTTTACAAATCTGAATTCGCCCCGATACGGATGGAACCCAAGACTGCCGGGCCTATGGTCAAGAGTCTAGCCACTACACTGCCGCGGCCCGGTCCTAATCACATGCAGTGTTCAAATGAATGAAATTCTAATTGCTAACGTGGTGACTTACTTCCCACCCAACATACCACTCTCGACGAAGAAATAGATCTAGGTTAACGCGAACAAGATGTGTTAACAACAACAAACGCCGTGCGGCGGTTGTGCAAGAGCTCTATCCTGAATGTCAGCCATTTGACTTCAGTATACCGGCTCTGAAGAGCATTAGCTTCAACTTCTGGTTCTGCTCTGCTTTGGAAATGCCATAGGTAGCAATAACAGCTTTCAGCTGAGCTGGTGTCGCTGCCATGAATTTACAGCCCGTTGTTTTTGCTTTGTTTTCCTGAATCTGGTAAGTCAAGGAAACACAAGGGAAACAACAGGATATGTGGTAACATAAAACCGTTGTGACAGGAATGAAAACCTAGCCTCTGGTTTTCTCAACAACCATCATGGTCATCTGCATGTTAGGAAAGAAAGATATTATTGCCTTGTACAAGTATAGTATTATTTCTCTGCTCTACTCCGTGTGTCGGGTCAGTGGCGATAGGGTTACGAACGCAGTTCGTAATCTCGCATACCCGCGTTCGAAACACAGCTGCGGGTGATTTGCCAGCAGACCGCCTTGCGTTGGTTTTATACGACATGGTATGGGTGCCGGTAGTTCAGAAAGCAATGGCAAACTACTGAACGTAAGCTTGCCAAGAGATCACAACAGAAAAAATGCTGGTGTTGTCTACGACGTCCTGTAAAGAATATGCAACTGACTTTTTTTAATACTCAGTTTGCTGAGTTCTGTCTGTTTATTGCAGTGTTGTCAGTCTATTCCGCCGCTCAGCGTAATGAGTTTTCCATTTATTCCGGTTTTTAAATAAGTTAGTTGCATTTCCTTTGCGTGACGTAGCAGTCAACTCCAGCATTTTTGCCTATTTGTGATTCCTCATACTGTTTCAAAATCGTCCGGAGCTGTGTTTAGAACGCGGTATGCGAGATTACGAATTGCATTCGCCACAGAGCCGGCATATCCCGGTGCTCTAATCAAATGCCAAGTTATCCACTTATCCCGGTGCTCTAATCAAATGCTAAGTTATCCACTTATTCCGGTGCTCTAATCAAATGCTAAGTTATCCACTTGTTCCGGTGCTCTGCCTATGTGCTTGCTGGATTGTTCATCAATTCCGGTACTCTAATCATATGCTGCGTTGTCCACTTCTTCCTATGCTCTGCTCATATGCTGCGTTGTCACCTATTCTGGTACCTGCTAGGGCAGTGGTTCTCAACTTCTTTTGGCCCATGCCCCTGCCAAATGGTGTATTCGATATAACAATAAACATCAGCAAAACATCAGCAAAACCTCGTTGTCCAGGTGGAACCAATTGAACAGAATCTGAAAGCACTGTGCCAACAGCATCGACAACTTAAAGCCGGCAGACACGTCTATGATATCAATATTTATTTCCTGCGAACAGCTTGTGACAAATATAAATAATAATATTAATAATACTAATAATTATCATAATACCGTTCCTGTACAGCCAGGAGGGTCGGTATCGTAGCAATAAAGATAATCACACAGCTGAACCTAACTATTCAAATCCTAAGACAATGTCTCACCGCCTAGCGTCAGTTCTACTGCCTCCTATCGATTGACCGTTCTGTCACCTTGGCCATTCTCGCCGAGTCCTAATTTCCACATTCATGGCCAACTGTTGGTCCTGACTGAGAGGAATAATGCTTTAACGCTCTAGCTCTTCTACCAAGTAGTTCCTAGCTATCACTGCCATGTCCTGTAGGATTGTTGACAACCTTCTCTCCTTTCATAAACTCATGCCGCCTTCCGTGCCGCCAGCCCAAGCTCTATCTGTTGTTGCTAAACTATCACGTTGTGACGTTTCTACCTTCTCACGTCACGTAGCGACTTTTTCTGTTTGTTGGTTCGAGATTACTTCTCAGATTCTTTGTGACTTATCCATTACGTCATTCATTCTGACTCGCTACATGGCAGCCCCCCCCCCCTTTACCATATGTTCAGAACGTAATTCCCCCCCCCCTTTCGAATTTCCTCCCTATAAATTCCCCCCCCCCCCACCTTTACACAGTATACATAAAAATGGAAGCTAAATTTAATAACACATACTAGAACAAGTCTAGACATCTACATAAAACGTGATTTGCGTGTCTACTTACGTTATAAAACGAATTCTATTAGGGCGAGAAGTACAGAACCATAAAATTTAGAGGGAAAAACAATACCAAGTAACTGGTTCTTGTATTAATACGATCTTGAAATAATCTTAACTCCCCCCCCCCCCTTCTGAAAACCCTAAAATCCCCCCCCCCCCCGGGAGGGAATTCCCCACCGTTTGAGAACCACTGTGCTAGAGTGTTGTCCACTTATTCCGGTGCTCTGCTCGGGTAATGAGGTGTCCACCTATTCCAATGGCTACTCGGCCCCGTAAATCACACACAGCCAAACATGATGGGCTTGACTGCGATGTCCTGGAAAGGACATACAACTAATTTGAACTCGGTGCCGTGAGCCGTGTCTGCTACACTGTTGTTTCCCGCCATCTGCCATCATGCAGTCCGCGCGTTGTAAACGCCATCAAAGGTTTTTGTAAAGACGCATTATTTGTTTGAAAACGTTACAGGTAATATATAGCAGCCAGATACTTGTTGGGGGTTTCTTCCTCTTCTGCATTCGCTTGCGAGCAACTCTAATAACCACCTATTTCATTCTTGTAAAGTGGCCAGTCCGTCTCAGGCTTCCCTCTTCATCCTAGTTTCTCTGTTACTAAATGTAAGAGATTACCATGTTGTCGGCATGCAGTTCTCGTGGATAGGTCAGTGTTTGTGATGTTTCTTTCTCTGGATACGTCTTGAACCTCTTGGTAGGAGAAGTGAGTTTGTAAGGTTCTTTCTGTGGATATGTCTTCAGCCAGTTTTACTTTATAGTTATTTTTATTACTGATTTGATCTCTTAAGGGTTAGGTGTGACATGATTTAATATATTCTACTTAGCAGCAATTACGTGGAGTGACCATTTCCCACTCTCGAATTGATCAAACAACATGGAGAAAACCGTGCGCAACTGCAAATTTAAATTGACCTGGTGTGGGGGTAAGCTATTAACCTTCCTGTTATGTCACAGTATCCTTTGTTTGAAGTGGCAGATATCGTAAATAGGTATTTACTCAACACTCCTATCTTGTACATGGCTGGTATAATTCTGAACTGATAGTTTTAGCCCTCACATATTTTTGTGACGAAGCTTCCTGGACAACATTTGGCATCGAACTCCCAAACCAAGTGTTCAAGCAGAAGCAAAGACTTTCGGTTGGATAATCAAGAACAGAAATATCTCACGATTACTTCCGCGCTGTGAATGTGATGAAGAAGTTATTCATTTATGTGCAACATTTTCAACGTTTAGCTTTTTGTCATTGCAACTGAATAGGCCTGAATCTTCCGTCATATATCCCGTTTGTATATGTACATATCTTCTACTAATTCTGTTTTTCTACTGTGCCTATGTTTAAGACGCGGTCTGCAAATGCTTTGCTCTGGTTTAATTGCGTTGCTGCTTTCTTCCTGTAAATCCCCAGGAAGTCAGGTCTCTGAATGCGAAGGTACATGTAATCACAAGCCGGACACCAGGTCATTCACTGCTGGATCCCATCTTGTAGTATGGTTGACCCATCCGAACTTTGTTGCTCGTGGCTCTTGATAAACATGTTTCTTTGATAATATTTGTATTTCCTTTCCTTGGAATAGAAGTTAGTTACATATCACTTACAGGACGTGACAGTCAACCCCAGCCTTTTTTTTTTTTGTGTGGCGGGTTGTGATTTCTCGGCAAGTTTACGTTCAGTAGTTTGTCATTGCTTTTTTTAACGATCGGCACTGATACCTTTGTATGAAAACCAACGCCAGACGGTCTGCTTCCAAAACTTCCGAAGCTGTGTTTCGAACGCGATATAAAGGTTTACGAATTGCATTCGTAACCACTTCACCACAGAAGGTTGAAATAGAAAACATTCATGATATTCTCCATTAGAGAAGATGATCAAAGATGATCCAGTATCAGTGGTACCAATACACGGGCTGGCTGCTGTAGTTCATTAGTTTATGACGACATGTGTTTCTATCGCCTTGTTAGATCGTCTAGGAAATTTTGCCTGCTATTGCGGATGAAATGATAGAAAAGGGTGGAGACAACTTCGTACCCGACTGAAGAAAAACATTAATACAACAGAGAAGTAATTGTCGTTACAGTTGTAACCAAATGTGCAATCAAATCATGAAGGTGCCAATAAACAAAAGTAACTACGTTCAAAAACTGCACTCATTAACGTACACAGGTGCACGCATACACACACACACACACACACACACACACACACAAACACGAGCACACAGGACTAATAATAACAAAAAGCTGTTTTCCAACATGGTAGCAGCCAAGCCAAAACCTGGAATAAATGGAACAACAATGATCAAGCATCTCAAATTGACTTTATTCTACTTAAGAAATCAGACAGAAGGCTACCAATTTAATTAAGGGCACGCCCAAACACATACATTGATACTGATCACAAACCAGATTTCATTTGTTTTTAATAATTAAACTACAGGAAAATAATAAACAAACAAGTTAACATAAGACGTCATCAACTATAGGATGCTTCAGGAAAATACGATCAAAGATGAATTCAAACAAAAAAATATAAATCAAAAAGCTACATAAGAATATCCCTGATGAGTACTCAAGTGTAGATAAGGAATGGACAATTTTCAAAACTGCCTTGCTCGACACTGGAAAATAAATGTGGAAACGAGAAAGTGGGGCAGGACAACAGATTAAGAACATCTTGGTGGAAAATTGAAGCTAAAGGCAGTGTTCCAAACATGGATCACAACTAACTGAACAAGATTATGTTACTCATAGAATTGCACGACGAAATGCCAAGCGAACGATTAGAGCATCTAAAGATTTATCCTGGAGAATATACAGTGGACAGATGGCAACCCCGAGCAAAGACTACCCAATAGAATGGTATAAACGTGTCATCCCAACCGCCATCATAACTAACAAAAGAGGTATACCATTATTTAATCCACAACAAAGACTAACAAGATGGGCAGCATTCTTTCAAGAACTATTTAACCCGACACATCGCATTGAAAACGCCAATTTTGTGCCTAAAAGCTGTGGACAGAAAAAAAAAACCAAACTTTATACCCGCAGAAGTAAAATCAGTTATACAGAAAAGTCCTAAAACAAATCACCGGGTCGAGATTGAACAACCACATAAGCTATTCAGGCTTGTGTGAAAACATGAGTTAAATGGCTGACAAGAATTTCTCATCATGGGAAGAAAGAAATGTCCCAGACGATTGGCCATAGACAATAGTAGTACCAATATGGAAAAAGAAAATCAATATGAGAGAGTGAAAACCGTACAAAAGTATATCACTCCTGAGTCTTATAGGGAAAATGTACCCAAAACTATTGGAATAAAGAGCTAAACCCATTGTTGAATAACAGTTCAGCAAAGTACAATTTGGTTTCAGGAAAGGTTAGAGTTCTCTGGTACATTATTCACACTAAGACAAATATATGGGGGGCAAAAAAAACATGAAGTACAGTGGACAGCAGAATTGCATTGCATTGCATTGGCACCTTGCCGTCTTGACAGACGATAGTTTGTGCTTTAAAAAGGCATAATAACTTTTAACTATGGCGGTAGCGAGTGTGACTGATAAGGCCAATTTGCGCTGCAAATGTCCGTTCACAGTGGGTGCATGTGAACACGTGGTCATTTCCACCATCATGCACCATCTTACGTCTCAAACGCTTGGTGTGTGACTTTTCTGCAATAATTTTCTCCTTTGACTTTATTCCATTTCTGATATTTGCCCTCCATGCAACACGTTCAGCGGCGACTTGCTCCCAATGTGCATTATCAATGCAGCAGAATATTGTATTTGTAAATGAGTAAAAGGCTTTCGACAGAGTAGACAGATACAAATTATGGACCATCCTTGAAGACTACGGGATACAAGGACAATTGTTAGATAACATCATAGCCATGTATCACTCGAGCCAACGTGCAGTGAGAACATTAGAAGATATATCAGATATGTTCAGAGTCAATACATGAGTGAAACAGGGATGTGTGCTCTCTCCTCTGCTATTTAAAATCTACATAGATAGACTATACAAAGAAACAAGCCTTGACAGAACAGATTCTAAAAATTTTGAATTCTTTACTTCAAATGAAATAACAGATTCGCCCTCAATAAATGAACTTTTATTTGCAGATGATCTGTGTCTGGTTTATAGCGATGGGGGCAGACTACAAACGCGTTTTAATAAGCTGAGTTCAACATGCTGAATAGAATATGAATAATAAACACAGCCAAAACTTAAATAATGCAAGTAAGCAGATCTCCTGGTCCACTAAGTATACTGATATACACAAGTTAAAGAATTCAAATATCTTGGAAATAGGATCACATAAGATGGCAAAATAGAAAGAGAAATCGAGAAAGAGAAAGAGAAAGCAAGCTCGCTTATGCGTCAGCTATTACTATTACCCATACTGAAACATCCAAATATACATATGTTAGCAAAATTACAGATAATAAATAGTATATTCACACCAGCCCTATTGTACAAACACACGGAATGACACGATCCAGTGCCACCCGCAGGGTGCTGGAGCGTAAATTAATCCTCCCAGCGATGCTTGACGGCAAAAGTGGAAGATGATGATGATTTTCCATGAATGCTGTCAAAGGCTTTGAAAAAGGATTGTTCGACAGTAATCTGAGTGTATGGTGCTACTTTCTGGCGTCCTACCACGTGAGATTTTTTTTTTTTTTAATATATTGCTGGAATATGCTTGGCGCTCATTGTGCAGTTAGTCACGCATATGGAACAATTTCTTTGCACGTTCTTGAATTGCTCCGGTTTAGCGAATCCACTTGATCAAATAAATATGTGCTCGTCTCAGCTAAACCATGAACAAGAGGGCAGGGTACAACGGCAAACGTGTACAGGCAGTCTCATGATTGACACTGCCGGAAGGTGTGGGGTGATGGCACTTCTCATATATTATTACGGGAATATGAGGTGAGGCAACGAGTTCCCTTCCGTCTCGCCTCCTAAGAAATACCTATGGTTTAATGCTAGTAGACTAAGCGACTCCAGAGCCGCACTGGTCGAAGCGAATCCACCCACTGCTAGGGATGCAGTCGCTGACTGTTGAGTTGGGAGGACACTGTACTAACTAATGTGAACTAATATGTTAACGGGCTACGTTACCACGCGTAGGCATACCTATAATAGCAGTGTTTTTAGTCATATTTATTACACTGAACTTGTTAATTGACATGACAAAGCTTCATCGTCTTCAGCGACTTCCTGTATCTGACGTGGGTTTATATATCTCCGAAATGTTCTCATTGCGTTATGATACATGTCTGCTACCGTATGTACAGCTTTTAGGTCATAACTGTGACACGCCCTTCTTCCCATTTTCCGCTATCCATTTTTATTAGGTCCAAACCTACTTTTTGTTTGGCAGTGAATCCGTATATAATGTGAAATGAAACTAGCGCGCACCTTCATGAGACAGTTAAAGATGAAACGCAAGTGTGTAAAGCGTGAATCAGGGCAGCGCACAGCTTCTATAATTGCAGTCAATGACAACGCCCTTGTGTTCATAAAGCAGTATATCACTACACGTGACAGGTTGCCAGGCAACAACACTGTGAAAACGGGGATTATATCGGCAACTGTCCATCGAGACCAGAGCTCACACGGTGTCTGATTGATCCTTACCTGGCGTTCCAGGTCTGCGTATCATGGCAACCATCAACACAAGCACACGTCGCCATACCTGTTCTACTCACCGTTTATTCAGGCGCAGCAAAGTCGACTGCATTGTTCTATTCACAACTGCAAGTATTTTTTAACTTCATGAAATCAGAACTGTGGCGGTGTAATAAACAACTACTGAATGTCCCCGCTCTGGTTTCCCCCCGTTGGTGTCCCCCAGTTGTTTTCCCGAGTTTCGTCGATAAAATATCGATCTATTTAGACCTCAAGTGGCACGTTTATAAATATTCCTCTCGTTTAGCCCATTAAATTGGCATCAATAAGCTATCGATCTCCAGGAAGGGTAATCGATTCTGGCTACATTTGCAAAATAAATGCTAGAATCTGAACTGAATGCATTTACAATTATCTATGTTATTTGTTTGCTTGTGTCACGCACATGGGAAATTGGGGAGGGTGGGGGGGACAACACAGCGAAGAGCGGCAGAGCAGACAGGCAATAGTGACAAGAAGGGCAGATAGAAAGTCCACTAGACAGACATATAGGTGATCACGGAAACACACAGATAAATACAAATAGTAACAGATAAATACACACGCAGACACAAGTAAGGGCAGGCAGACAAATAGGCAAGCAAAGACAATCACAAATGGATTGACAGATAAGATAAATAGACGAACCGAAAGGCAGGTATATAGGCATGTACAGACAGAGACAGGCAGACATGTAGGTAGGTAGGTAGGCAGGCAGGCAGACAAACAGATAGATTAGTAAGTAATTATTTGAATAGGTGAATGCATTGTAGTGCTTCTCGATGTGACGTATAGTAGAAAGCAACAAGCTCTGTGCATTTGGTAACACACATGATGAAAAACGTCCAGGGCCTTTATACACACCCTGATGCCTGTTGGGGATATGATACTAGTGCCCTATTGTTTGCGGACAACTGGCACTCGAAGGATGATATAATCATTGCGGACAATTGGCACTCGATGGATGATATAATCATTGCGGACAATTGACACTCGATGGATGATATAATCATTGCGGACAATTGACACTCGATGGATGATATAATCATTACTGACAACTGACACTCGATGGATGATATAATCATTACTGACAATTGGCACTCGATGGATGATATAATCATTGCGGACAATTGACACTCGATGGATGATATAATCATTGCCGACAATTGGCACTCGATGGCTGATATAATCATTACTGACAACTGACACTCGATGGATGATATAATCATTACTGACAATTGGCACTCGATGGATGATATAATCATTACTGACAATTGGCACTCGATGGATGATATAATCATTGCCGACAATTGGCACTCGATGGATGATATAATCATTACTGACAACTGACACTCGATGGATGATATAATCATTACTGACAATTGGCACTCGATGGATGATATAATCATTACTGACAATTGGCACTCGATGGATGATATAATCATTGCGGACAATTGGCACTCGATGGATGATATAATCATTGCGGACAATTGACACTCGATGGATGATATAATCATTGCGGACAATTGACACTCGATGGATGATATAATCATTGCCGACAATTGGCACTCGATGGATGATATAATCATTGCTGACAATTGGCACTCGATGGATGATATAATCATTACTGACAACTGACACTCGATGGATGATATAATCATTACTGACAATTGGCACTCGATGGATGATATAATCATTACTGACAATTGGCACTCGATGGATGATATAATCATTGCCGACAATTGGCACTCGATGGATGATATAATCATTGCGGATAGTTGGCACTCGATGGATGATATCATTGCGGATAGTTGGCACTCGATGGATGATATCATTGCGGACAATTGGCACTCGATGGATGATATAATCATTGCGGACAATTGGCACTCGATGGATGATATCATTGCGGACAATTGGCACTCGATGGATGATATAATCATTGCGGACAATTGGCACTCGATGGATGATAAAATTTTTGCGGACAATTGGCACTCGATGGATGATATAATCATTGTCGACAATTGGCACTCGATGGATGATAAAATCATTGCCGACAATTGGCACTCGATGGATGATATAATCATTACTGACAATTGGCACTCGGTGGATGATATAATCATTACTGACAATTGGCACTCGATGGATGATTTAATCATTGCCGACAATTGGCACTCGATGGATGATATAATCATTGCGGATAGTTGGCACTCGATGGATGATATAATCATTTCGGACAATTGGCACTCGATGGATGATATAATCATTGCGGACAATTGGCACTCGATGGATGATATAATCAATATTAAACTTCTCGAATGATAATACGCAATATCTACTTGACTACAGCAGTCGTGGTGGCAGAATGGCTGGTACGTTTGCTAACCAATGCTGTGTCCTGGAGCTGTTCCCTGCAGTGTCCTGGGGCTGTTCCCTGCAGTGTCCTGGGGCTGTTCCCAGTAGTGTCCTGGAGCTGTTCCCTGCAGTGTCCTGGAGCTGTTCCCTGCAGTGTCCTGGAGCTGTTCTCTGCAGTGTCCTGGAGCTGTTCCCTGCAGTGTCCTGGGGCTGTTCCCAGTAGTGTCCTGGAGCTGTTCCCTGCAGTGTCCTGGAGCTGTTCCCTGCAGTGTCCTGGAGCTGTTCCCAGTAGTAGCAATATCAATTAAGGAGCTCTCGAGAACACTAAGATTCCACAGTGAACACATTCACAAGTATTGATTGGCGTTTATAGAAGTCGAAGGCAGAAGTGAAGATTAGAGAACATATTAGACAACATACAAATGGAAATTTATAGCTACCATACGGGGATTCGAACCTGTTGCCTCCAAATGACGTCGGCGCCTCGCTGCTAGATCAAGTACTTAACGCATGGCGTGGTCATGAGTGTCGGGATGGCTTGGCGCGAATATAGTCTACGCCAGGAGCTCCAAGTTTGATGTTACCATGCAGATACTATACACGAAAACATAAAACCCAGGGGAGGCTCTGAACACATCATAATGGTAAAGGTATTAGTGTGGTAAAGACCTGTGAATAATAAAGAACATATAGCTTGGGTCCAGACACTTGTTTTACGCTCTCAGATGTGGGATGTGGCTGAACGTCTCTAAGTCAAAATCCCCCGGTTATGAGGGCCTGGCCGTTACTCACCTTCTGCTGCATGGAGGTCCGATGCTGAGTCGGAAGCATCTGCAGCCTACCTTGTTCCAGACGTACTGATCACCCTTTACTCTGGAGATAACAAGGCAAGGCCGAGAGAGGGATCATGCTACATGGGTTACTCTGGAGATAACAAGGCAAGGCCGAGAGAGGGATCATGCTACATGGGCAACACATGTTCTCTTAATCCAAGCCCAGGCGCTGTGCGATGGAGTTTTAGATCCAATCCATATACTTTCGTCTGTAAAGACGGCAAGGTGCCACAACAGGGTAACAAAGAACAGCATAATAATTGACAGCGAGCTGGGAACGTTTCAATACATGAAACAAACCGTTAGACATAGTTGTGAACTGCCACCCGATCTGTTCAATTTGTACAGGGAAACAAGTCAGATCTATACGCGCCATGCCAAGAATATCGGTTGGTGAGCATTATGTAAACAACTTGCATGATGCTGATGATATGGTTTTCGTCGCTGAAACGCAGTTACAAGAAATGATAACTTTAATTGCAACCGAAAAATCAAAATAACAGAAGTATTGGTTATTACAAAGTATAGTTAGTTTAGTTTAGTCGACGGATCAACGTCACGGCACACGGGTGTAACCCATAAGTGCTCCGTTCTACTCCTAACTCAAGCCTGAGTCCGGAAAATCTCAGCACAGTGCACGAACTCCGTAGCACCAGCGAGGATCATGAAATACTTTGGGTAGATTTTTAACTCGAAATTTTGCCCGGGCAGCGCCGTTGGGCTACTCTTTTTCGACTTCCAACTGCCAAGGGATTTTTACGTACGCAACAATACATACGGGCGTCCGATCTCACTACCCAGAGACCACGGGTAATATTGTTACCAGCAGTCGACGTGAAAAAATCTCGGCCCTCATCGGGGCTTGAACCCGGGACCTCCACCATTCGAGGCGGACGCAATACCTCGAGACCACTCAACCCCAGTCATTGAAAATACACCCTATATATTCTCTGCAATTCATTATTTCCAATCGAGATGAGGAAAATGGTTATTAGAAATATATTGAGTCCGTCCTGACTTTCAGAAGCAAATCATGCAAAATTAGCAGACAAGAGTTGAAATATGTGGAAGCTGCGGAAGGGTACTATGATAGAAAGACGATGAGAACACCCTGGACAGATATAAACAGCAATGAAGGTATCCAAGAAAGAAGTGAACTCACACAGAGTACTGGGTACTCTCCATCAGAAGAGAACAATCCACATTCTTTCGACATGTCATAAGAAGGGGGAAAGCAGGCGTTTGTCATCACAACCGAAAAGTTGCAGGGGAGGAGAGGCTGAGGGAGATCAAGAGAGAAGATGCTGGACAGTTTGACATCATAGCATTGAGAAACAACGGTATCAAATATGATTGGCAGCACTAGAGACAGAAGGCTCTGGATTGACATGATCATGATCATGATATGAAGATTCGTATGGCAAACGCCCGCATAATAAGATCAGGTGGAGAGTGACAGAGTGCCCATATCTGGGGAGACTGGTACACAAAGGTGGTGTTATCAGAGGGTCTGAGCGGCTCTCGTCGCCCATAGAATATAGTCCAGGCGAACGGGTAGTCAGACGGCTGCTGGGACAATCAGCATGGCCACTCTTTGCTAACTTTTGAGGACGGGTGGACAGTGGGTGTGTGACCCCATTGTCTTGTCGTGGAGTCTCTTTGTCGTTCACCTGCAGGTCTCAGTATGAATAAATGTGAAGGCAGCAGCAGTTGACTAGATCTGTTGGAATCTCCATAGAGTTTGTCCTCACATGGAGCGGGTGTGGACCAACATACATTTCTCTGTTCTGTATATGTTGGACCTGTAACAAATGTTTCACTGGCATGTTACCAGTTTCACAGTTACATTTATCAGTATCTCCTATCTTCTGTAACCAACTGATTCACAGTGAATTGGATGACAAACACAACTAATGGTTGCATAACTCTTAAAAAGATAAAGGTAATCATATAGTAGACACTGCGTGTGAAGTGTCATGCCTTCATATACTCTAGGCCACCACATATGACTTGGCCTGACCAGTGCAATGTCTCATCGTCTTTGTTTCTCAGGACATTCCCAGAAATTGTGAACATTCTCTGATACTTGTGTTTATCAGGCTGGGTCGACCCCAGAGCCGAGCTGATTGGAAAATAACCCAGCCTCTGCTGGAGGCTGGACCTGATCTGCTGTTCTTGCAGGCAAGGGCATTAATCCGTACCCCACCGCGGCTCCCTGTAGCTCTTACCCAGTTCTCTGAGACTGCGATAGACGTCAAGTATGTTTGAGTCCAGCCTATTGGCCAGTACTCTTGTGCTTCATAATCCTAGGCATTGTAAACATTTGTGTGGCCATATTTAATGGTCGATGCTGCATGCTAAGCACAGAATCTCTTCTGTCTGTGTGGGATATAACACCAAGAGTTGTAGTGTCTGTGTGGGATATAACACCAAGAGTTGTAGTGTCTGTGTGGGATATAACACCAAGAGTGGTAATGTCTGTGTGGGATATAACACCAAGAGTTGTACTGTCTGTGTGGGATATAACACCAAGAGTTGTACTGTCTGTGTGGGATATAACACCAAGAGTTGTACTGTCTGTGTGGGATATAACACCAAGAGTTGTACTGTCCGTGTGGGATATAACACCAAGAGTTGTACTGTCTGTGTCGGATATAACACCAAGAGTTGTACTGTCTGTGTGGGATATAACACCAAGAGTTGTACTGTCTGTGTCGGATATAACACCAAGAGTTGTACTGTCTGTGTGGGATATAACACCAAGAGTTGTACTGTCTGTGTGGGATATAACACCAAGAGTTGTACTGTCTGTGTGGGATATAACACCAAGAGTTGTACTGTCTGTGTGGGATATAACACCAAGAGTTGTACTGTCTGTGTGGGATATAACACCAAGAGTTGTACTGTCTGTGTGGGATATAGCACCAAGAGTTGTACTGTCTGTGTGGGATATAACGCCAAGAGTTGTACTGTCTGTGTGGGATATAACGCCAAGAGTTGTACTGTCTGTGTGGGATATATCACCAAGAGTTGTACTGTCTGTGTGGGATATAGCACCAAGAGTTGTACTGTCTGTGTGGGATATAACACCAAGAGTTGTACTGTCTGTGTGGGATATAACACCAAGAGTTGTACTGTCTGTGTGGGATATAACACCAAGAGTTGTACTGTCTATGTGGGATATAACACCAAGAGTTGTACTGTCTGTGTGGGATATAGCACCAAGAGTTGTACTGTCTGTGTGGGATATAACACCAAGAGTTGTACTGTCTGTGTGGGATATAACACCAAGAGTTGTACTGTCTGTGTGGGATATAACACCAAGAGTTGTACTGTCTGTGTGGGATATAACACCAAGAGTTGTACTGTCTGTGTGGGATATAACACCAAGAGTTGTACTGTCTGTGTGGGATATAACACCAAGAGTTGTACTGTCTGTGTGGGATATAACACCAAGAGTTGTACTGTCTGTGTGGGATATAACACCAAGAGTTGTACTGTCTGTGTGGGATATAACACCAAGAGTTGTACTGTCTATGTGGGATATAACACCAAGAGTTGTACTGTCTATGTGGGATATAACACCAAGAGTTGTACTGTCTGTGTGGGATATAGCACCAAGAGTTGTACTGTCTGTGTGGGATATAACACCAAGAGTTGTACTGTCTGTGTGGGATATAACACCAAGAGTTCTACTGTCTGTGTGGGATATAACACCAAGAGTTGTACTGTCTGTGTGGGATATAACACCAAGAGTTGTACTGTCTGTGTGGGATATAACACCAAGTGTTGTACTGTCTGTGTGGGATATAACACCAAGAGTTGTACTGTCTGTGTGGGATATAACACCAAGAGTTGTACTGTCTGTGTGGGATATAGCACCAAGAGTTGTACTGTCTGTGTGGGATATAACACCAAGAGTTGTACTGTCTGTGTGGGATATAACACCAAGAGTTCTATGAACACGAGTCGGTTTGTGTAGCATACAGACGAAGATATAAGTGGGGATATAACATTAAGAGTTGTACGAACAGCGGTCTATGTGTGACATACCATCAATAGATGTATGAACAGAAGTCTGTGTGTAACATACCATCAATAGATGTACGAACAGCGGTCTATGTGTGACATACCATCAATAGATGTATGAACAGCAGTCTATGTGTGACATACCATCAATAGATATACGAACAGCGGTCTATGTGTGACATACCTTCAATAGATGTATGAACAGCAGTCTATGTGTGACATACCATCAATAGATGTACGAACAGCGGTCTATGTGTGACATACCATCAATAGATGTACGAACAGTGGTCTATGTGTGACATACCATCAATAGATGTACGAACAGCGGTCTATGTGTGACATACCACCAATAGATGTATGAACAGCGGTCTATGTGTGACCTACCATCAATAGATGTATGAACAGCAGTCTATATTTGATATACCATCAATAGATGTACGAACAGCAGTCGTCCATGCAGCAGACACAGATATAAGTGACATATAACAGTGTTGGAGATATACAGCTGCCTAGTTTCATTGTGGGGACGGCATTTGCTTGATTTATTAACTAATACCTGTTTATATGAAGCGTGGCCATTTGTTCATGTATGTGCAGTGAATGGAATGATCAGCTACATGAGTGCGTCTTCCAGACATGTGTTTTATTGAATGAATATTTGATGCTCTTCTTGCCATGGCTATCTTTGAACTCAAGCGTAGTCCACGCACACTATTTCTAGTAACACTGGACAACATTTTACGTGTGGATTAGCTTTTCCTATTTCCAATGTTCCTCGCTATCAGACGAACCCACGTCCACTTCAGAGGTACTTGTTATTTACGTCCCCAAGTCCAGGAACAGAAGGAGATGTGTACTGTCTACATTTAAAACAAACAGGGGTTTAAAGGGTAATATGATCGACTTAATTGCACCGGCTGCTACCCCACATGACTCGGTCTCTTTATCCAGGCGGCCTGCCGAGAAGGTCGCACAAAGCACCAACTTCGTAGCTCCAACGACGACCCCCATGAGTCTCCTGAGAAAATTGCACTCGTGAACCAAACGACGTGGCTCGGAATCCAACCTACACTTTTGGAGCGCGAGGCAGGCGGTTAAGCACATTGCTAAGGAGACTCCCAATCTACATAAAGATACAGCTTCTTGAATGCAACCTGACGACCTGGCATATTACATCGATTCATTTTGTATAAATTATGCACCTAACCTGACGACCTGGCATATTCTTCTCCTTCTTCTTCAGCATTCCGAGCCATTGAGGTTCTTTGCTGCAGATACAAGCCGTCTCCATTAATTCTGTCCAAACAGTTCCATGTGTTTGGAATCACAGAAAGTCGTCTTAACGACAAAATAACCGACTCCGAAATCTCACTTAAGGGATTTAAAGTAATTCGGAAAGATGCAAATCAAAAATTAGAGACAGGTATTGCTGTATACATTTCCGATTCTCTCAACTGGTCCCGTAGAAGTGATCTCGAGACAGTAGAGATAGAATGTGTTTGGTTAGAGGTGAAGCCAGCCAGCCAACAACCGTTTCTCATTGGATACCTATATAGGAATCCTTGTGCCGGGTACAGTTGGTATGACTGCTTCACTACAATGATGGATAGAGTGTTTACAGCAGGTAGAGAAGTTATGATACTAGGTGACTTCAACATAGATATTAGTAAATCCAACCAGACATGGGACGATATCATTCTTTCTTACAATTTCAACAACTAATAAACCGTCCCACAAGGGTTACTGACACATCCTCAACTATAATTGATCATATATATGTTACTTGTCCAGATAATATTATTGGATGTTCTGTTCCTGTTTGTACAGTTAGTTACCACTACCCGGTATGTTGTACATGGTCAAGAATTGGGTTCAAACCTCTTAAACATAAACATGTAAGTATCAAATTTAGGAATTTTAAAGCATTCAACCAAGATTTATTTTTGCAAGACTTAAGAAAAGCAGCCCTTGATCACGTTTACCAACTTCCTTACCCGGACGATGCATTAGCTTTCTGGACGAAGACAGTCTACAATGTGTTCGATAAACACGTGCCAATCAAAGAAGTTCGAGTCAAAAATCAACATAAATCCCCATGGGTCACTAGAGAAGTGCTGGAAATTATGAGAGAGCGAGATACAGCACACAAAAATAAAGACTTCATCAATTACCGCAGACTAAGGAATAAAGTTAAATATGAAATTCGTAGGATAAAAAAAGATCATTTTAAAAATTTGATTGTAGATAATTCAAACAGTACAAATATATGGAAGGCTATTAACTTGCTAACCAATAAGAAACGCCCTACAGAATCAGCAATACCAAATTCTATAACATGCGATGAATTCAGTTGGTTCTTTCAATCAGAAATAAAGAATCTAAAGTCTTCAATACCAGACTCATCGTGTAATTTAAGTTCACTGGCATCATTCTGTGAGGAGAAGTGCACCAGAAATATTCCCGCTGAGATTCCTTTAATGTCTGTTGCAGACGTTTATAAATATCTCTTGAACCTCAAATCAACAAACTCACACGGCCTAGATGGTATCAGTAATAGAATTCTTCGTTGTGCTGCACCAGTCATTAGCGAGTCCTTAACGTTCATATATAACCAGTGCCTGGCCAAAAACTACTTTCCATCTGCATTTAAAATTGCTAAAGTGTTTCCGCTAATTAAAAATGGCTCAATCGATAATAGCGTTTTGGGTAATTATAGACCTATTTCCTTACTATCGTCGCTATCAAAACCACTAGAAAAACACATTCATAAAATAACGTTACACCATTTAATTAACAATGATCTAATAATTAACAGTCAATCTGGGTTTCGACCTAAATATTCTTGCCATAGTGCTCTAACAAAAATGACCGATAACTGGCACTTAAACATCAACAACGGTAGAATTTGTGGAGCGGTGTTTGTAGACTTTAAAAAAGCTTTTGATATGGTAGATCACGATATTTTAATTAGAAAACTAAAGCAAATGAAGACAAGCACCAACATGGTGAACATAATTACGTCATTTCTATCCGACAGCCAACAAGTCGTGTCCTTCAACAACTGTCTATCAAGACCCACACAGCTTAATATTGGTGTGCCTCAGGGCTCAATACTAGGTCCGCTGCTTTTTGCAGTTTATATTAATGATCTTCCTTTATATATCAATACAACTTGTGATCTATTTGCAGACGACTGTACTATATATACTAGTCAAGAAAACCGTAGTGAATTAGAGAATTCTTTACAAAAGGAACTTGATAATCTTACTAGATGGAGCAATGAAAACCGCATGCAAATTAACATCGACAAAACCAAATCCATGCTAATAACGACCAGACAAAAACTACAGACACTAGCCATAACTGGATCACCGCTCGAACTCTGCATGGGCACGTTACCTATAGTTAATGTGACTGAACATAAAGCACTAAGGCTTTTAATAGACAGCCATTTGAACTGGAGCTCTCATGTTCACGCTCTTACCAAGAAAATAGCACAAAAAGTTTACCAACTTGCTAAAATTCAGCACTTCCTGGACGAAAGCACACGAAAAATATTCTACACATGCTATATCCAATCACATCTCGATTACTGTTCCACAGTTTGGGATGGTTGCCCTAAATCTAATTTAAAACGACTATGTTCTCTACTATTCGTCTGGTTTCTGGCATAAAGCACGTTGAAAGTAATAATTTGTACAGTCATCTAAGACTTCTACCACTACAAAAGCGCTTCCTTTTCACCAAAGCCAAATTAGTGAATAAAATTATATCTCAAAATACCCCAGAGTATCTTCTGCCGCTGATTCAATCTAATGCAATGAACAGCAAGCGCCTAAATTTGTTACATGTCTCAAAGCCTAGATTGGACCTATACAAAACATGTTTCGCCTATTCTGGTGCTCACTTATGGAATGATCTGCCTCCAGATCTGAAAACTCCAATGAGTCCCTACACATTTAACCGAAAACTCTTTCAATACTTAATCCACACCGACTATATGCCACCATAATTCATTTACTGGTATAATTGTTCAGTATAATTGTTCATTATAATTGTTTAACTATAATTGTTCACTATATATGTGTGTGCGTGTGGGCGCGAGAGAGAGAGAGAGAGAGAGAGAGAGAGAGAGAGAGAGAGAGAGAAAGAAAGAGAAAGAGAGAGAGAGAGAAAGTGGGTGTCAGAGAGAGGGAGAGAGTGTGTGCGCACGTGCATGCGTGTGTGTGGAGAGAGTGATTGAGCGAGAAATGGTGGGGGAATGTGTCAGTGCATGCATTCGTACGTGTATGTGTGAGAGTGAGTGAGGGAGTGTGTGCGTGCGTGCATGCGTTGATGTGTATGTGTATGTGTGAGAGAGTGTGATTGAGAGAGTGAGTGTGTGTGTGTGTGTGAAGGATTGTGTGTTAGAGAATGAGACAGTGGGAGAGTTGATGTGTTAGTGTGTGTGTGTGTGAGCGCGCGCATGCGTGTGAGTGTGTGTATATGAAAGAATACAGAGAGAGAGAGAGAGAGAGAGAGAGAGAGAGAGAGCTGAGCAGATGCATGTCGTGTAACACGCATGTTATGTAACACGCGAATCCATATGTTTGTGTATTCTCATCTGTCATATTATCAGTTAAATACTATTTGATTTTATCATGCATAATATAAACTGATGTTCATTACTGTAGTTTGAGTGAGAGAGTCAGTGAGTGTGAATGAGAGACAGAACGAGTGAGCGTGAGAGTAAATGAGTGAGCGTGAGAGTGAATGAGTGAGCGGGAGAGTGAATGAGTGAGCAGGAGAGTGAATGAGTGAGCGCGAGAGTGAATGAGTGAGCGTGAGAGTGAATGAGTGAGCGTGAGAGTGAATGAGCGGGAGAGTGAATGCGTGAGAGTGAATGAATGAGTGGAAGAGTGAATGTGTGAGCGTGAGAGTGAATGTGTGTGTGTGTGTGTGTGTGTGTGTGTGTGAGAGAGAGAGAGAGAGAGAGAGAGAGAGAGAGAGAGAGAGAGAGAGAGAGAGAGAGAGAGCATCACTATTTTTACGTCACATACATTTTATGTACACATTTTTCTCCATGTTTAACATGTTTATGAGACTGCTCATGACAAGTGTCAGTGTATGTGTGTGGGTAAAGTGTGGGAGTTTGTTCATACTAGTTTCAATACTAACGTGAGACATTTTGTATGTGTCTAGATGTAAGGAAGTGTGAGTGTATGTGGAGGATGTGTGTGAGTGTGGGGATATGTGTGGGTGTGGGGTGTGTGGGTGGGGGTGTGAGGGTGGGGGTATGCGTTTGGATGGGTTGGGGTGTGTGGGTTTTGGTGGGTAGTGGTATTTGTGGGTGTTGGTGGGATGTGTGGATGGATGTGTGGGGGTGAAAGTAGGGGTGTTGGAATGGGTGTGGGGGATGTGTGTATGGGTGGAGGATATGTGTATGGGACGGATGCGGGGGATGTGTGTTTATGTGGGTGGAGATGTGTGGATGGTTTGAGGAAGTATGTGTGGGAGGCGGGGTTGTGTGGGTAGGGGATTGTATTGGGTGGACTGGGGATGCAAGGGCGGGTGGGGAGAAGTGTATGGTGTGTAGGTTTGAGATATGTGTGCGGTGTGTTGGTGGGGGATGTATGAATGATATGTGGGTGGAGGGTATGTTTGTGGTGGAATGGGTGGAGGATAGTGTGTGGTGTGGGGGATGTGTGTGATGGGTGCGGGGAATGTGCTTATGGGTGGGGTATATGTGTGAGTGAGTAGGGAATTGTGGTGGTTGGGGGAAGTATGTGGGGGTGTGTGGGTGGGAGATGTGTGTGTGTGGATGGGGAATGTGTGGGTGGGGGTGTGTGAGTGGCTTAGGGATGTGTAGGTGGGTGAGGGAGTTGTATATGTCGGGGTGGGATGTGTGAGTGGGTGGAGGATGTGTGTGGGTAGGGGTATTGTGATCGAGAGATGTTTGGTTAGGGGTGGGTGGGTGGGGGTGTGTGGGTGCGTAGTGGAGGATGTATGCGTGAGTGAGTGTGTGTTGGTGGACGGGTAGGGAATGCGTGTGTGGGTGGGGAGAGGTGTGTGGTGTGTTGGTTGGGGATATTGTGTGGGTGAGGTATGTGTGTGTGAGTGGGGGATTTTATGGTTTGTGAGTGGGGGTATGTGGGGTGGATGGGTAAGGGTATCTGTGTGGGTGTGGGTGGGAATATTGTGTGGTATCTGGGTGGGGATATGTGTGTGGTGTGTAAGTAGGGATGTGTTGGTGAGGGATATGTGTGTGTGTGTGTGGTGCGTGGGTTGGGAATAGAGCGTGGTAGGGGTGTATGTGATGTGCGGGTGGGGATTGTGTGGTGGGGGATTAGGTTATGGCATGTGTGGGTGGGTGGAAGTTGTATGTGTGGGTGGTGGGGTGTGTGTGAGTGGATTGGGGATGTATGGGAGGTTAGGGAGATGTGTGTGTGGGGGGGGGGGGGGGTAGGGACATGTCAGTTGGTGGGGATGTGTGTGTATGGTTTGGGGATGTGTGAGTGGATGTGTGGGTTGGTGGAGGATTGTGTGCATGGGTGGGGAATATGTTGTCGATGGAGATGTTGCTGGGGGATGGGTGGTTTGAGGTGTGGGTGGGGAGAGGATGTGTGGGTTAGGATGTGTATGTGGATGGGCGTGGGATGTGTGGGTTGGTGGAAGAATGTTTGTGGGTGGCGAGTGTGTTTTGGTTGGGGGATCAGGTGAGGGCAGTGTGGGTGGGGGATGTGCGGGAGGGGGATGGGTCGGTTGGTGGGGTATGTATGTGTCCCTTGGTGTGTGTCGGTAGGTGGGGGTGTGTATGTGTCCCTTGGTGCGCGTGTGTGTGGGTAGGTGGGGGTGTTGTGTGGGTGGGGTGATGTATGGATAGGTGGGAGATGGGCCTCATAACATGGTAATTAGCCTTGTTTATGTTTACAACATTCATTTCACAATGTTTATTTTTCTTCCTAAGTAAATGTATAATGCTCATGATGAACGAAAGACGAGTGATTAGAAGGGCCGAATGTAAGACGGGCCTGCGCGCCCAATTTGTGACCCTAATAAAGTTGATTTGATTTGATTTGATTTCTCTAGTTGACTTTCTCTTGCTGATTCCAAGTGCTTGTAGGTCTGTATGTATATAATCTCTCCACCGTCTTCTTGGTCTACCTCGGGGTCTGCGGTCATTTATTTCCTGAGTGTAAGCGAGTTTTGTTTCCCTATTATCTTCCATTCTTTCTATATGCCCCAGCCATTGCAGTCTATTAGCCTTCATGATACCAGTGATTAGCGGGGACATAAACAGATCATAAATATCTTTGTTGCTTCTTCTTTTCCACTCACCACTTTGTGTATCCCTAATGGGCCAAATGATGCGTCTTAAGACTTTGTTCTCAAAGGTTTGTAACAAGGCTTCGTCTCCTTTAGTTGTACTCCAGGTTTCAGAGCCATACAGCACAACTGGTCTGATCAGTGTTTTGTATATTGTGATCTTGGTGTTACGAGATAGCGCATTTGATTTTAGCAGATGTTGTAGTGCATAGTATATCTTATTTCCAGAGTTGACTCTAGCTTGTATTTCTTCCCTTATGATGTTGCAGCAGTTGAAGATTGTACCCAGGTATTTGTATGTTTCCGTTCTGGCATATTACATCAATTAATTTTGCATAAATTATGCACCTAACCTGAGGACATGGCATATTACATCGATTCATTTTGCATACATTATGCACCTAACAACAGCCAGTAGTCCAGGACAAAGTGGGACAACATAATTATGTCTCGCCTGGGTCACTGTAATCTTTCCAGAATGGCAGTAAAGCCATAAAGCTGACACGAATTTCGCAGAAACAAGAAAATAGTAAACATTAGCAAACATCTCAGGCTATAAACTAGATACTTGAATGTGTAGGTGTTTAGCAACAATTTCTTACATCAAAGGGATATAAATAGAACTCAGAGGTTAGACCAGACGGCGAAAACCCACTGAACTAGATGCGTATTTCTGACACACTACCGCCGACACCTGCATACTCGCCAGCCTCCACCTGCTATCAGGCAATCCACATTCTTTACGTCAGTGATAGCCAAATCCAGATTGCTACTCTTGTGGCTGTAGTAACCGATATGAAAGCAACACACGAAATTTCAGAGAGAAATCATCATTATCTGGGTCTTTACTGTACCCTGTTTGCTGGTCCAGTTTGTTTCCACCTCTCTGTGGCCGTGATTATGTCGCCTCCTCACGCAACGATCGTCCTCCCCTGTAGATTTAATTAAACTGCCATTCCATATTCCATTCTGAAACCTCATTGTGCAACATGGAGTGGCTTAGTGGGTGGTTCTGTGCTTAGCATACCGCATCGACCATTAAATATGGCCACACAAATGTTTACAATGCCTAGGATTGTGAAGCACAAGAGTACTGGCCAATAGGCTGGACTCAAACATACTTGACGTCTATCGCAGTCTCAGAGAACTGGGTAAGAGCTACAGGGAGCCGCGGTGGGGTACGGATTAATGCCTTTGCCTGCAAGAACAGCAGATCAGGTCCAGCCTCCAGCAGAGGCTGGGTTATTTTCCAATCAGCTCGGCTCTGGGGTCGACCCAGCCTGATAAACACAAGTATCAGAGAATGTTCACAATTTCTGGGAATGTCCTGAGAAACAAAGACGACGAGACATTGCACTGGTCAGGCCAAGTCATATGTGGTGGCCTGGAGTATATAAAGGCATGACACTTCACACGCAGTGTCTACTATATGATTACCTTTATCTTTTTAAGAGCTATGCAACCATTAGTTGTGTTTGTCATCCAATTCACTGTGAATCAGTTGGTTACAGAAGATAGGAGATACTGATAAATGTAACTGTGAAACTGGTAACATGCCAGTGAAACATTTGTTACAGGTATTTGTTACAGGTTCAGCATTTACAGAACAGAGAAATGTATGTTGGTCCACACCCGCTCCATGTGAGGACACACTCTATGGAGATTCCAACAGGATCTAGTCAACTGCTGCTGTCTTCACATTTATTCATACTGAGACCTGCAGGTGAACGACAAAGAGACTCGACGACAAGACAATGGGGTCACACACCCACTGTCCACCCGTCCTCAAAAGTCAGCAAAGAGTGGCCATGCTGATTGTCCCAGGAGCCGTCTGACTACCCGTTCGCCTGGACTGTATTCTATGGGCGACGAGAGCCGCTCAGACCCTCTGATAACACCACCTTGTGTACCAGTCTCTCCAGATATGGGCACTCTGTCACTCTCTACCTGATCTTATTATGCGGGCGTTTGCCATACGAATCTTCATATAGTCTATGTCTGTTGCGTTGGTGATCATGTCAATCCAGAGCCTTCTGTCTCTAGTGCGGCCAATCATATTTGATACCGTTGTTTCTAAATGCTATGATGGCAAACTGTGCAGCATCTTCGTCCAACTCTTGGTGTTATATCCCCCACAGACAGTACAACTCTTGGTGTTATATCCCCCACAGACAGTACAACTCTTGATGTTATATCCCACACAGACAGTACAACTCTTGGTGTTATATCCCACACGGACAGTACAACTCTTGGTGTTATATCCCACACAGACAGTACAACTCTTGGTGTTATATCCCACACAGACACTACAACTCTTGGTGTTATATCCCACACAGACAGTACAACTCTTGGTGTTATATCCCACACAGACAGTACAACTCTTGGTGTTATATCCCACACAGACAGTACAACTCTTGATGTTATATCCCACACGGACAGTACAACTCTTGGTGTTATATCCCACACAGACAGTACAACTCTTGATGTTATATCTCACACAGACAGACCACTGTTCGTACAACTCTTGGTGTTATATCCCACACAGACAGTACAACTCTTGATGTTATATCTCACACAGACAGACCACTGTTCGTACAACTCTTGGTGTTATATCCCACACAGACAGTACAACTCTTGATGTTATATCCCACACAGACAGTACAACTCTTGATGTTATATCCCACACAGACAGTACAACTCTTGGTGTTATATCCCACACGGACAGTACAACTCTTGGTGTTATATCCCACACAGACAGTACAACTTTTGATGTTATATCCCACACAGACAGTACAACTCTTGATGTTATATCCCACACAGACAGTACAACTCTTGATGTTATATCCCACACAGACAGTACAACTCTTGATGTTATATCTCACACAGACAGACCACTGTTCGTACAACTCTTGGTGTTATATCCCCCACAGACAGTACAACTCTTGATGTTATATCCCACACAGACAGTACAACTCTTGGTGTTATATCCCACACAGACAGTACAACTCTTGATGTTATATCTCACACAGACAGACTACTGTTCGTACAACTCTTGATGTTATATCCCCCACAGACAGTACAACTCTTGATGTTATATCCCCCACAGACAGTACAACTCTTGATGTTATATCCCACACAGACAGTACAACTCTTGATGTTATATCCCACACGGACAGTACAACTCTTGGTGTTATATCCCACACAGACAGTACAACTCTTGATGTTATATCTCACACAGACAGACCACTGTTCGTACAACTCTTGGTGTTATATCCCCCACAGACAGTACAACTCTTGATGTTATATCCCACACAGACAGTACAACTCTTGGTGTTATATCCCACACAGACAGTACAACTCTTGATGTTATATCTCACACAGACAGACCACTGTTCGTACAACTCTTGGTGTTATATACCACACAGACAGTACAACTCTTGGTGTTATATCCCACACAGACAGTACAACTCTTGGTGTTATATCCCACACAGACAGTACAACTCTTGATGTTATATCTCACACAGACAGACCACTGTTCGTACAACTCTTGGTGTTATATCCCACACAGACAGTACAACACTTGGTGTTATATCCCACACAGACAGTACAACTCTTGGTGTTATATCCCACACAGACATTACAACTCTTGGTGTTATATCCCACACAGACAGTACAACACTTGGTGTTATATCCCACACAGACAGTACAACTCTTGATGTTATATCTCACACAGACAGACCACTGTTCGTACAACTCTTGGTGTTATATCCCACACAGACAGTACAACACTTGGTGTTATATCCCACACAGACAGTACAACTCTTGGCGTTATATCCCACACAGACAGTACAACTCTTGGTGTTATATCCCACAATGGCAGTACAACTCTTGGTGTTATATCCCACACAGACAGTACAACTCTTGGTGTTATATCCCACACAGACAGTACAACTCTTGGTGTTATATCCCACACAGACTGTACAACTCTTGGTGTTATATCCCACACAGACAGTACAACTCTTGGTGTTATATCCCCCACAGACAGTACAACTCTTGGTGTTATATCCCACACAGACAGTACAACTCTTGGTGTTATATCCCACACAGACAGTACAACTCTTGGTGTTATATCCCACACAGACAGTACAACTCTTGGTGTTATATCCCACACAGACAGTACAACTCTTGGTGTTATATCCCACACAGACAGTACAACACGTGGTGTTATATCCCACACAGACAGTACAACTCTTGGTGTTATATCCCACACAGACAGTACAACTCTTGGTGTTATATCCCACACAGACAGTACAACTCTTGGTGTTATATCCCACACAGACAGTACAACTCTTGGTGTTATATCCCACACAGAAAGATCACTGTTCATACAACTCTTGGTGTTATATCCCACACAGACAGTACAACTCTTGGTGTTATATCCCACACAAACAGTACAACTCTTGGTGTTATATCCCACACAGACAGTACAACTCTTGGTGTTATATCCCACACACACAGTACAACTCTTGGTGTTATATCCCACACACACAGTACAACTCTTGGTGTTATATCCCACACACACAGTACAACTCTTGGTGTTATATCCCACACAGACAGTACAACTCTTGGTGTTATATCCCACACAGACAGTACAACTCTTGGTGTTATATCCCACACAGACAGTACAACTCTTGGTGTTATATCCCACACAGACAGTACAACTCTTGGTGTTATATACCACACAGACAGTACAACTTTTGGTGTTATATCCCACACAGACAGTACAACTCTTGGTGTTATATCCCACACACACAGTACAACTCTTGGTGTTATATCCCACACACACAGTACAACTCTTGGTGTTATATCCCACACAGACAGTACAACTCTTGGTGTTATATTCCACATAGACTGTACAACTCTTGGTGTTATATCCCACACAGACAGTACAACTCTTGGTGTTATATCCCACACAGACAGTACAACTCTTGGTGTTATATCCCACATAGACAGTACAACTCTTGGTGTTATATCCCACACAGACAGTACAACTCTTGGTGTTATATCCCACACAGACAGTACAACTCTTGGTGTTATATCCCACACAGACAGTACAACTCTTGGTGTTATATCCCACACAGACAGTACAACTCTTGGTGTTATATCCCACACAGACAGTACAACTCTTGGTGTTATATCCCACACAGACAGTACAACTCTTGGTGTTATATCCCACACAGACAGTACAACTCTTGGTGTTATATCCCACACAGACAGTACAACTCTTGGTGTTATATCCCACACAGACAGTACAACTCTTGGTGTTATATACCACACATGCAGTACAACTCTTGGTGTTATATCCCACATAGACTGTACAACTCTTGGTGTTATATCCCCACTTAGGAGGTTAGCATGACCGGATAGACAAACAGCGCCGGATGGGTGGCACTGGGTAGTGTCATTGCCTGTGATTGTACCATGTCTTTGATGTCGTCAATTTACTTTCCTCTCGGGTGTTCTCTTGATCTCGTAGCAGATCTTCTTTGATGTTGGGCCAGTGCTGGTAGTTGATGGTGTTGCATTCTAACGACATGGCTAAACCATTTGCTCTTCTGTCTTTCAATAAATGTGGCACAAGGTGTTGATCTAGCTGTCTGTCTGATAACATCATTTCTTACTCAATCTCGGACTGTTAAGTTGGCAGCTCTTCTCAAACATCTCATCTCGCAGATGTTGGTTTTTCTAAGTGTGCTTTGGATAATGTCCAAGTTCGACATTGGTAGCATAAGATTGGTGTGATTATGTTATTTATTATCTGTCGTTTTGCGGACATGGGTATATTTAGATGTTTCAGTATTGATGATAGTTGATATATTTAAGCACTTGCTTTTTGACATCGTGTTTCAATTACTTTATTGATTGCACACAGGCTTTTGATAGAGTTAGACATGTCAATGTGGTGGATATGCTTGCAGATCTACAAATTGATGGGAAAGACATTAGACTTTTAAAAAAAACACATATATTGGAAACAACAAGCTGCCATAAGGATTGATAATGAAGTGGGACAATATCAGCCTATTAACAGAGGTATTAGGCAGGGATGTGTAATGTCTCCAGATCTTTTTTTTTCTCTATGCAGTAAAAATATTTTCAGAAATGTAGAAGATATATATAAATGGAATCAGCATTGGAGAACGAAACATCAATAACATTAGATATGCAGATGCTACAATATTGATTGCTGACAATGCGCAGGATCTGCAAAAATTAGTAAATGCGGTTGTTGTACACAGTGAGCAACTTGGGTTAGAATTAAATTGTAAAAAGACACAGGATATGGTAGACACTAGGAAGAACGAAATACCACAATGTAATATACAAGCAAATGGGACTATTCTTCAACAAGTGAATCGGTACAATTATCTCTGAACAGTCATAACATCTGATGGGAGATGCTATTATAGTGTAGAGATTTTACACACAGGTTAGAAGGCACGTGATGATCGTACAGCACACAAGTCTCCGTTGTTTAGAACATTCTTTATTAGTCGAATCGTTCAACTACAGCATAATGATGTTATGCTCAAATTCTGATGTTTACATGTTTTCCTACTTCCCTGCTAGCTGGAGCCCAAGTGACGTGTGTGTCAGCCTAGATACACTTCTTCATTCGTGCACACACGTTCACTAGCTATGGTTTTCCCACTAGTCAAGGAATGCGCAGCATTCCTTAACTCTTTACTCCTAAGCTACTCCCTTTACTGTTACATATACCTCCCCTTCTTCAAAGAGAATTTTTCCCTGAAAAAATCTCAACCCCAACTCTTAAGCACTTAACTCTACATCTCTATACCACAATTAACAACAATTCCATATAATTCCTAACTCAATTCTCATTCTCCTATCTCATCATAGCCAATTGCTAACCAGAGACAATAATACCGAAACTCTCTACAAAACTCGTTATAAAAGTTCTCTAGAAAACTCGCTACAAAACTCTCCAGAAAATTCTCCAGAAAACTCGCTACAAAACTCTCCATAAGCGAACCGCTTTTAAATTTAAAGTGTCCATCTAAATTATGATTGACAAAACTGAAGATATTCCCCTTATCTTTTAATTCTCCCTTATTCACATTCTCACACTCTCACTATTCTAGGATAGACAGAAAAAATAGTTAGATTGGGTAGGTTAGATTTGGTAGTATTGCGTTGTCTGAAGCATCTGTGTATAGTATTAGTTGTTTATTCAAGTCTGGATGTGTCAATAATGGTACCACTGTTAAGCTATCTTTTAAAAGTTCGAACGCTTTTTGACACTCATCATCCCACTTAAATCTAGCGTATTTTCCAGTTAAATTCGTAATAGGTATTGCTATCCTTGAAAACGCTGGTACAAACCTCCTATAATATGCACACGTACCTATAAATGCACGCACTTCCTTAACATTAGTTGGAGGAGGTAACTCTTTAATAACCTTTATCTTGTCCTGGTCTGGTTTAATACCTTCCCTATTTATTATATAGCCTAAATATTTTGTTTCTGTCTTTAAAAACTGGCACTTACTAAGCTTTAATTTAACGTCATGCCTTCTTAATCTGTCAAATACTAGTCTAATATGTTTCAAATGATTCTCCACATTCCCTTTCGTAAATATCAATATGTCATCTATATAGGCCAGGGCAAAATTTTGCATACCGTCTAGTACTTCATTTATTAAGAACATATAGTGAGACGGTGCATTTTTGAGACCGAATGGCATACGTAAGAATTCGTAAGAACCCATATGAGTACAAAAGGCACTTTTCTTTTGCGCGTCCTCCGACATCGGAATACACCAAAATCCTGCCCTTGCATCCAGCGTTGTGAAATATGTAGAGCCATTAAGTAACCCCAAAATATCATCAATCACCGGCAATGGGTACGCTACATTCTTAGTAATTTTGTTCAACGCCCTGTAGTCACAACAGAACCTGTTCGAACCATCAGATTTGGCTACTATGACGACCGGAGATGACCATTCTGATTTTGATCTTGTTATTATGCCTGCTTTCAACATATCTTCTATTGCCTTTTCTACGACTTCTCTATTTCTTAATGGAGTTCTATATGGTTTTAAACTAATTGGTGGATGGTCTCCCGTATATATTTCCATTGTAACTGTTTTTGTCTTTCCCAATTCTAAATCATTAATTGCGAACACATCCTGATTTTGTTTTATAAGTTGTTCTAATACTTCCTTATTTTCTGGCGGAGTTTTTAACTGTGCCAACAATTCTTGTTCCCTTGTCACTTTGTCTAGTGAATGTATTTGGGCTGTATTTCTTCTGGATGGATGGATCAATTCATCCATTCTTACGTTCCCTTTTTGTCCGCATCCGCGCCTGTTATTAATTCTTTCACTAGAGGTTTCTGAATAACTTATGCCTGCCATATTTACTCTATCTGTTGCCAATGTGTCACTAACATTATGTTCTAGCTTGGCTATTACACATCCTCTGTATAATTTAATTTCTCTACCTGTGTTATTAATAACCATCACTGGAAATGTTAAACTTTTATCCAATTCTATTATTCCATCCGGAACTTCTAAACCTGGCTCATCAATTATTTCTTTTTGCAATTCAGTGATTCTGACTATGTTTCCTGCTACATAATACGGGTTTCTCTTCAGCTTTGCTTGTATCAAATTAACTGACTGTGGTTTTAAATTCATGGTCGTTTTGACTCTAACTAGTGTCGACACATGCATAACATTGGCACCTTGCCGTCTTGACAGACGATAGTTTGTGCTTTAAAAAGGCATAATAACTTTTAACTATGGCGGTAGCGGGTGTGACTGATAAGGCCAATTTGCGCTGTAAATGTCCGTTCACAGTGGGTGCATGTGAACACGTGGTCATTTCCACCATCATGCACCATCTTACGTCTCAAACGCTTGGTGTGTGACTTTTCTGCAATAATTTTCTCCTTTGACTTTATTCCATTTCTGATATTTGCCCTCCATGCAACACGTTCAGCGGCGACTTGCTCTCAATGTGCATTATCAATGCCTGTATCAATCATGTCCCGCTTACACACATCTTTGTATCGTAGTAGAGGCCGACCCTGAGATCTCTTACCCATCTGTAATTCACCAAAAAAGATATCCTTTGGTATTCTACCATCATCCATCCGCCTAAGATGTCCTATCCATCTAAGTCTACGAAGACTGAGCATGGAATAAACTGTCACACAACCTGATCTTTCCAATACTTCAGTATTTGTGATTTTGTCTTGCCACTTAATACCAAGAATTCTTCGCAGACACCGCATATGAAAGCTGTTTAAATTGTTCTCTTGGTGTGAGTAAGTTGTCCAGGTTTCACTGCCATAGAGAAGAGTACTAAGGACACAGGCTTGATAGACAAGGACTTTTGTTTTGGCAGTAAGCTTCCTGTTCTCCCAGACTCTTTTTCTTAACCTGTTCATTGTTGTTGCTGCCTTTCCAATCCGGATGTTGATTTCCTGATCTAGGGATAATTTGCTATTTACCACCGATCCCAGATATGTAAAATGGTCTACTATCTCTAGTTCGGCGTCGTCAATAAAGATTGATGGTACCCCATGTGCACCTTGTGACATAATCTGTGTCTTCTTTTTGCTAATTGTTAAACCAAATTCAGAACAAGCATTGGAGAATGCAGATAGTAGACATTGCAATTCTTCCTCAGAGTGGGTCGTAACTGCAGCATCATCTGCAAAAAGCAACTCTCTGATCAGTACCCTCCTAATTTTGGTCTTAGCCTTCAATCTCTGAGCATTGTAGAGGCCGCCATCTGAGCGTGAGTGAATGTATATACCACCATCCTGATCACGAAATGCATATTTCAGTAGAAGTGAAAAGTATATTCCAAAGAGGGTGGGAGCTAGTACACAACCTTGCTTAACTCCACTCTTGATTTCAAATTCTTCAGAAGTTGCACCATCAAACTTGATTATACCCTTCATGCCTGTGTGGAACGATTCCACAATGGACAGAAGAGTTGGTGGGCAGCCAATCTTCTTTAGTGCCTTGAACAGACTCTCACGACTGACCAAATCAAATGCCTTTGTGAGGTCGATGAAGGCAATAAACAGTGGTTGATTCTGTTCACGGCATTTTTCTTGCATTTGTCGCAATGAGAATATCATATCAGTGGTAGACCGGTTCTGTCGAAAGCCACACTGTGATTCGGGGTAGACTTGATCTCCTAGGACTTGAAGTCTGCGCAGAACAATTCTGGCAAATACTTTTCCAACAATACACAGAAGTGAGATACCCCTATAGTTGTTGCAGTCGCTCCGATCACCCTTGTTCTTGTACAGTGTTATGATGCTTGAATCTTTGAAATCCTGTGGGACTTGTCCTTCACGCCAGCATAGCTCTATTAGCTGGTGGATCTGTATAGTGAGTGTGTCTTGCCCACTCCTGATAACCTCTATTGGAATCCCATCCTTACCTGGAGCCTTGCCAGATGCAAGTTCATTTATAGCACACTTAACTTCTGTTATGGTGGGAAGTGTGTCCAGGTGGTCAAGAGTTGGTAGAGCCTCTATGGCGTTGAGGGCATTATCCGCTAGTTTGGTCTCACTTGAGTAAAGCTCCAAATAGTGCTCTACCCATCTGTCCATCTGCTGTTTCTTATCAGTGATGACTTCTCCAGTCAAGGTTTTCAATGGTGCACTTCTTTTGATCACTGGACCACAGGCTTTCTTTATTCCTTCATACATACTTCTTATGTCTCCCTTATCACTTGCGATTTGAATGGACTCACATAACTTGATCCAATAATCATTTGCACACTGCCTGGCAGCCTTTTGCACATCCTTCCTAGCTTGCCTTAGCTCACTCAGAGTGTTACGCGTTGGTCTTTCCTTGTTTCTTAAGAGAGCTTTCTTCTTCTTATCAATCAAGGGCTGCAGAGTCTCGCTGTTGGCCACAAACCAGTCCTGCCTCTTATGATCCACAGTGCCGTAAACCTTTACGGCAGTTTTACAAAGAGTTTCCTTAAGTTTATTCCATTTATCATTTACTGTACAATTTTCTGGTGTATCAGTGAAAGCGTCTTCAAGTTGCTGTTGAAACTGAAAGCACTTTTCAGGATCATGAGTGTTAATAATATTAATCCTGGGGCTAGATTTGTGTTTAGCTGTGTAGATTCTCTTTGGTCTCAGTCTAACCCTTGCAACAACCAAAGAATGATCCGTATCACAGTCAGCACTGTGGTAACTACGAGTCAATGATATATGGTTCAGATGTTGTCTCCGTGTGATGATGAAGTCCAGCTGGTGCCAATGGCCGGATCTTGGATGTTTCCATGTGACCTTATGCATCTCTTTTGTTTTAAAAAAAGAGTTTGTAATACATAGGTCATTACTGGTGCAATGCTCCAGCAGCCTTTGCCCATTTTCATTCATGCGACCGATGTTGTATTTTCCAAGGCACACTGGCCATGAACTCGAGTCCTTGCCCACACGAGCATTGAAATCACCGAGCATATAAATGTAGTCGGATTTTGGAACTGCCTTGTTCACAGAGTCTAACTCCTCATAGAACAAATCCTTCACATCATCAGAGGAATCGAGTGTCGGTGCATATGCAGTAATAATGGTGGCAAACCCACAAGAGGTTGCCAAGCGCAGGGATAATAGTCTTTCATTTCCTCCTGCTGGAATTTCAATCATTCCCAGTAGCGAATTCTTCACTGCAAAGCCCACACCGTGTTGCCTTTTTTCTGCCTGCCCTTTACCCTTCCAGAAAAAGGTGTAGTTGTTTTCCCTGAGTGACCCTTCCTCAGCGAGGCGAGTCTCCTGCAGGCCAGCAATATCAATGTTAAGACGATTGAGTTCGGCATCAATCACAGCCGTTTTTCTCACATCGTCAATATTGGTCAAGTCAGTGGAAAATCCTGGACACATGGTTCTCACGTTCCAGGTTGCAAGCCGTAGCTTGAGGTTTCTATTTATATTTTTGTTTGTACCTGGTGCATTGGTTTTACAGCCTGCGATTCAGATTTTGTCCTAGCCCCAAGCACCCATTGAAGCAGGCAGGCTGTGGCGGATCAGCACCCAATTGGCTGGGGGCTGCCCAGCTTGAGGCGGGCGGTAGCTGATCAGTGACACCTATAGGTGTCTCCCACCGTCAGAGGCAACGCGTGGCGCCCCATGTCTACGCCAACTGACAAGGACTTATAACCCGTAACAGTTGCCTCTCGCTTTGATTCCGAGACCAGTTAAGACCAGGGATGGAGTTATTGCCTCTCCATAGCACAAAGCCTGGGCTAAAATATAGAGATCATGTGTTGCCCATGCAGCATGATCCCTCTCTCGGCCTGCCTAGTTCACTCCAGAGGAAAGGTAACACCCCTACATCTGGAACAAGACAAGCTGCAGAAGCTGCCGGATCAGCAAAGCAATGCTCTAACTGCCCGCCTGTCGGAGCTTCGATCCTAGACCAGTCGCCAACCAAGGCTTAGGGCCTGGTCTGCCCTGCCATGACAATTTTGTCTTTAGCTTGCATTTCCTCGCACCAGGGTAAGGCTTGTACCCTCCCAATTGCGCTCTTCCGCCCGAAGCCGTTGGCACAATGTGGGGTGCCGGGTTTGGTAAGCGCCGCCCAACGTTCGGCGCTAACAGAAACCAGGTAGTACCGTCTACTGTTATACGGTAGCTCAGTCATATCTGACTAAGACCTGACTGCCACACACACACATAAATGATCACTCAGATATGACAGGACACACATAAATGATCACCCAGACATGACAGGACACATATAAACGATCACCCAGACATGACAGGACACACATAAATGATCACCCAGACATGACAGGACACATATAAATGATCACTCAGACATGACCGGACACATATAATTTATCACTCAGACATGACAGGACACACATAAATGATCACTCAGACATGACAGGACACACATAAATGATCACTCAGACATGACAGGACACACATAAATGATCACTCAGACATGACCGGACACATATAATTTATCACTCAGACATGACAGGACACACATAAATGATCACCCAGACATGACAGGACACACATAAATGATCACCCAGACATGACAGGACACATATAAATGATCACTCAGACATGACCGGACACATATAATTTATCACTCAGACATGACACACATAAATGATCACTCAGACATGACCGGACACATATAATTTATCACTCAGACATGACAGGACACACATAAATGATCACTCAGACATGACAGGACACACATAAATGATCACTCAGACATGACAGGACACACATAAATGATCACTCAGACATGACCGGACACATATAATTTATCACTCAGACATGACAGGACACACATAAATGATCACCCAGACATGACCAGACACATATAAATGATCACTCAGACATGACAGGACACACATAAATGATCACCCAGACATGACCAGACACATATAATTTATCACTCAGAAATGACAGGACACACATAAATGATCACTCAGACATGACCGGACACATATAATTTATCACTCAGATATGACAGGACACACATAAATGATCACCCAGACATGACAAGACACATAATTTATCACTCAGACATGACAGGACACACATAAATGATCACTCAGACATGACAGGACACACATAAATGATCACCCAGACACATAGACACACATAAATGATCACCCAGACACATATAAATGATCACTCAGACATATGACAAGACACACATAAATGATCACCCAGACATGACCAGACACATATAATTTATCACTCAGACATGACAGGACACATATAAATGATCACCCAGACATGACCAGACACATATAATTTATCACCCAGACATGACTGGACACATATAATTTATCACTCAGACATGACAGGACACATATAAATGATCACCCAGACATGACAGGACACACATAAATGATCACCCAGACATGACAGGACACACATAAATGATCACCCAGACATGACCAGACACATATAATTTATCACTCAGACATGACAGGACACACATAAATGATCACTCAGACATGACCGGACACATATAATTTATCACTCAGATATGACAGGACACACATAAATGATCACCCAGACATGACAGGACACATATAAATGATCACTCAGACATGACCGGACACATATAATTTATCACTCAGACATGACAGGACACACATAAATGATCACTCAGACATGACAGGACACACATAAATGATCACCCAGACATGACAGGACACATATAAATGTTCACTCAAACATGACCAGACACATATAATTTATCACTCAGACAATACAGGACACACATAAATGATCACTCAGACATGACCGGACACATATAATTTATCACTCAGACATGACAGGACACACATAAATGATCACTCAGACATGACAGGACACACATAAATGATCACCCAGACATGACCAGACACACATAAATGATCACCCAGACATGACAGGCCACATATAAATGATCACCCAGACATGACAGGACACACATAAATGATCACCCAGACATGACAGGACACACATACATGATCACTCAGACATGACAGGACACACATAATTTATCACCCAGACATGACCAGACACATATAATTTATCACTCAGACATAACAGGACACATATAAATGATCACCCAGACATGACCGGACACACATAATTTATCACTCAGACATGACAGGACACATATAATTGATCACTCAGACATGACAGGACACATATAATTGATCACTCAGACATGACAGGACACACATAAATGATCACTCAGACATGACCAGACACATATAAATGATCACTCAGACATGACAGGACACACATAAATGATCACCCAGACGTGACCAGACACATATAATTTATCACTCAGACATGACAGGACACACATAAATGATCACTCAGACATGACCGGACACATATAATTTATCACTCAGATATGACAGGACACACATAAATGATCACCCAGACATGACAGGACACATATAAATGATCACTCAGACATGACAGGACACACATAATTTATCACCCAGACATGACCAGACACATATAATTTATCACTCAGACATGACACATATAAATGATCACCCAGACATGACCGGACACATATAATTTATCACTCAGACATGACAGGACACACATAAATGATCACTCAGACATGACCGGACACACACAATTTATCACTCAGACATGACAGGACACACATAAATGATCACTCAGACATGACAGGACACACATAAATGATCACCCAGACATGACAGGACACATATAATTTATCACCCAGACATGACAGGACACATATAATTTATCACTCAGATATGACAGGACACACATAAATGATCACTCAGACATGACAGGACACACATAAATGATCACCCAGACATGACAGGACACATATAATTTATCACTCAGATATGACAGGACACATATAAATGATCACCCAGACATGACAGGACACATATAAATGATCACTCAGGCATAACCGGACACACATAAATGATCACCCAGACATGACAGGACACATATAAATGATCACTCAGATATGACAGGACACACATAAATGATCACCCAGACATGACAGGACACATATAAACGATCACCCAGACATGACAGGACACATGCATATCTTCTTCTAAATCTACGTAAACATCTTGGAATTTTAATTTATGCAAATCAAATAAAAGTCTCACCCCATTTTTCAATAAAAAATCTCTACCCAATATCATATTTCTATTTAAATTCTTGACCACATGGAACATATGCCTGACATTTATCCCTCCTAATTTCAAGTTTATCATCGTTTGTCCTAGCACTTCTAATTTTTGTCCCGTTACCGAATGAAGATTCTCCTGAATTCTAAATATTTTACAATTTTTTAACATTCGATATAAAAATGTTTCTTTAATCACGCTAACTTGTGCTCCCGAATCAACTAATGTTCTAACTTTATATTTTCCTATTTGTACTATACATGAACTAGGATCTACCATATTTAATGACAATTGTTTTATCTCGGCTTGTTTTTTATTTCTAAATGTCCTACTATACTCATCCTTTGGGTTTTTAACACATTGATGCCCCTTTTGGATCTTACTATCTTCCCTCCTACTGCCGACCCTGTTCAGTAAGCGGGATGCCAATTTCCCTGATTTCATGACCTTCTAAAATTTCTCTGCATTTCTCCATAATTCCTATTTGCTGGTCTGCCATTTGCAGTTCTATTCTGTGTACTCGTCTGAACACCTCTATTATTTTGTATATTCGATGGGACACGTCTGTTACCACAGAAGCGAAAAAAGTGCCCACGTTGGTGACATCCCCAACAAACCACATTCGAGTTATTTGTGTTACCTTCCATGTTTCTTACAGTATTTCTCACTTGTCCTCCTCTACCTTGATTATATACGTTATCGTTTCTTTGTACCATCTGTATTTCTCCTCGTCTTCCTCTCCATCCATGTCTATACTGTCCTATTTCCATAGGTTCTTCAATTCTATCTTCCGAACTACTACCTAACTCTCGTCCTACCCTTAATCTAAACCTTCTCCTCAAGCTTTCCTCTTGTATAGCGATATCTACCGCTTGTGACAATCTTGCAGGATTCTCTCTTAATAATTTAAATTTCAATCCATCTGACCTAATCCCATCAACAAAAATCCCTACTAACATCCGTTCCACTTCTTCAGCTCGTACATTCTGTCCTAAAAATGACTCTTCCGCTAAATTGATTAACCTGTCACTGTATAGCTGTACACTTTCTGTAGTATTTTGTCTAGTCTGTCGCAATACTGAGAATGCGTGTTGTGGATCAGTAATTTCAGCGTATTTTCTTGCGAGATCATCTTTAAATTCTTCCCAGGTTTCACCTCTTCCTGCTTCTAGTTTTCTTCTTATATGGTCAGAAACTGGACTTGTACTTGTTCTGTATGCCAAATTCTTTTTCTCCTCATCTGTAGCGTTTACTAAATAAGCATGTTTCTCAATAGAAATGACCCATTTCTTAAACTGGTTTGCTTGTCCATTAAATCTCTCAACATCACTGCTTACATTTTGTTGTCTTAACACTGCATCCAACCTTGATATTGCCCCACCAACTCCAGTCAGTACCTGTGAAAAATCTTGGGGTTCCATTCTAGAATCTATAATGGAAATTATTAAGCAATATACAAATATTTCAAACAATATTAATTTCAAATTCAGCAGCAATACATAATCTGTTCAATTAATTACTCTAATATTATCTATTATCTAACTATCCTAACAAAAAACTCCAATCGAAGATCCTGACGAAGAAAATTTTCTGTTCCAATCACGAATCCTGATAAAAGAACTTAATTGAAATCCTGATGAAGAAATTTCTAATTGATCCTGATACCAACAAAAAAAAGGACTCTAATCGACACCGTTGAAAGGATCAGAACAAAGAAGAGCCTCTGGATTTCTTAATTCAATCGAAGTCGAAGTCAGTTCTTTCCAATTATTTTCCTGTCGTTGATTGTGCTCGATATAACGCTCGATACCAAACTGCTTGATTACTTGCTCGATTGACTGTAAGCGTTAGACTTTAATTTCCGTCAAGCAAGGTCACCTTCACGATTTTTCAACCGACAACTGCTCCCGGTTTCAGCAAAAATCTGGCATTTTCATATGTTTCAGCGTAAAAATGAACCAGTCAACAACAATTGGATTCAAACCTGACTCTATCCACTCCGTTATATGTTAGGTGGCATTCCAACAACGGTCAGTTAAATTTATTGTAACAACTTTTGACTTGAGACAAGTTGACTATATTCATCAATGCCTTCACTTAAGTGAAGTGACTGTAGAGAGTATTGAGGATCTCGATTTAATAATTATGGAATTTGCAATATAACCTTGACTTCACCTTCAACAGTCCAATGAGCTAAAACTCATAATTTTCAGCATTCTTTGTTTTACTTGGAGTTTTATTTGGAGCAGGTTATTGTTCTGTTGAAATTAAATCATTTCTGGTACCTCGAGACTTCATAAGTTGTTGTAACATGTAATCAGCGAGTTCATTCTTATAACCTTGTGTACTAATTTTTGATGCAAAACGGCATTACTTGATCTCATTATACAATTAGCGTTGGTCAGTGCTCAAGTTATTTCATACTACTAATTAGATAAAAACATCAGTCTTTCAAAAAAATAAGTTAATCAGTCAAACCTTCTGAGCTGGCCTGAGAAATCAATCTCCTTTTTAAACAGAAATACACTGAGAACCCACAACAACTACCCCTGGGTGGGCTTTCAGCTGTTGCGTTTCTTATTATTATTTACTTAAAAACTTCCTTCTCCAGACGCCCAGACACAAGAATCTTTCATGGCGGTAACTCTCTCCACGACATCCCATATTTCTTGAGGTCAAAGGCACCAAATCAACCTGTATTATAGTGTAGAGATTTTACACACAGGTTAGAAGGCACGTGATGATCGTACAGCACACAAGTCTCCGTTGTTTAGAACATTCTTTATTAGTCGAATCGTTCAACTACAGCATAATGATGTTATGCTCAAATTCTGATGTTTACATGTTTTCCTACTTCCCTGCTAGCTGGAGCTCAAGTGACGTGTGTGTCAGCCTAGATACACTTCTTCATTCGTGCACACACGTTCACTAGCTATGGTTTTCCCACTAGTCAAGGAATGCGCAGCATTCCTTAACTCTTTACTCCTAAGCTACTCCCTTTACTGTTACAATGCCTTGAAGAGATTAGATACAAGAATCGCCATAGCGAAAGTAGCCTTTAGCAAGATGAAAAACATTCTGACCAATAAAAAGATGTCAATTGAAACGAGAAAAAGAGTGTTGAAGGGATACATAGAGCCTGTTCTTTTGTATGGATGTGAAACTTGGACAATGAGCAGTCAAGCTGAAAAACAACTGATGGTTGCAGAAATGTGGTTTCTGCGGAAAATGCAAAGAATACCATGGACAGACAGAAAAACCAATGACCAAGTACTACAGGAGACAAATGACAATCGTAAATTGATTAGAGGAATTAGACGTAGACAGTCAAAATTTTGTGGACATGGTATGAGAAGATATGGATTGGAGAACTTAGTGACGACTGGCAAGATTGAAGGGAACAGACCAAGAGGAAAACCGAGAGGAAAATACCTGGATGGCTTGGCCATATGGCATGGACGAGTCAGGAACACTGAGCTGATCCACGACTCTGGTGATCGAGTGAAATGGCGAGTCATGACCGCCCACGCTTCCGGCATGGCACTTGATTGATTGATTGATTGATTGATTGATTGATTGATTGATTCAATTTCTCAGCCTATTCTGCCATCTAGTATGATAATACTTCCAATATATTTGAATTTTTCAACTTGTTTCGGTTAAATGCTATTAATATGTATACTTATCGGACTAGGAGATCTGCTAACTTGCATTACTTCTGTTTTGGCTGTATTTATATTCATATTGTATCTGCTGCATGTTGAATTCAGCTTATTAAAATGATTTTGCAGTCTGCCCTCGTCGCTATAAAACATGAACTGATTGTCTCCAAATTTTTAAAAAAGTTCATTTATTGTGGGTGAATCTGTTTCATCTGAGGTAAAGAGCTCAACATTTTCTGAATCTGTTCAGTCAAGGTGAGTCAAATGTATTTTCATTGTTGTTAAACATGTAGATTTATTATTTGTGAGGCACATGATAATACATAATCATCAACCCTGCCAGTGTGGTTATGATGCATGATGAATGAATGTGGATTGGGTGTATCACATAATTCTATGTATTTGATGAGAGCATGTGGTGATCCATGTGTATTATCATTATTGTTAAACATGAGGAATCATCATTTGTGACTCTCATAATTATGCCTAATGATCACATAATTCTATGTAATTTGTGAGAGCATGTGGTGACCCATGTGTAATTTCATTATTGTTAAACATGAGGAATCATTATTTTTGAATCTCATAATTATGCTTAATGATCACATAATTCTATGTAATTGATGAGAGCATGTGGTGATCCATGGGTAATTTCCTTATTGTTAAACATGAGGAATCATCATTTGTGAGTCTCATAATAATGCCTAATGATCACATAATTCTATGTAATTGATGAAAGCTTGTATGTGGTGATTCATGTGTGATTTAATTATTGTTAAACAGATGTGAATGTATCATTTGCGAACCACATTAGTATGATTAATTATCATCCAGGAAAATATTATAATTTATGATGAATGATTGGGGAATGATTGAGGTCTCATTTTGATGTCAATAGTGTTAAACATTTAAAGTTATCATTGGGAAATCACATAAGTATAATTACTTATCTTACATGCAAGTGTGAGAATGATTTCTGACCAATGAGTGTGAATAAGTGAGAGAATTGATATGCTTAGAAGGAGTATAGGCTAGCAATCAATCAATCTCGTGATAGAAGGCAACTTTGATTGTAATGTCCTGTCTGTCAGAAGAGAGAACATGTTCGGCATAACCCATACACGAATTAATCATTTAGTGCACTCCGACGCATGACACCACTTTGTATTAGACATCACTCATGTTACCATCATCTGGTTTTGTGTCTTAAGCATGACACCACTCGGTATTACATATCACTCAGATAACAATCATAGGGTTCTGTGTCCTGAATGACACCACTCTGTATTACATATAACTCAGGTTACAAACATATCGTTGTGTGTGTGTCCTGAATGATGATTGTAATGTAGATGATGATTGTAATAACAATGATGATGATGATAAATGAGGTAAAAGCATATTACATCCATGAGTAGAGGGAAGATAACTTATCCCTTGAAGCATTTAATTAAGAAGAATGCACCTGAATACTATACAAGAATTGAGACCATGATGTACTTATACTGGTTATAAGCAAATACTCATGGCCATGGGGAATGATTTTAAAACCCCTTAATGTATGAGGCCTTTTTCCTTGAATGGAAGAAGATGTAGAGAAAATAACTAGGTACAGAAGAGGATGGTGAACATAGTTCTCAAATTCCAAATCAATTAAGGTATTACTCAACCTGGAGACCATGATGACAGGCATATGTGAAGATGAAACTGCACATCTGCTAGTCTAAACCTTGAACATCAAGAAGCAACAAAGTATGTTGGTGATAACTAATTGAGACTACCAAGACCATCTGTCTCCTGTTTATTTTTTCTCTAGGAACAAAATTCCTTTTATTGATTTCACTTGTTGGTTACTTAGGTGTTTACAGCATTGCATTTCTAACGTCATATTGAGGATGTGATTAGATGTATGTTGATTGCTGAAATTGCAGGGATTTGCTAGATCCAGTTAGATCCAGACTTGACTTTGGTGAATGTAGCAGCTTGACTGAATCTAGTTGCACCTGACTTTGGTGATAGAAGCAACTTTGCTAAATGCTCTGTGAGAGAGTGGGGCAGAAACCTATCCACCTGCAAACATTCCATTTTCCTTATAGGAGAGGTAAAATTTATTTATCATAATTTGCCTGACAAACATGGAAAAACCTAGAGCCAATTAAACTATTCTACCAAGCTGGAAAGAACAACACACTGAAGTAACATATATCACAGTGATTGCTTGGAGCAAGAATTCATAACCCACAAGCCAAGACAAGGGAGGGCAGACCAATTTTTCTGTTTCAGGTTTACTACCACAGAGGATCTGCAGGAAAATTACCTGATAAATTACCTGTAGTATTAATCCTGTGTGGGGAGGGGAGTCGCTGATGAAAATATAATTAAGTGCAAAGATCTTGATGTAAATGAACTTCTGATTTTTCATGTATACATTTGATGTATTTGAGTTGATTTTTTCAAAAACATTACTGATCATTACTAACTGTGTAGTTAATAAATGATGGGAAAATGAGGTCATTTCCTATCGTGGGTGTATATTTTACTTGTCATAGTCAATTAGTTTAATCAAATCAACCCTAGATAAAATTTGGTTAACTGAGAGAGGAGAGGCAAGGAACCACCAAAAGGATATTCTGGGTATTAAGAAAAAAACAACTTTTAAATGTTTTCCTAGAGGTATTCCAAGGCTTTCTGGGACTCTATTTATGAACTCAAGCAACTGAGCCATTAAATGTTAATATAATTAAACGGGCAGGATCACATTTGAAAAGAGGAACTTAGTATCCTTTCTCTTTTTGTGGTTGAGCCATCAACTATACATCCAACAGGCACCAGCCAAGATAGTGACATTCAGAGGAGAGTTGAGTTGTGACGGAATTGGGGACAACTTCGCCTGGTGGCTCTCGGACAAGTGGAGTCCTGAGCTTAGCGAGTTATTCGGTGTATGGGCTGAGGGAGAAATCTCAGCCAGGCATTCAGTGAGTTCGGACCCGGGAAATAGTCCCAGTCCCAGTGTTAGGAGCGCAATCCAAAGAGAAGAGACTCAGAGGAGATGGTTAGATTCACGGACAGAGAAGAGTCCGGAACAGTGTATTGTGCGAAGCCAGTAGACGGCAATAGTGTGGTCGCAGGAGCTAGCAATCTAGATAGATTTCACTGTTGAAGTTTCCCGAAGAGTGTTATAGCATCGAGTTTGTTTCGAATTAAATTATTGTGTGCGCAGGCTCGTGTTCTATATTGATTCATCGTTGTTGAGCAGTCGTCTGACACAATATTCACACTACCATCCTCTAGACCAGTGGTTATCAACCGGTGGGGAATTCCCCCCAGGGGGGAATTTTAGGGTTTCCAGGGGGAAATTCAGATTATTTCAAGATCGCATTAATACAAGAACCAGTTACTTTATATTGTTTTTCCCTCTATATTTTACGGTTCTGTATTTCTCGCCCTACTGAAGTTTGTTTTATAACACAAATAGACCTGCAAATCACGTTTTATGTAGATGTGTAGACTTGTTCTAGTATGTGTTATTAAATTTAGCTTCCATTTTTATGTATACTGTGTAAGGGTGGGGGTTTTATAGGAGGGAATTCGAAAAGAGGGGGGGGGGGGGTGATGACGTTCTGAACATATGGTAAAGAGGGGTGCATGGGCCAAAAAAGGTTGAGAACCACTGCTCTAGACACAACCACAGTGACATACGGCTTGCTTTGTTTTTTTTTTTTTTTTTGTTCTTTTGTATTAGAGAGAGAAAGTACGTACAGTTGTTGTTTGTGTTTTGTGATAACCCGTATCGTCTATTGTTTGTTCACTAATGTGTATACTCCTGTACCATCGTCTCCTCTGTCACTTCTGCCAGTGCATTCCCGGCACGATTGCCAGATTTCCCGCGCTAATTGTTGCCAGATTTATCCTGCAAGTATAAGCCAACGTTTCCCGTGTAGTAAATACAATTGACGGTATCTCTGTAGACGCACTTAACCATGGTGCATTCTGAAGGGAAATGAATCTCAGAATAGTAAGCTTATCTCCGCATGTCTGTAGAAATACACGTTGTTTCGCACACATGTCATGTCACCCAGGGCACCGGGTAAGTCTGGGGCTGCGTTTGTCTGATCTGGTAATGTATTGTGTTGTATCATATGTTTTGTTACTTGTTGCAAGTAGTATTGTAACAACGAACATTGACGCTTACACACACATTTACACACACATACACTCGCGCGCGCACACATACACACATATATATATATATCCATCAGTCGAACAAAGCCAAACAAACACACACACACACACACACACACACATTTACCGAGCAAAGGACAGCCAGGAGAATTCTGATGTGCACTTCCACAGTACAAGGCAGGTATAATCTGACCCGCACATTGACAACTGCTGTAACGCACCTAATGTACTGCCGATGTGAACGAACGAAAGATTGGATTGTCATCTGATTCCATTACACGAATAGCCAACAATCCTATTTGAGCGTCTGATTCCTCAGAACACTATAATGGCTGGAAGATGGCAACTTTTCCCACTATTAGCAATTACTGGAACTATTTTCAGATTGAAAAATTCCCTTAACCAGACTTAAATATATCTCATTATTATAGAATTTTCAAATACTTAGACCGTTTTAGTGTTTTCCTCCATAATTTATAAATAATGTTTATCATAATGTGATTTGCAGCGCAGCTCAGGTTCATTCATTTGCCTTACAAAAAGTACGAGGGGGGTTCAAATATGTGTGTGTGTGAATATATTCTGAAACAGTAAAAAACACATGTATCAGTTTTCGGTTTTGTCACCACTGCGTTCAGTGCAAGTCCTCCAGCACCGATAAAGCGCTAGGATTCCCCTAGAAAACAAAAATTCTCTTGGTCGCGCGTGTAACCACTCATGCTCCATCTGCTGCACTTCTTCCACTTCTTCAAGGGACCGATAAGTTTGGAAACTTCCTACTCCACTCATACACTTGCTGGACTGAGAGGCATGCTTGACTATACTGGACCTTCATTCGCCGATGAATACCTATAGGTTTCACCCCTTCACTGATCAAAAACGGATAACTTCCTACTCCACTCATACACTTGCTGGACTGAGAGGCATGCTTCACTATACTGGACCTTCATTTGCCGATGAATACCTATAGGTTTCACCCCTTCACTGATCAACAACGGATAACTTCCTACTCCACTCATACACTTGCTGGACTGAGAGGCATGCTTCACTATACTGGACCTTCATTCGCCGATGAATACCTATAGGTTTCACCCCTTCACTGATCAACAACGGATAACTTCCTACTCCACTCATACACTTGCTGGACTGAGAGGCATGCTTCACTATACTGGACCTTCATTCGCCGATGAATACCTATAGGTTTCACCCCTTCACTGATCAACAACGGATAACTTCCTACTCCACTCATACACTTGCTGGACTGAGAGGCATGCTTCACTATACTGGACCTTCATTCGCCGATGAATACTTATAGGTTTCACCCCTTCACTGATCAACAACGGATAACTTCCTACTCCACTCATACACTTGCTGGACTGAGAGGCATGCTTCACTATACTGGACCTTCATTCGCCGATGAATACTTATAGGTTTCACCCCTTCACTGATCAACAACGGATAACGGAACACTGCTCCTCTTTGGTGCACGTCAAAAGTGGGACGGCCATATTTAAACTGCCCTTATGACGTTACAGTGTTCGTCTTCACCGTGATGTCACGTGCCTAACCATCTTGACCTCCTTAACAACAATATTGACAGGTTACAAGACAATGGCATGGTTATTGTAATTTCTATCCCACTTTTAAGGTTTTGGTTTAAATCCCCTTTCGTAATTTATATTCCCCATTTTAAAGTATTATAAATATAAGGTGTATTTTTAATGACTGTGGGTTTTTTGAAAATATTGCCGTTCCAAGTATTGTATTCACCCTCTGTGGAGTTCGTGCAACATAAAAGGTAAATACAAAATTTGGAACGGCAATATTTGAAGGGGGAAAAAAACACGGTAATTAAAAATACACCCTGTACTTAACATAAGTAGATATCGGAGGACAAATTAGACAACAGAAAAACAAAAACAGACATATTCTATCAATCCGTTTTTTTTTTTTTGGGGGGGGGGGGATTTTATTGGTTGCAAACTAACCTTTCTAGCATACACTGTTAGCGCAGATGTTTACTGTTTGGTATATATATATATATATATATATATATATATATATATATATATATATATATATATATATATATATATATTTCGAACCATGGATTGGATGTGGCGTATATAATGTGAACCCTCGACTGGGTGTGGCATATACATTTCGAACCCTGGGCTCCGTGTGGCGTATATATTTCGAACCCTGGACTGGGTGTGACGTATATATTTTGAGCCTTGGACTCGGTGTGGCATTTATACTGAGCATAGAGAGATAGATATCTCTAGTTTGATGTGGCCGACTACTGAAGGAAAGCCAGAAGTGGCCCCTAAGATTCCAGGTAACCCGGAACACACAGGCCTTAAAGATTTACACAAAGGAATAAGAAGGGTTTCCAGGTAAGCGCTCACGAGAAAGTCAATGCCTTCAGAAACGGAGAATCATCTAACACAATTGCTCTGAGGTGTTTGATTCTTTCAGAAACATATAACCCTTGCTTTCCGGCACTATTACAACTCAATGGGCGTTGCTAGTTATAAACTGCCCACTTCTCTCAATGAACACACAGGCCTTTAGCGAAAAGGTTACGAATATAATTCGTAATCCTGCATACCGAGTTCGATACAAAGCCGCGGGGGATTTGAAAGCAGACTGCCTTGCGTTGGTTTCCATACAATGGTGTAAGTGCCGGTCGTTCAGTAAGCAATGCGAACTACTGAACGTATACTAGCCCCGGAATCACAATCAGCCAACACATGCTGGAGCTGACTGCTACGTCATGTAAAGGATATGCAACTTCTCTCAAAATAACTACCTGGGCACCACATTTCCCCACATTTCTCTAGGTAGACTTTTCAGCGTAATTAATTTCTAAATCACCAATAGGGTCTGGCTATCAAATTTTACTTCACCGATGGGGAAGGAAACATGTTTCCTGTCTATTATGCGCCAACGTAGCGACTGTGGCAACACTATGACGTGTAACAGAAACAAACTGAAGTAATGGTGAATGTTGGAGATCGCCGTGTCACACTCGGACTCGGTGTGTCGGGCAACTGTGACACGCGTTCACTGACTCTAAACCACAGCGCCGGCCTTCTCGTACTCTCTCTCTCTCTCTCTCTCTCTCTCTCTCTCTCTCTTCTCTCTCTCTCTCTCTCTCTCTCTCTCTCTCTCTCTCTCTCTCTGTGTGTGCGCGCGCGCAAGACAAAACATATAGTGAAGCTGGGGGATAGTGGACCTTGCCATATCATGTTACTTATCTAAGCCACCAGCATTAATCAGTTGTTGATAAATCTGATTTTCTTAAGCATAATAGTGGTATAGTGGTTCGTTCGTCACGTAGACAACAATTATAATGGTTCGTTCGTCACGTATACAAGTATAGTGATTCGATCATCACGTATAAAACAATCATAGTGGTTCATTCACCACGTATACAACAATTAGAGTGGTTTCTTCGTTACGCATACAACAATTAGAGTGGTCGTTCGTCACATAACATAAATTATAGTGATTAGTTCGTCACGTATAAAACAATAATAGTGGTTCGTTCGTCACGTAAACAACAACTATAGTGGTTCTTTCGTCACGTATACAACAAGTATAGTAATTCATTCTTCAAATAGAATACAATTAGAGTTGTTTGTCTGTGGCGTATAAAATAACAAGTGCGGTATTTATTTTCAAACATAAACTGTAATCAACATAATATTAATGCTACCTCTATGTTACTTTTGTAGAATAAGGAACTTATCCTAACATCACGAGCGAAGAGTTGCAATATTTTAAAGGAAGTGAATATTCGAAATAGTTGGGGGTCACAAGAAGAGAAAGAATTTTTTTTACAAAAGAGATGGAATCAAATAAACAGTAGCAACAACCCAATGCAAAGAATGCATCGAAATCCTGAGAAGCAATTGGTGTGAGCAGCTACCAAGAATGTTTTCAAATGTATCATCATTACAAACATATTTTTACGAAATGAGATCTACAGAGTCCGAGGAAGAGATGGATTAAAGGCGTTAGGAAAATACTTGAGAAACAATTGGTAGACAACTGGCCACGAGAGAAGGTTGCATCTCTACAACAGCTTCTGACGACAGCTTCTTCACTGCAGCCTGTGGGCAACTGTAGCTCTATCACAAGTTCTAATGACATAACAACCTGTGGGAAACTGTAGCTCTATCACAAGTTCTAATGACATAACAACCTGTGGGAAACTTTACCTTTACCACAACTTCTCTACAACTTCTAACAATACACCACTGTGTTGGAAACTGTACCTCTACCACAACTTCTCTACAACTTCTAACGACACAACACCGTGTGGGAAACTGCAACTCTACCACAACTTCTCCACAACTTCTAACGGCACAACACCGTGTGGGAAACTGCACCTCTACCACAACTTCTCTACAACTTCTAACGGCACAACACCGTGTGGGAAACTGTACCTCTACCACAACTTCTCCACAACTTCTAACGACACAACACCGTGTGGGAAACTGCACCTCTACCACAACTTCTCTACAACTTCTAACGGCACAACATCGTGTGGGAAACTGCACCTCTACCACAACTTCTCTACAACTTCTAACGGCACAACACCGTTTGGGAAACTGTACCTCTACCACAACTTCTCTATAACTTCTAACAATACAACACTGTGTGGGAAACTGTACCTCTACCACAACTTCTCTACAACTTCTAACGACACAACACCGTGTGGGAAACTGCACCTCTACCACAACTTCTCTACAACTTCTAACGGCACAACACCGTGTGGGAAACTGTACCTCTACCACAACTTCTCTACAACTTCTAACGTCACAACACCGTGTGGGAACTGCACCTCTACCACAACTTCTCTACAACTTCTAACGTCACAACATCGTGTGGGAAACTGTACCTCTACCGCAACTTCTCTACAACTTCTAACGTCACAACACCGTGTGGGGAACTGCACCTCTACCACAACTTCTCTACAACTTCTAAGGTCACAACACCGTGTGGGAAACTGTACCTCTACCACAACTTCTCTACAACTTCTAACGTCACAACACCGTGTGGGGAACTGCACCTCTACCACAACTTTTCAACAACTTCTAACGTCACAACACCGTGTGGGAAACTGTACCTCTACCACAACGTCTCTACAACTTCTGCCAACACAACACCGTGTGGGAAACTGTACCTCTACCACAACTTCTCTACAACTTCTAACGTCACAACACCGTGTGGGAAACTGTATCTCTACCACAACTTCTCTACAACTTCTAACGTCACAACACCGTGTGGGGAACAGCACCTCTACCACAACTTCTCTACAACATCTAACGGCACAACACCGTGTGGGAAACTGTACATCTACCACAACTTCTCTACAACTTCTCACGATACAACACCGTGTGGGAAACTGTACCTCTACCGCAACTTCTCTACAACTTCTAACGTCACAACACCGTGTGGGAAACTGTACCTCTACCACAACTTCTCCACAACTTCTAACGGCACAACATCGTGTGGGACACTGCACCTCTACCACAACTTCTCTACAACTTCTAACAATACAACACTGTGTGGGAAACTGTACCTCTACCACAACTTCTCTACAACTTCTAACAATACAACACTGTGTGGGAAACTGCACATCTACCACAACTTCTCTACAACTTCTAACGGCACAACACCGTGTGGGAAACTGTACCTCTACCACAACTTCTCTACAACTTCTAACGACACAACACCGTGTGGGAAACTGCACCTCTACCACAACTTCTCTACAACTTCTAACGTCACAACATCGTGTGGGAAACTGTACCTCTACCACAACTTCTCTACAACTTCTAACGTCACAACACCGTGTGGGGAACTGCACCTCTACCACAACTTTTCTACAACTTCTAACGTCACAACACCGTGTGGGAAACTGTACCTCTACCACAACGTCTCTACAACTTCTGCCAACACAACACCGTGTGGGAAACTGTACCTCTACCACAACTTCTCTACAACTTCTAACGTCACAACACCGTGTGGGAAACTGTATCTCTACCACAACTTCTCTACAACTTCTAACGTCACAACACCGTGTGGGGAACTGCACCTCTACCACAACTTCTCTACAACTTCTAACGGCACAACACCGTGTGGGAAACTGTACATCTACCACAACTTCTCTACAACTTCTCACGATACCACACCGTGTGGGAAACTGTACCTCTACCGCAACTTCTCTACAACTTCTAACGTCACAACACCGTGTGGGAAACTGTACCTCTACCACAACTTCTCCACAACTTCTAACGGCACAACATCGTGTGGGACACTGCACCTCTACCACAACTTCTCTACAACTTCTAACAATACAACACCGTGTGGGAAACTGTACCTCTACCACAACTTCTCTACAACTTCTAACAATACAACACTGTGTGGGAAACTGCACATCTACCACAACTTCTCTACAACTTCTAACGGCACAACACCGTGTGGGAAACTGTACCTCTACCACAACTTCTCTACAACTTCTAACGACACAACACCGTGTGGGAAACTGCACCTCTACCACAACTTCTCTACAACTTCTAACGTCACAACATCGTGTGGGAAACTGTACCTCTACCCCAACTTCTCTACAAAATCTAACGTCACAACACCGTGTGGGGAACTGCACCTCTACCACAACTTCTCTACAACTTCTAACGTCACAACACCGTGTGGGAAACTGTACCTCTACCACAACTTCTCTACAACTTGTCACGACACAACACCGTTTGGGAAACTGTACCTTTACCACAACTTCTCTACAACTTCTGCCAACACAACACCGTGTGGGGAACTGCACCTCTACCACAACTTCTCTACAACTTCTAACGTCACAACACCGTGTGGGGAACTGCACCTCTACCACAACTTCTCTACAACTTCTGCCAACACAACACCGTGTGGGAAACTGTACCTCTACCACAACTTCTCTACAACTTCTAACGACACAACACCGTGTGGGAAACTGTACCTCTACTACAACTTCTCTACAACTTCTAACGACACAACACCGTGTGGGAAACTGTACCTCTACCACAACTTCTCTACAACTTCTAACGGCACAACACCGTGTGGGAAACTGTACCTCTACCACAACTTCTCCACAACTTCTAACGACACCACACTGTGGGGGAAACGGCAAGAGAAGGTGACAATTGTTTTTAATGGACAGTGGAGTCGATTTAGATTCTCATTAACGCCAAATTTTAACTCTGTCCTTACAAAGAAAACTGTCAACCATTGATTAATTACTCCCTACGCGACTAAATATGTCGAACTTGGTCGAATTTATACTAAACAACACATGGAATAATGATTGATTATTCCCCACTGACCAAACTCGTGCTTTCCTGTGTTCGGTTTATAGCAAACACACGGCCACGTATTGATTTTTCACTCAATAAATCACCACCACCGGTCAATTCTCGAAGAACAGTGACAGGGTATTGCTCAAACAGGCAATACCTGATCAACATCTGAAGATATGTCTGGCACAGAGTAAGCTGATCATCGGCTTTATTGCACAACAATCTAATGTCTTTGTTGTCATTATTATCGATTTACTACTTTTGAAATTATATGTTAGAACATATCAGGCGCTGGGGAATCATTGAGACTCTTACAATATCTTGGTTAGTGCTTTCACTGGCATCGATGAAAACGGGTATAAGACATCAGAAAGAAGAAGACAGTAGAGGTATCGCCAGGTGAACATCCATTTCTGAAGCGTTGGCGACATGTTGGGGTGCATGTCTGAAGAACAAAGAGCATATCTGTAGAACAAAGAGCATGAACTATCTGTAGAACAAAGAGCATGAACTATCTGTAGAACAAAGAACGTGAACTATCTGTAGAACAATGAGCATGAATTATCTGTAGAACAAAGAGCATGAACTATCTGAAGAACGATGAGCATGAACTATATGTAGAACAAAGAATGTGAACTATCTGTAGAACAAAGAGCATGAACTATCTGAAGAACAAAGAGCATGAACTATCCAAAGAACAAAGAGCATGAACTATCTGAGGGACACTGAGCATGAACTATCCGAAGAACAAAGAGCATGAACTATCCGAAGAACAAAGAGCATGAACTATCCGAAGAACAAAGAGCATGAACTATCCGAAGAACAAAGAGCATGAACTATCCGAAAAACAATGAGCATGAACTATCCGAAAAACAATGAGCATGAAATATCTGAGGGACAACGAGCATGAACTATCTGAAGAACAATGAGCATGAACTATCTGAAGAAAAATTAGCATGAACTATCTGAGGGACAATGAGCATGAACTATCTGAAGAAAAATTAGCATGAACTATCTGAGGGACAATGAGCATGAACTATCTGAAGAACAATGAGCATGAACTATCTGAAGAACAATGAGCATGAACTATCTGAGGGTCAATGAGCATGAACTATCTTAAGAACAATGAGCATGAACTATCTGAAGAACAATGAGCATGAACTATCTGAAGAAAAATGAACATGAACTATCTGAAGGACAATGAGCATGAACTATCTGAGGGACAAGGAGCATGAAATATCTTAAGAACAATGAGCATGAACTATCTAAAGAACAATGAGCATGAACTATCTGAAGAACAATGAGCATGAACTATCTGAGGGACAAGGAGCATGAACTATCTGAAGAGCAATGAGCATGAACTATTTGAGGGACAATGAGCATGAACTATCTGAAAATCAATGAGCATGAACTATCTGAAGAACAATGAGCATGAACTATCTGAGGGACAAGGAGCATGAACTATCTGAAGAACACTGAGCATGAACTATCTGAAGAACAAAGAGGATGAACTATCTGAGGGACAATGAGCATGAACTATCTGAAGAACAATGAGCATGAACTATCTGAAGAACAATGAGCATGAACTATCTGAGGGTCAATGAGCATGAACTATCTGAAGAACAATGAGCATGAACTATCTGAAGAACAATGAGCATGAACTATCTGAAGGACAAAGAGCATGAACTACCTGAGGAACAATGAGCATGAACTATCTTAGGGACAAAGAGCATGAACTATCTGAGGGTCAATGAGCATGAACTATCTGAGGGTCAATGAGCATGAACTATCTGAGGGTCAATGAGCATGAACTATCTTAGGGACAAAAAGCATGAACTATCTTAGGGACAATGAGCATGAACTATCTGAGGGTCAATGAGCATAAACTATCTTAGGGACAAAAAGCATGAACTATCTTAGGGACAATGAGCATGAACTATCTTAGGGTCAATGAGCATGAACTATCTGAGGGTCAATGAGCATGATCTATCTGAGGGTCAATGAGCATGAACTATCTTAGGGACAAAAAGCATGAACTATCTGAGGGTCAATGAGCATGAACTATCTGAGGGTCAATGAGCATGAACTATCTGATGAACAAAGAGCATGAACTATCTTAGGGTCAATGAGCATGAACTATCTGAAGAACAATGAGCATGAACTATCTGAAGAACAATGAGCATGAACTATCTTAGGGACAAAGAGCATGAACTATCTTAGGGACAAAGAGCATGAACTATCTTAGGGTCAATGAGCATGAACTATCTTAGGGACAAAAAGCATGAACTATCTGAGGGTCAATGAGCATGAACTATCTTAGGGACAAAAAGCATGAACTATCTGAGGGTCAAAGAGCATGAACTATCTGAAGAACAATGAGCATGAACTATCTGAAGAACAATGAGCATGAACTATCTGAAGAACAATGAGCATGAACTATCTGAAGAACAATGAGCATGAACTATCTGAAGAACAATGAGCATGAACTATCTGAAGAACAATGAGCATGAACTATCTGAGGAACAATGAGCATGAACTATCTGAAGAACAATGAGCATGAACTATCTGAGGAACAATGAGCATGAACTATCTGAAGAACAATGAGCATGAACTATCTGAGGGTCAATGAGCATGAACTATCTGAGGGTCAATGAGCATGAACTATCTGAGGAACAATGAGCATGAACTATCTGAGGGTCAATGAGCATGAACTATCTGAGGGTCAATGAGCATGAACTATCTGATTTATTAAGGAACTAGACTTGATCAAGGAAGATAAATGAGCAGTTTGTCGTGAGTAACTAACTACCTGCACAATGTCAACACTCCATGACCGTTGGGTTGAGAAGTTTTATGTTGTTATATATGCCATACCAATATCAGTTTGAGATTCAGTCGCTCGTTCCCTTCCTCGTCAACTGTTTTTTCCGAAACCATTTCCAGAAAATTATAACTTTATCTGGTACTCATTTCAATAACAATAGACTGCTTCTGCTTGTGAGTAAACCTGAACCACCAACATGGCAAGCAAGTGCTATGATCAGTAAGCTACCACGACACACATTAAAGGACGTAAGAGCATCTTGATTCTTGTATGTGGTTGCATGGTGGTTATTAGTTGTTTGAGCAATATCATTATTGTATTCGTCTGCTTGTCTCCCCGGAGTCGCGGTTGTATTGTGGTCGTTGCCTTCGCTAAAGTCAGGAAAGTCAAGTACGGTACCATTTGAACACTCCTTACACAACTGAAATATGCTCCGGAAGGTCAGAAGATACCAGGTGTAATTATTATAAGAATAAATTGTGTATCATCGCCATTATCATGTGCCTTGTCGACTGACATGTACTAGTACGATGACGTCTCCTCACATCTTAGGCTCTATAGCAGTGCCTCATATCAAACACTGACATATGTCCATGCCACATACAAGACTTCTAGTATCTCTTCTCTCTGTCCTCCTCTGGATCTTTGCCCACTAACTATAGCTTCTTTGCCCACTAACTATACCTAATCAGTTGTTCGTTTCTCGTGATATAAAACAAAGAACATTGTCTGCTTCTTCCTAGTGCCTCCAAAGAGTTTTCTGTATGCATCTAATACTTTTCTTTTTATGCCTTAATTGCTCATTGTGTTTTGACAATGACATGTATAAGATTGCTCTAAAACACATACATGCGTTGCTTCAATAAATGTTCTTGTTTATTAATTGTCCATAATTCACGACAGTTATGATGTTGTTGTTTATGTCTTCCAAAGATAAATATTTAGTTCATATGTTGTTTTCATTTCATAAAATACAATGTTTATTTGGCAAAAGCTTTTCTTGTTGTCTATTTTACACCTACAAGGTATGTGTAGATCAGAACCGGACACATCACTGGTCTCTTTTTCCTACTTCAAAGACCTGGATTATCATAGCCACATACTAATTAAGCGACGAATCAGTTGACCTAATTAAAAACAGCAGGAGAGACATTATTTTTTTTTAAATGTTGCATATACCTTGCAGGACGTTGCAGTCAACACCAGCATTTTTTAGCTGCTGTTGATGTACTAGGCAAGATTTACGTTCAATAGTTTGCCATTACTTTCAGAACGACCGGCTCCCATACCAACACGTTATAACACAACGCGATACGGTCTGCTGCACAAATCGGTCGCAGCTGAGTTTCGAACGCCTGGTAAGCGGCTTACGAACCGCGTTCGCAAGCCTTTGACCACAGAGACCGGCTAGAGACATTATAGACCCTACAATTTCTTCGCATTAACGTTTGGTAAACTAGAATGTGGCCAACTGATTCATACTACATCATTAATCATCGTCATCATCATCCTCTACTTTTGCCGTCAAGCGTCGTTGAGGAGGAATAGTTGACGTCCCAGAGCCCTAACTGATCGTAATACCTACACAACAAGAAAAGCTTTTGCCTGCTGTAAATTAATGTGGTCAATAGCCCACAGTAAGCGTTACATCAATCGTCTCAGCATATATGTTCATATTTACAACAGAAGGATAGATACTAAAGTAGAAAATTTTAAATTTCTAGCAATATTTGAAGAAAACCGACTTGGTTGTCGTAAAAGTTCATCATCCAAGCAATATTCAAATTACGACTATTAGCAGAAAATGAAAAGACGGTGAAAACTAAGTAACTGTTTCAGTATTTATGTATAGAAAAATCTTGGCTATTCATTCACGATAAAATTAATAAATTATAGCTAATTAACTAGTGACAGGTGGTCATTTCTTTTTCACTTAACATGTCATATTTCTTCAGCAAAAAAAAAAAAAAGAGAGAACCTGGACACGTGATGTATGACACCCTCACCTTGGTATCCACTATCTGGACAAGTGATTATGGCACCCATAGCTTGGTCTCTGCTATCTGCTCTATTCACTATCTGGACAAGTGATTATGGCACCCATAGCTTGGTCTCTGCTATCTGCTCTATTCACTATCTGGACAAGTGATTATGGCACCCATAGCTTGGTCTCTGCTGTCTGCCCTATCCACAGTCTGGACACGTGGTGAATGGCACCATCATCTTGCTTGTTACTATCTTCCCTATCCGCTACCTGGACACGTCATGTATGGCACCATCACATTGCTCCCTGGTGTCTGTTATATTCTAAACCTGGACACATCATGTATGACACCATTACATTGCTCCCTGGTGTCTGTTATATTCTATACCTGGACAAGTCATGTATGGCACCATTACATTGGTCCCTGGTGTATGTTATATTCTATACCTGGACACATCATGTAAGGCACCATTACATTGGTCCCTGGTGTCTGTTATATTCTATTCCTGGACACATCGTGTATGACACCATTACATTGCTCCCTGGTGTCTGTTATATTCTATACCTGGACAAGTCATGTATGGCACCATTACATTGGTCCCTGGTGTCTGTCCTATTCTTCTTCTTCTTCTTCGTTCATCAGGAGTTTTTTTTTTCGGACGTGATTGCGTTGTGCCTGTTTACAGCAGAGCTGCGTTCTTGCGCCGTTAGGCCGACACATCCGACTTCTGCGGGCATTTGTTGACCGGGTTAACCTTCCCGGGGTCCTATTCTATACCTGGACACATCATGTATGACACCATTACATTGCTCCCTGGTGTCTGTTATATTCTATACCTGGACACGTCATGTATGGCACGATTACATTGCTCCCTGGTGTCTGTCCTATTCTATACCTGGACACGTCATGTATGACACCATCACATTGCTCCCTGGTGTCTGTCCTATTCTATACCTGGACACATCATGTATGACACCCTCACACTGGTCCCTGGTGTCTGCCCTATTCTATACCTGGACGCGTCATGTATGACACCATCACATTGCTCCCTGGTGTCTGTCCTACTCTATACCTGGACACATCATGTATGACACCCTCACACTGGTCCCTGGTGTCTGCCCTATGCTATACCTGGACGCGTCATGTATGACACCATCACATTGCTCCCTGGTGTCTGTCCTATTCTATACCTGGACACATCGTATATGGCACCATCACATTGCTCCCTAGTGTCTGTCCTATTCTATTCCTGGACACATCGTGTATGGCACCATTACATTGTTCCCTGGTGTCTGCCATATTCTATACCTGGACACATCGTGTATGGCACCACTACAATGCTCCCTGGTGTATGTCCTATTCTATTCCTGGACACATCGTGTATGGCACCATTACATTGCTCCCTGGTGTCTGTCCTATTCTATTCCTGGACACATCGTGTATGGCACCATTAATTGCTCCCTGGTGTCTGCCCTATTCTATACCTGGACACATCGTGTATGGCACCATTACATTGCTCCCTGGTGTCTGTCCTATTCTATTCCTGGACACATCGTGTATGTCACCATTACATTGCTCCCTGGTGTCTGTCCTATTCTATTCCTGGACAAGTCATGTATGGCACCATTACATTGGTCCCTGGTGTCTGTTATATTCTATACCTGGACACGTCATGTATGGCACCATTACGTTGCTCCCTGCTGCCTGCCCTATTCTATACCTGGACAAGTCATGTATGGCACCATTACATTGGTCCCTGGTGTCTGTTATATTCTATACCTGGACGCGTCATGTATGGCACCATTAAACTGGTCCCTGGTGTCTGTTATATTCTATACCTGGACAAGTCATGTATGACACCATTACATTGCTCCCTGGTGTCTGTTATATTCTATACCTGGACACGTCATGTATGGCACCATTACATTGCTCACTGGTGTCTGTCCTATTCTATTCCTGGACACGTCATGTATGACACCATTACATTGCTCCCTGGTGTCTGTCCTATTCTATTCCTGGACACGTCATGTATGACACCATTACATTGCTCCCTGATGTCTGCCCTATTCTATTCCTGGACACATCGTGTATTGCACCATTACATTGGTCCCTGGTGTCTGTTATATTCTATACCTGGACACGTCATGTATGGCACCATTACATTGCTTCCTGGTGTCTGCCCTATTCTATTCCTGGACACATCGTGTATGGCACCATTACATTGCTCCCTGCTGCCTGCCCTATTCTATTCCTGGACACGTCATGTATGACACCATCACATTGGTCCCTGGTGTCTGTCCTATTCTATTCCTGGACACATCGTGTATGGCACCATTACATTGCTCCCTGCTGCCTGTCCTATTCTATTCCTGGACACGTCATGTATGACACCATCACATTGTTCCCTGGTGTCTGTCCTATTCTATTCCTGGACACATCGTGTATGGCACCATTACATTGGTCCCTGGTGTCTGTTATATTCTATACCTGGACACGTCATGTATGGCATCATTACATTGCTTCCTGGTGTCTGCCCTATTCTATTCCTGGACACATCGTGTATGGCACCATTACATTGCTCCTTGCTGCCTGCCCTATTCTATACCTGGACGCGTCATGTATGGCACCATTACATTGCTCCCTGGTGTCTGTTATATTCTATACCTGAACACATCATGAAAGACACCATTACATTGGTCCCTGGTGTCTGTTATATTCTATTCCGGGACAAATCGTGTATGACACCATTACATTGGTCCCTGGTGTCTGTCCTATGCTATACCTGGACACATCATGTATGACACCATTACATTGCTCCCTGGTGTCTGTTATATTCTATACCTGGACACGTCATGTATGGCACCATTACATTGCTCCCTGGTGTCTGTCTTATTCTATACCTGGCCACGTCATGTATGACACCCTCACACTGGTCCCTGGTGTCTGCCCTATTCTATACCTGGACGCGTCATGTATGACACCATCACATTGCTCCCTGGTGTCTGTCCTATTCTATACCTGGACACATCATGTATGACACCCTCACACTGGTCCCTGGTGTCTGCCCTATTCTATACCTGGACGCGTCATGTATGACACCATCACATTGCTCCCTGGTGTCTGTCCTATTCTATTCCTGGACACATCGTGTATGGCACCATTACATTGCTCCCTGGTGTCTGCCCTATTCTATACCTGGACACATCGTGTATGACACCATCACATTGCTCCCACGTGTCTGCCCTATTCTATTCCTGGACACATCGTGTATGGCACCATTACATTGCTCCCTGGTGTCTGTCCTATTCTATTCCTGGACACGTCATGTATGACACCATTACATTGCTCCCTGGTGTCTGCCCTATTCTATTCCTGGACACATCGTGTATGGCACCATTACATTGCTCCCTGGTGTCTGTCCTTTTCTATACCTGGACACGTCATGTATGACCCCATTACATTGCTTCCTGGTGTCTGTTATATTCTATTCCTGGACACATCGTGTATGACACCATTACATTGCTCCCTGGTGTCTGTTATATTCTATACCTGGAAAAGTCATGTATGGCACCATTACATTGGTCCCTGGTGTCTGTTATATTCTATACCTGGACGCGTCATGTATGACACCATCACATTGCTCCCTGGTGTCTGTCCTATTCTATACCTGGACACGTCATGTATGACACCATCACATTGCTCCCTGGTGTCTGTCCTATTCTATACCTGGACACATCATGTATGACACCCTCACACTGGTCCCCGGTGTCTGCCTTATTCTATACCTGGACGCGTCATGTATGACACCATCACATTGCTCCCTGGTGTCTGTCCTATTCTATTCCTAGACACATCGTGTATGGCACCATCACATTGCTCCCTGGTGTCTGTCCTATTCTATACCTGGCCACGTCATGTATGACACCCTCACACTGGTCCCTGGTGTCTGCCCTATTCTATACCTGGACGCGTCATGTATGACACCATCACATTGCTCCCTGGTGTCTGTCCTATTCTATACCTGGACACATCATGTATGATACCCTCACACTGGTCCCTGGTGTCTGCCCTATTCTATACCTGGACGCGTCATGTATGACACCATCACATTGCTCCCTGGTGTCTGTCCTATTCTATTCCTGGACACATCGTGTATGGCACCATTACATTGCTCCCTGGTGTCTGCCCTGTTCTATACCTGGACACATCGTGTATGACACCATCACATTGCTCCCTGGTGTCTGCCCTATTCTATTCCTGGACACATCGTGTATGGCACCATTACATTGCTCCCTGGTGTCTGTCCTATTCTATTCCTGGACACGTCATGTATGACACCATTACATTGCTCCCTGGTGTCTGCCCTATTCTATTCCTGGACACATCGTGTATGGCACCATTACATTGCTCCCTGGTGTCTGTCCTTTTCTATACCTGGACACGTCATGTATGACCCCATTACATTGCTTCCTGGTGTCTGTTATATTCTATTCCTGGACACATCGTGTATGACACCATTACATTGCTCCCTGGTGTCTGTTATATTCTATACCTGGACAAGTCATGTATGGCACCATTACATTGGTCCCTGGTGTCTGTTATATTCTATACCTGGACGCGTCATGTATGACACCATCACATTGCTCCCTGGTGTCTGTCCTATTCTATACCTGGACACGTCATGTATGACACCATCACATTGCTCCCTGGTGTCTGTCCTATTCTATACCTGGACACATCATGTATGACACCCTCACACTGGTCCCCGGTGTCTGCCCTATTCTATACCTGGACGCGTCATGTATGACACCATCACATTGCTCCCTGGTGTCTGTCCTATTCTATTCCTAGACACATCGTGTATGGCACCATCACATTGCTCCCTGGTGTCTGTCCTATTCTATACCTGGACACATCATGTATGACACCCTCACACTGGTCCCTGGTGTCTGCCCTATTCTATACCTGGACAAGTCATGTATGGCACCATTACATTGCTCCCTGGTGTCTGTCCTATTCTATACCTGGACAATTCATGTATGACACCCTCACACTGGTCCCTGGTGTCTGTCCTATTCTATACCTGGACACATCATGTATGGCTCCATTACATTGCTCCCTGGTGTCTGTCCTATTCTATACCTGGACACATCATGTATGGCTCCATTACATTGCTCCCTGGTGTCTGCCCTATTCTATACCTGGACACATCGTGTATGACACCATCACATTGCTCCCAGGTGTCTGCCCTATTCTATTCCTGGACACATCGTGTATGACACCATCACATTGCTCCCAGGTGTCTGCCCTATTCTATTCCTGGACACATCGTGTATGGCACCATTACATTGCTCCCTGGTGTCTGTCCTATTCTATTCCTGGACACGTCATGTATGACACCATTACATTGCTCCCTGGTGTCTGCCCTATTCTATTCCTGGACACATCGTGTATGGCACCATTACATTGCTCCCTGGTGTCTGTCCTTTTCTATACCTGGACACGTCATGTATGACCCCATTACATTGCTTCCTGGTGTCTGTTATATTCTATTCCTGGACACATCGTGTATGACACCATTACATTGCTCCCTGGTGTCTGTTATATTCTATACCTGGAAAAGTCATGTATGGCACCATTACATTGGTCCCTGGTGTCTGTTATATTCTATACCTGGACGCGTCATGTATGACACCATCACATTGCTCCCTGGTGTCTGTCCTATTCTATACCTGGACACGTCATGTATGACACCATCACATTGCTCCCTGGTGTCTGTCCTATTCTATACCTGGACACATCATGTATGACACCCTCACACTGGTCCCCGGTGTCTGCCCTATTCTATACCTGGACGCGTCATGTATGACACCATCACATTGCTCCCTGGTGTCTGTCCTATTCTATTCCTAGACACATCGTGTATGGCACCATCACATTGCTCCCTGGTGTCTGTCCTATTCTATACCTGGCCACGTCATGTATGACACCCTCACACTGGTCCCTGGTGTCTGCCCTATTCTATACCTGGACGCGTCATGTATGACACCATCACATTGCTCCCTGGTGTCTGTCCTATTCTATACCTGGACACATCATGTATGATACCCTCACACTGGTCCCTGGTGTCTGCCCTATTCTATACCTGGACGCGTCATGTATGACACCATCACATTGCTCCCTGGTGTCTGTCCTATTCTATTCCTGGACACATCGTGTATGGCACCATTACATTGCTCCCTGGTGTCTGCCCTGTTCTATACCTGGACACATCGTGTATGACACCATCACATTGCTCCCTGGTGTCTGCCCTATTCTATTCCTGGACACATCGTGTATGGCACCATTACATTGCTCCCTGGTGTCTGTCCTATTCTATTCCTGGACACGTCATGTATGACACCATTACATTGCTCCCTGGTGTCTGCCCTATTCTATTCCTGGACACATCGTGTATGGCACCATTACATTGCTCCCTGGTGTCTGTCCTTTTCTATACCTGGACACGTCATGTATGACCCCATTACATTGCTTCCTGGTGTCTGTTATATTCTATTCCTGGACACATCGTGTATGACACCATTACATTGCTCCCTGGTGTCTGTTATATTCTATACCTGGACAAGTCATGTATGGCACCATTACATTGGTCCCTGGTGTCTGTTATATTCTATACCTGGACGCGTCATGTATGACACCATCACATTGCTCCCTGGTGTCTGTCCTATTCTATACCTGGACACGTCATGTATGACACCATCACATTGCTCCCTGGTGTCTGTCCTATTCTATACCTGGACACATCATGTATGACACCCTCACACTGGTCCCCGGTGTCTGCCCTATTCTATACCTGGACGCGTCATGTATGACACCATCACATTGCTCCCTGGTGTCTGTCCTATTCTATTCCTAGACACATCGTGTATGGCACCATCACATTGCTCCCTGGTGTCTGTCCTATTCTATACCTGGACACATCATGTATGACACCCTCACACTGGTCCCTGGTGTCTGCCCTATTCTATACCTGGACAAGTCATGTATGGCACCATTACATTGCTCCCTGGTGTCTGTCCTATTCTATACCTGGACAATTCATGTATGACACCCTCACACTGGTCCCTGGTGTCTGTCCTATTCTATACCTGGACACATCATGTATGGCTCCATTACATTGCTCCCTGGTGTCTGTCCTATTCTATACCTGGACACATCATGTATGGCTCCATTACATTGCTCCCTGGTGTCTGTCCTATTCTATTCCTGGACACATCGTGTATGGCACCATTACATTGCTCCCTGGTGTCTGTCCTATTCTATTCCTGGACACATCGTGTATGGCACCATTACATTGGTCCCTGGTGTCTGCCCTATTCTATTCCGGAACACATCGTGTTTGGCACCATTACATTGATTCCTGGTGTCTGTCCTATTCTATTCCAGGACACGTCATGTATGGCACTATTACATTGGTCACTGGTGTCTGTTATATTCTATACCTGGACACGTCATGTATGGCACCATTACATTGCTCCCTGCTGCCTGCCCTATTCTATACCTTGACATGTCATGTATGGCACCATTACATTGGTCCCTGGTGTCTGTTATATTCTATACCTGGACGCGTCATGTATGGCACCATTAAACTGGTCCCTGGTGTCTGTTATATTCTATACCTGGACAAGTCATGTATGACACCATTACATTGCTCCCTGGTGTCTGTTATATTCTATACCTGGACACGTCATGTATGGCACCATTACATTGCTCACTGTTGTCTGTCCTATTCTATTCCTGGACACGTCATGTATGACACCATTACATTGCTCCCTGGTGTCTGTCCTATTCTATTCCTGGACACGTCATGTATGACACCATTACATTGCTCCCTGGTGTCTGCCCTATTCTATTCCTGGACACATCGTGTATGGCACCATCACACAGGTCCCTGGTGTCTGCCCTATTCTATTCCTGGACACGTCATGTATGACACCATCACATTGCTCCCTGTTGTCTGTCCTATTCTATTCCTGGACACATCGTGTATGGCACCATTACATTGCTCCCTGGTGTCTGTTATATACTATACCTGGACACGTCATGTATGACCCCATTACATTGCTCCCTGGTGTCTGTCCTATTCTATTCCTGGACACATCGTGTATGACACCATCACATTGCTCCCTGGTGTCTGTCCTATTCTATTCCTGGACACATCATGTATGGCTCCATTACATTGCTCCCTGGTGTCTGCCCTATTCTATTCCTGGACACATCGTGTATGGCACCATTACATTGCTCCCTGGTGTCTGTCCTATTCTATACCTGGACACGTCATGTATGACCCCATTACATTGGTCCCTGGTGTCTGTTATATTCTATACCTGGACACATCATGTATGACACCCTCCCACTGGTCCCTGGTGTCTGCCCTATTCTATACCTGGACAAGTCATGTATGGCACCATTACATTGCTCCCTGGTGTCTGTCCTATTCTATACCTGGACACTTCATGTATGACACCCTCACACTGGTCCCTGGTGTCTATCCAATTCTATACCTGGACACATCATGTATGGCTCCATTACATTGCTCCCTGGTGTCTGTCCTATTCTATACCTGGACACATCATGTATGGCTCCATTACATTGCTTCCTGGTGTCTGTTATATTCTATTCCTGGACACATCGTGTATGACACCATTACATTGCTCCCTGGTGTCTGTTATATTCTATACCTGGACAAGTCATGTATGGCACCATTACATTGGTCCCTGGTGTCTGTTATATTCTATACCTGGACGCGTCATGTATGACACCATCACATTGCTCCCTGGTGTCTGTCCTATTCTATACCTGGACGCGTCATGTATGACACCATCACATTGCTCCCTGGTGTCTGTCCTATTCTATTCCTAGACACATCGTGTATGGCACCATCACATTGCTCCCTGGTGTCTGTCCTATTCTATACCTGGACACATCATGTATGACACCCTCACACTGGTCCCTGGTGTCTGCCCTATTCTATACCTGGACAAGTCATGTATGGCACCATTACATTGCTCCCTGGTGTCTGTCCTATTCTATACCTGGACACTTCATGTATGACACCCTCACACTGGTCCCTGGTGTCTATCCTATTCTATACCTGGACACATCATGTATGATTCATTACATTGCTCCCTGGTGTCTGTCCTATTCTATACCTGGACACATCATTTATGGCTCCATTACATTGCTCCCTGGTGTCTGTCCTATTCTATTCCTGGACACATCGTGTATGGCACCATTACATTGCTCCCTGGTGTCTGTCCTATTCTATTCCTGGACACATCGTGTATGGCACCATTACATTGGTCCCAGGTGTCTGCCCTATTCTATTCCGGAACACATCGTGTTTGGCACCATTACATTGCTTCCTGGTGTCTGTCCTATTCTATTCCAGGACACGTCATGTATGGCACCATTACATTGGTCACTGGTGTCTGTTATATTCTATACCTGGACATGTCATGTATGGCACCATTACATTGCTCCCTGCTGCCTGCCCTATTCTATACCTTGACATGTCATGTATGGCACCATTACATTGGTCCCTGGTGTCTGTTATATTCTATACCTGGACGCGTCATGTATGGCACCATTAAACTGGTCCCTGGTGTCTGTTATATTCTATACCTGGACAAGTCATGTATGACACCATTACATTGCTCCCTGGTGTCTGTTATATTCTATACCTGGACACATCATGTATGGCTCCATTACATTGCTTCCTGGTGTCTGTCCTATTCTATTCCTGGACACGTCATGTATGACACCATCACATTGCTCCCTGTTGTCTGTCCTATTCTATTCCTGGACACATCGTGTATGGCACCATTACATTGCTCCCTGGTGTCTGTCCTATTCTATACCTGGACACTTCATGTATGACACCCTCACACTGGTCCCTGGTGTCTATCCAATTCTATACCTGGACACATCATGTATGGCTCCATTACATTGCTCCCTGGTGTCTGTCCTATTCTATACCTGGACACATCATGTATGGCTCCATTACATTGCTTCCTGGTGTCTGTTATATTCTATTCCTGGACACATCGTGTATGACACCATTACATTGCTCCCTGGTGTCTGTTATATTCTATACCTGGACAAGTCATGTATGGCACCATTACATTGGTCCCTGGTGTCTGTTATATTCTATACCTGGACGCGTCATGTATGACACCATCACATTGCTCCCTGGTGTCTATCCTATTCTATTCCTAGACACATCGTGTATGGCACCATCACATTGCTCCCTGGTGTCTGTCCTATTCTATACCTGGACACATCATGTATGACACCCTCACACTGGTCCCTGGTGTCTGCCCTATTCTATACCTGGACAAGTCATGTATGGCACCATTACATTGCTCCCTGGTGTCTGTCCTATTCTATACCTGGACACTTCATGTATGACACCCTCACACTGGTCCCTGGTGTCTATCCTATTCTATACCTGGACACATCATGTATGGCTCCATTACATTGCTCCCTGGTGTCTGTCCTATTCTATACCTGGACACATCATTTATGGCTCCATTACATTGCTCCCTGGTGTCTGTCCTATTCTATTCCTGGACACATCGTGTATGGCACCATTACATTGCTCCCTGGTGTCTGTCCTATTCTATTCCTGGACACATCGTGTATGGCACCATTACATTGGTCCCAGGTGTCTGCCCTATTCTATTCCGGAACACATCGTGTTTGGCACCATTACATTGCTTCCTGGTGTCTGTCCTATTCTATTCCAGGACACGTCATGTATGGCACCATTACATTGGTCACTGGTGTCTGTTATATTCTATACCTGGACATGTCATGTATGGCACCATTACATTGCTCCCTGCTGCCTGCCCTATTCTATACCTTGACATGTCATGTATGGCACCATTACATTGGTCCCTGGTGTCTGTTATATTCTATACCTGGACGCGTCATGTATGGCACCATTAAACTGGTCCCTGGTGTCTGTTATATTCTATACCTGGACAAGTCATGTATGACACCATTACATTGCTCCCTGGTGTCTGTTATATTCTATACCTGGACACGTCATGTATGGCACCATTACATTGCTCACTGTTGTCTGTCCTATTCTATTCCTGGACACGTCATGTATGACACCATTACATTGCTCCCTGGTGTCTGTCCTATTCTATTCCTGGACACGTCATGTATGACACCATTACATTGCTCCCTGGTGTCTGCCCTATTCTATTCCTGGACACATCGTGTATGGCACCATCACACTGGTCCCTGGTGTCTGCCCTATTCTATTCCTGGACACGTCATGTATGACACCATCACATTGCTCCCTGTTGTCTGTCCTATTCTATTCCTGGACACATCGTGTATGGCACCATTACATTGCTCCCTGGTGTCTGTTATATTCTATACCTGGACACGTCATGTATGACCCCATTACATTGCTCCCTGGTGTCTGTCCTATTCTATTCCTGGACACATCGTGTATGACACCATCACATTGCTCCCTGGTGTCTGTCCTATTCTATTCCTGGACACATCATGTATGGCTCCATTACATTGCTCCCTGGTGTCTGCCCTATTCTATTCCTGGACACATCGTGTATGGCACCATTATATTGCTCCCTGGTGTCTGTCCTATTCTATACCTGGACACGTCATGTATGACCCCATTACATTGCTTCCTGGTGTCTGTTATATTCTATTCCTGGACACATCGTGTATGACACCATTACATTGCTCCCTGGTGTCTGTTATATTCTATACCTGGACAAGTCATGTATGGCACCATTACATTGGTCCCTGGTGTCTGTTATATTCTATACCTAGACGCGTCATGTATGACACCATCACATTGCTCCCTGGTGTCTGTCCTATTCTATACCTGGACACGTCATGTATGACACCATCACATTGCTCCCTGGTGTCTGTCCTATTCTATACCTGGACACATCATGTATGACACCCTCACACTGGTCCCTGGTGTCTGCCCTATTCTATACCTGGACGCGTCATGTATGACACCATCACATTGCTCCCTGGTGTCTGTCCTATTCTATTCCTAGACACATCGTGTATGGCACCATCACATTGCTCCCTGCTGCCTGCCCTATTCTATACCTGGACGCGTCATGTATGGCACCATTACATTGCTCCCTGGTGTCTGTTATATTCTATACCTGAACACATCATGTAAGACACCATTACATTGGTCCCTGGTGTCTGTTATATTCTATTCCTGGACAAATCGTGTATGACACCATTACATTGCTCCCTGGTGTCTGTTATATTCTATACCTGGACAAGTCATGTATGGCACCATTACATTGGTCCCTGGTGTCTGTCCTATGCTATACCTGGACACATCATGTATGACACCATTACATTGCTCCCTGGTGTCTGTTATATTCTATACCTGGACACGTCATGTATGGCACCATTACATTGCTCCCTGGTGTCTGTCCTATTCTATACCTGGCCACGTCATGTATGACACCCTCACACTGGTCCCTGGTGTCTGCCCTATTCTATACCTGGACGCGTCATGTATGACACCATCACATTGCTCCCTGGTGTCTGTCCTATTCTATACCTGGACACATCATGTATGACACCCTCACACTGGTCCCTGGTGTCTGCCCTATTCTATACCTGGACGCGTCATGTATGACACCATCACATTGCTCCCTGGTGTCTGTCCTATTCTATTCCTGGACACATCGTGTATGGCACCATTACATTGCTCCCTGGTGTCTGCCCTATTCTATACCTGGACACATCGTGTATGACACCATCACATTGCTCCCTAGTGTCTGCCCTATTCTATTCCTGGACACATCGTGTATGACACCATTACATTGCTCCCTGGTGTCTGTCCTATTCTATTCCTGGACACGTCATGTATGACACCATTACATTGCTCCCTGGTGTCTGCCCTATTCTATTCCTGGACACATCGTGTATGGCACCATTACATTGCTCCCTGGTGTCTGTCCTTTTCTATACCTGGACACGTCATGTATGACCCCATTACATTGCTTCCTGGTGTCTGTTATATTCTATTCCTGGACACATCGTGTATGACACCATTACATTGCTCCCTGGTGTCTATTATATTCTATACCTGGACAAGTCATGTATGGCACCATTACATTGGTCCCTGGTGTCTGTTATATTCTATACCTGGACGCGTCATGTATGACACCATCACATTGCTCCCTGGTGTCTGTCCTATTCTATACCTGGACACGTCATGTATGACACCATCACATTGCTCCCTGGTGTCTGTCCTATTCTATACCTGGACACATCATGTATGACACCCTCACACTGGTCCCCGGTGTCTGCCCTATTCTATACCTGGACGCGTCATGTATGACACCATCACATTGCTCCCTGGTGTCTGTCCTATTCTATTCCTAGACACATCGTGTATGGCACCATCACATTGCTCCCTGGTGTCTGTCCTATTCTATACCTGGACACATCATGTATGACACCCTCACACTGGTCCCTGGTGTCTGCCCTATTCTATACCTGGACAAGTCATGTATGGCACCATTACATTGCTCCCTGGTGTCTGTCCTATTCTATACCTGGACACTTCATGTATGACACCCTCACACTGGTCCCTGGTGTCTGTCCTATTCTATACCTGGACACATCATGTATGGCTCCATTACATTGCTCCCTGGTGTCTGTCCTATTCTATACCTGGACACATCATGTATGGCTCCATTACATTGCTCCCTGGTGTCTGTCCTATTCTATTCCTGGACACATCGTGTATGGCACCATTACATTGCTCCCTGGTTTCTGTCCTATTCTATTCCTGGACACATCGTGTATGGCACCATTACATTGGTCCCTGGTGTCTGCCCTATTCTATTCCGGAACACATCGTGTTTGGCACCATTACATTGCTTCCTGGTGTCTGTCCTATTCTATTCCAGGACACGTCATGTATGGCACCATTACATTGGTCACTGGTGTCTGTTATATTCTATACCTGGACACGTCATGTATGGCACCATTACATTGCTCCCTGCTGCCTGCCCTATTCTATACCTTGACATGTCATGTATGGCACCATTACATTGGTCCCTGGTGTCTGTTATATTCTATACCTGGATGCGTCATGTATGGCACCATTAAACTGGTCCCTGGTGTCTGTTATATTCTATACCTGGACAAGTCATGTATGACACCATTACATTGCTCCCTGGTGTCTGTTATATTCTATACCTGGACACGTCATGTATGGCACCATTACCTTGCTCACTGTTGTCTGTCCTATTCTATTCCTGGACACGTCATGTATGACACCATTACATTGCTCCCTGGTGTCTGTCCTATTCTATTCCTGGACACGTCATGTATGACACCATTACATTGCTCCCTGGTGTCTGCCCTATTCTATTCCTGGACACATCGTGTATGGCACCATCACACTGGTCCCTGGTGTCTGCCCTATTCTATTCCTGGACACGTCATGTATGACACCATCACATTGCTCCCTGTTGTCTGTCCTATTCTATTCCTGGACACATCGTGTATGGCACCATTACATTGCTCCCTGGTGTCTGTTATATTCTATACCTGGACACGTCATGTATGACCCCATTACATTGCTCCCTGGTGTCTGTCCTATTCTATTCCTGGACACATCGTGTATGACACCATCACATTGCTCCCTGGTGTCTGTCCTATTCTATTCCTGGACACATCATGTATGGCTCCATTACATTGCTCCCTGGTGTCTGCCCTATTCTATTCCTGGACACATCGTGTATGGCACCATTACATTGCTCCCTGGTGTCTGTCCTATTCTATACCTGGACACGTCATGTATGACCCCATTACATTGCTTCCTGGTGTCTGTTATATTCTATTCCTGGACACATCGTGTATGACACCATTACATTGCTCCCTGGTGTCTGTTATATTCTATACCTGGACAAGTCATGTATGGCACCATTACATTGGTCCCTGGTGTCTGTTATATTCTATACCTGGACGCGTCATGTATGACACCATCACATTGCTCCCTGGTGTCTGTCCTATTCTATACCTGGACACGTCATGTATGACACCATCACATTGCTCCCTGGTGTCTGTCCTATTCTATACCTGGACACATCATGTATGACACCCTCACACTGGTCCCTGGTGTCTGCCCTATTCTATACCTGGACGCGTCATGTATGACACCATCACATTGCTCCCTGGTGTCTGTCCTATTCTATTCCTAGACACATCGTGTATGGCACCATCACATTGCTCCCTAGTGTCTGTCCTATTCTATACCTGGACACATCATGTATGACACCCTCACACTGGTCCCTGGTATCTGCCCTATTCTATACCTGGACAAGTCATGTATGGCACCATTACATTGCTCCCTGGGGTCTGTCCTATTCTATACCTGGACACTTCATGTATGACACCCTCACACTGGTCCCTGGTGTCTGTCCTATTCTATACCTGGACACATCATGTATGGCTCCATTACATTGCTCCCTGGTGTCTGTCCTATTCTATACCTGGACACATCATGTATGGCTCCATTACATTGCTCCCTGGTGTCTGTCCTATTCTATTCCTGGACACATCGTGTATGGCACCATTACATTGCTCCCTGGTGTCTGTCCTATTCTATTCCTGGACACATCGTGTATGGCACCATTACATTGGTCCCTGGTGTCTGCCCTATTCTATTCCGGAACACATCGTGTTTGGCACCATTACATTGCTTCCTGGTGTCTGTCCTATTCTATTCCAGGACACGTCATGTATGGCACCATTACATTGGTCACTGGTGTCTGTTATATTCTATACCTGGACACGTCATGTATGGCACCATTACATTGCTCCCTGCTGCCTGCCCTATTCTATACCTTGACATGTCATGTATGGCACCATTACATTGGTCCCTGGTGTCTGTTATATTCTATACCTGGACGCGTCATGTATGGCACCATTAAACTGGTCCTTGGTGTCTGTTATATTCTATACCTGGACAAGTCATGTATGACACCATTACATTGCTCCCTGGTGTCTGTTATATTCTATACCTGGACACGTCATGTATGGCACCATTACATTGCTCACTGTTGTCTGTCCTATTCTATTCCTGGACACGTCATGTATGACACCATTACATTGCTCCCTGGTGTCTGTCCTATTCTATTCCTGGACACGTCATGTATGACACCATTACATTGCTCCCTGGTGTCTGCCCTATTCTATTCCTGGACACATCGTGTATGGCACCATCACACTGGTCCCTGGTGTCTGCCCTATTCTATTCCTGGACACGTCATGTATGACACCATCACATTGCTCCCTGTTGTCTGTCCTATTCTATTCCTGGACACATCGTGTATGGCACCATTACATTGCTCCCTGGTGTCTGTTATATTCTATACCTGGACACGTCATGTATGACCCCATTACATTGCTCCCTGGTGTCTGTCCTATTCTATTCCTGGACACATCGTGTATGACACCATCACATTGCTCCCTGGTGTCTGTCCTATTCTATTCCTGGACACATCATGTATGGCTCCATTACATTGCTCCCTGGTGTCTGTCCTATTCTATACCTGGACACGTCATGTATGACCCCATTACATTGCTTCCTGGTGTCTGTTATATTCTATTCCTGGACACATCGTGTATGACACCATTACATTGCTCCCTGGTGTCTGTTATATTCTATACCTGGACAAGTCATGTATGGCACCATTACATTGGTCCCTGGTGTCTGTTATATTCTATACCTGGACGCGTCATGTATGACACCATCACATTGCTCCCTGGTGTCTGTCCTATTCTATACCTGGACACGTCATGTATGACACCATCACATTGCTCCCTGGTGTCTGTCCTATTCTATACCTGGACACATCATGTATGACACCCTCACACTGGTCCCTGGTGTCTGCCCTATTCTTTACCTGGACGCGTCATGTATGGCACCATCACATTGCTCCCTGGTGTCTGTCCTATTCTATACCTGGACACATCATGTATGACACCCTCACACTTGTCCCTGGTGTCTGCCCTATTCTATACCTGGACAAGTCATGTATGGCACCATTACATTGCTCCCTGGTGTCTGTCCTATTCTATACCTGGACACTTCATGTATGACACCCTCACACTGGTCCCTGGTGTCTGTCCTATTCTATACCTGGACACATCATGTATGGCTCCATTACATTGCTCCCTGGTGTCTGTCCTATTCTATACCTGGACACATCATGTATGGCTCCATTACATTGCTCCCTGGTGTCTGTCCTATTCTATTCCTGGACACATCGTGTATGGCACCATTACATTGCTCCCTGGTGTCTGTCCTATTCTATTCCTGGACACATCGTGTATGGCACCATTACATTGGTCCCTGGTGTCTGCCCTATTCTATTCCGGAACACATCGTGTTTGGCACCATTACATTGCTTCCTGGTGTCTGTCCTATTCTATTCCAGGACACGTCATGTATGGCACCATTACATTGGTCACTGGTGTCTGTTATATTCTATACCTGGACACGTCATGTATGGCACCATTACATTGCTCCCTGCTGCCTGCCCTATTCTATACCTTGACATGTCATGTATGGCACCATTACATTGGTCCCTGGTGTCTGTTATATTCTATACCTGGACGCGTCATGTATGGCACCATTAAACTGGTCCCTGGTGTCTGTTATATTCTATACCTGGACAAGTCATGTATGACACCATTACATTGCTCCCTGGTGTCTGTTATATTCTATACCTGGACACGTCATGTATGGCACCATTACATTGCTCACTGGTGTCTGTCCTATTCTATTCCTGGACACGTCATGTATGACACCATTACATTGCTCCCTGGTGTCTGTCCTATTCTATTCCTGGACACGTCATGTATGACACCATTACATTGCTCCCTGGTGTCTGCCCTATTCTATTCCTGGACACATCGTGTATGGCACCATCACACTGGTCCCTGGTGTCTGCCCTATTCTATTCCTGGACACGTCATGTATGACACCATCACATTGCTCCCTGTTGTCTGTCCTATTCTTTTCCTGGACACATCGTGTATGGCACCATTACATTGCTCCCTGGTGTCTGTTATATTCTATACCTGGACACGTCATGTATGACCCCATTACATTGCTCCCTGGTGTCTGTTATATTCTATACCTGGACGCGTCATGTATGGCACCATTAAACTGGTCCCTGGTGTCTGTTATATTCTATACCTGGACAAGTCATGTATGACACCATTACATTGCTCCCTGGTGTCTGTTATATTCTATACCTGGACACGTCATGTATGGCACCATTACATTGCTCACTGGTGTCTGTCCTATTCTATTCCTGGACACGTCATGTATGACACCATTACATTGCTCCCTGGTGTCTGTCCTATTCTATTCCTGGACACGTCATGTATGACACCATTACATTGCTCCCTGGTGTCTGCCCTATTCTATTCCTGGACACATCGTGTATGGCACCATTACATTGGTCCCTGGTGTCTGTTATATTCTATACCTGGACACGTCATGTATGGCACCATTACATTGCTTCCTGGTGTCTGCCCTATTCTATTCCTGGACACATCGTGTATGGCACCATTACATTGCTCCCTGCTGCCTGCCCTATTCTATTCCTGGACACGTCATGTATGACACCATCACATTGGTCCCTGGTGTCTGTCCTATTCTATTCCTGGACACATCGTGTATGGCACCATTACATTGCTCCCTGCTGCCTGCCCTATTCTATTCCTGGACACGTCATGTATGACACCATCACTTTGTTCCCTGGTGTCTGTCCTATTCTATTCCTGGACACATCGTGTATGGCACCATTACATTGGTCCCTGGTGTCTGTTATATTCTATACCTGGACACGTCATGTATGGCACCATTACATTGCTTCCTGGTGTCTGCCCTATTCTATTCCTGGACACATCGTGTATGGCACCATTACATTGCTCCCTGCTGCCTGCCCTATTCTATACCTGGACGCGTCATGTATGGCACCATTACATTGCTCCCTGGTGTCTGTTATATTCCATACCTGAACACATCATGTAAGACACCATTACATTGGTCCCTGGTGTCTGTTATATTCTATTCCTGGACACATCGTGTATGACACCATTACATTGCTCCCTGGTGTCTGTTATATTCTATACCTGGACAAGTCATGTATGGCACCATTACATTGGTCCCTGGTGTCTGTCCTATGCTATACCTGGACACATCATGTATGACACCATTACATTGCTCCCTGGTGTCTGTTATATTCTATACCTGGGCACGTCATGTATGGCACCATTACATTGCTCCCTGGTGTCTGTCCTATTCTATACCTGGCCACGTCATGTATGACACCCTCACACTGGTCCCTGGTGTCTGCCCTATTCTATACCTGGACGCGTCATGTATGACACCATCACATTGCTCTCTGGTGTCTGTCCTATTCTATACCTGGACACATCATGTATGACACCCTCACACTGGTCCCTGGTGTCTGCCCTATTCTATACCTGGACGCGTCATGTATGACACCATCACATTGCTCCCTGGTGTCTGTCCTATTCTATTCCTGGACACATCGTGTATGGCATCATTACATTGCTCCCTGGTGTCTGCCCTATTCTATACCTGGACACATCGTGTATGACACCATCACATTGCTCCCTGGTGTCTGCCCTATTCTATTCCTGGACACCTCGTGTATGGCACCATTACATTGCTCCCTGGTGTCTGTCCTATTCTATACCTGGACACGTCATGTATGACCCCATTACATTGCTTCCTGGTGTCTGTTATATTCTATTCCTGGACACATCGTGTATGACACCATTACATTGCTCCCTGGTGTCTGTTATATTCTATACCTGGACAAGTCATGTATGGCACCATTACATTGGTCCCTGGTGTCTGTTATATTCTATACCTGGATGCGTCATGTATGACACCATCACATTGCTCCCTGGTGTCTGTCCTATTCTATACCTGGACACGTCATGTTTGACACCATCACATTGCTCCCTGGTGTCTGTCCTATTCTATACCTGGACACATCATGTATGACACCCTCACACTGGTCCCTGGTGTCTGCCCTATTCTATACCTGGACGCGTCATGTATGACACCATCACATTGCTCCCTGGTGTCTGTCCTATTCTATTCCTAGACACATCGTGTATGGCACCATCACATTGCTCCCTGGTGTCTGTCCTATTCTATACCTGGACACATCATGTATGACACCCTCACACTGGTCCCTGGTGTCTGCCCTATTCTATACCTGGACAAGTCATGTATGGCACCATTACATTGCTCCCTGGTGTCTGTCCTATTCTATACCTGGACACTTCATGTATGACACCCTCACACTGGTCCCTGGTGTCTGTCCTATTCTATACCTGGACACATCATGTATGGCTCCATTACATTGCTCCCTGGTGTCTGTCCTATTCTATTCCTGGACACATCGTGTATGGCACCATTACATTGCTCCCTGGTGTCTGTCCTATTCTATTCCTGGACACATCGTGTATGGCACCATTACATTGGTCCCTGGTGTCTGCCCTATTCTATTCCGGAACACATCGTGTTTGGCACCATTACATTGCTTCCTGGTGTCTGTCCTATTCTATTCCAGGACACGTCATGTATGGCACCATTACATTGGTCACTGGTGTCTGTTATATTCTATACCTGGACACGTCATGTATGGCACCATTACATTGCTCCCTGCTGCCTGCCCTATTCTATACCTTGACATGTCATGTATGGCACCATTACATTGGTCCCTGGTGTCTGTTATATTCTATACCTGGACGCGTCATGTATGGCACCATTAAACTGGTCCCTGGTGTCTGTTATATTCTATACCTGGACAAGTCATGTATGACACCATTACATTGCTCCCTGGTGTCTGTTATATTCTATACCTGGACACGTCATGTATGGCACCATTACATTGCTCACTGGTGTCTGTCCTATTCTATTCCTGGACACGTCATGTATGACACCATTACATTGCTCCCTGGTGTCTGTCCTAATCTATTCCTGGACACGTCATGTATGACACCATTACATTGCTCCCTGGTGTCTGCCCTATTCTATTCCTGGACACATCGTGTATGGCACCATCACACTGGTCCCTGGTGTCTGCCCTATTCTATTCCTGGACACGTCATGTATGACACCATCACATTGCTCCCTGTTGTCTGTCCTATTCTATTCCTGGACACATCGTGTATGGCACCATTACATTGCTCCCTGGTGTCTGTTATATTCTATACCTGGACACGTCATGTATGACCCCATTACATTGCTCCCTGGTGTCTGTTATATTCTATACCTGGACGCGTCATGTATGGCACCATTAAACTGGTCCCTGGTGTCTGTTATATTCTATACCTGGACAAGTCATGTATGACACCATTACATTGCTCCCTGGTGTCTGTTATATTCTATACCTGGACACGTCATGTATGGCACCATTACATTGCTCACTGGTGTCTGTCCTATTCTATTCCTGGACACGTCATGTATGACACCATTACATTGCTCCCTGGTGTCTGTCCTATTCTATTCCTGGACACGTCATGTATGACACCATTACATTGCTCCCTGGTGTCTGCCCTATTCTATTCCTGGACACATCGTGTATGGCACCATTACATTGGTCCCTGGTGTCTGTTATATTCTATACCTGGACACGTCATGTATGGCACCATTACATTGCTTCCTGGTGTCTGCCCTATTCTATTCCTGGACACATCGTGTATGGCACCATTACATTGCTCCCTGCTGCCTGCCCTATTCTATTCCTGGACACGTCATGTATGACACCATCACATTGGTCCCTGGTGTCTGTCCTATTCTATTCCTGGACACATCGTGTATGGCACCATTACATTGCTCCCTGCTGCCTGCCCTATTCTATTCCTGGACACGTCATGTATGACACCATCACATTGTTCCCTGGTGTCTGTCCTATTCTATTCCTGGACACATCGTGTATGGCACCATTACATTGGTCCCTGGTGTCTGTTATATTCTATACCTGGACACGTCATGTATGGCACCATTACATTGCTTCCTGGTGTCTGCCCTATTCTATTCCTGGACACATCGTGTATGGCACCATTACATTGCTCTCTGCTGCCTGCCCTATTCTATACCTGGACGCGTCATGTATGGCACCATTACATTGCTCCCTGGTGTCTGTTATATTCTATACCTGAACACATCATGTAAGACACCATTACATTGGTCCCTGGTGTCTGTTATATTCTATTCCTGGACACATCGTGTATGACACCATTACATTGCTCCCTGGTGTCTGTTATATTCTATACCTGGACAAGTCATGTATGGCACCATTACATTGGTCCCTGGTGTCTGTCCTATGCTATACCTGGACACATCATGTATGACACCATTACATTGCTCCCTGCTGTCTGTTATATTCTATGCCTGGGCACGTCATGTATGGCACCATTACATTGCTCCCTGGTGTCTGTCCTATTCTATACCTGGCCACGTCATGTATGACACCCTCACACTGGTCCCTGGTGTCTGCCCTATTCTATACCTGGACGCGTCATGTATGACACCATCACATTACTCTCTGGTGTCTGTCCTATTCTATACCTGGACACATCATGTATGACACCCTCACACTGGTCCCTGGTGTCTGCCCTATTCTATACCTGGACGCGTCATGTATGACACCATCACATTGCTCCCTGGTGTCTGTCATATTCTATTCCTGGACACATCGTGTATGGCACCATTATATTGCTCCCTGGTGTCTGCCCTATTCTATACCTGGACACATCGTGTATGACACCATCACATTGCTCCCTGGTGTCTGCCCTATTCTATTCCTGGACACATCGTGTATGGCACCATTACATTGCTCCCTGGTGTCTGTCCTATTCTATACCTGGACACGTCATGTATGACCCCATTACATTGCTTCCTGGTGTCTGTTATATTCTATTCCTGGACACATCGTGTATGACACCATTACATTGCTCCCTGGTGTCTGTTATATTCTATACCTGGACAAGTCATGTATGGCACCATTACATTTGTCCCTGGTGTCTGTTATATTCTATACCTGGACGCGTCATGTATGACACCATCACATTGCTCCCTGGTGTCTGTCCTATTCTATACCTGGACACGTCATGTTTGACACCATCACATTGCTCCCTGGTGTCTGTCCTATTCTATACCTGGACACATCATGTATGACACCCTCACACTGGTCCCTGGTGTCTGCCCTATTCTATACCTGGACGCGTCATGTATGACACCATCACATTGCTCCCTGGTGTCTGTCCTATTCTATTCCTAGACACATCGTGTATGGCACCATCACATTGCTCCCTGGTGTCTGTCCTATTCTATACCTGGACACATCATGTATGACACCCTCACACTGGTCCCTGGTGTCTGCCTTATTCTATACCTGGACAAGTCATGTATGGCACCATTACATTGCTCCCTGGTGTCTGTCCTATTCTATACCTGGACACTTCATGTATGACACCCTCACACTGGTCCCTGGTGTCTGTCCTATTCTATACCTGCACACATCATGTATGGCTCCATTACATTGCTCCCTGGTGTCTGTCCTATTCTATTCCTGGACACATCGTGTATGGCACCATTACTTTGCTCCCTGGTGTCTGTCCTATTCTATTCCTGGACACATCGTGTATGGCACCATTACATTGGTCCCTGGTGTCTGCCCTATTCTATTCAGGAACACATCGTGTTTGGCACCATTACATTGCTTCCTGGTGTCTGTCCTATTCTATTCCTGGACACGTCATGTATGGCACCATTACATTGGTCACTGGTGTCTGTTATATTCTATACCTGGACACGTCATGTATGGCACCATTACATTGCTCCCTGCTGCCTGCCCTATTCTATACCTTGACATGTCATGTATGGCACCATTACATTGGTCCCTGGTGTCTGTTATATTCTATACCTGGACGCGTCATGTATGGCACCATTAAACTGGTCCCTGGTGTCTGTTATATTCTATACCTGGACAAGTCATGTATGACACCATTACATTGCTCCCTGGTGTCTGTTATATTCTATACCTGGACACGTCATGTATGGCACCATTACATTGCTCACTGGTGTCTGTCCTATTCTATTCCTGGACACGTCATGTATGACACCATTACATTGCTCCCTGGTGTCTGTCCTATTCTATACCTGGACACGTCATGTATGACCCCATTACATTGCTTCCTGGTGTCTGTTATATTCTATTCCTGGACACATCGTGTATGACACCATTACATTGCTCCCTGGTGTCTGTTATATTCTATACCTGGACAAGTCATGTATGGCACCATTACATTGCTCCCTGGTGTCTGTTATATTCTATACCTGGACGCGTCATGTATGACACCATCACATTGCTCCCTGGTGTCTGTCCTATTCTATACCTGGACACATCATGTATGACACCCTCACACTGGTCCCTGGTGTCTGCCCTATTCTATACCTGGACGCGTCATGTATGACACCATCACATTGCTCCCTGGTGTCTGTCCTATTCTATTCCTAGACACATCGTGTATGGCACCATCACATTGCTCCCTGGTGTCTGTCCTATTCTATACCTGGACACATCATGTATGACACCCTCACACTGGTCCCTGGTGTCTGCCCTATTCTATACCTGGACAAGTCATGTATGGCACCATTACATTGCTCCCTGGTGTCTGTCCTATTCTATACCTGGACACTTCATGTATGACACCCTCACACTGGTCCCTGGTGTCTGTCCTATTCTATACCTGCACACATCATGTATGGCTCCATTACATTGCTCCCTGGTGTCTGTCCTATTCTATTCCTGGACACATCGTGTATGGCACCATTACTTTGCTCCCTGGTGTCTGTCCTATTCTATTCCTGGACACATCGTGTATGGCACCATTACATTGGTCCCTGGTGTCTGCCCTATTCTATTCAGGAACACATCGTGTTTGGCACCATTACATTGCTTCCTGGTGTCTGTCCTATTCTATTCCTGGACACGTCATGTATGGCACCATTACATTGGTCACTGGTGTCTGTTATATTCTATACCTGGACACGTCATGTATGGCACCATTACATTGCTCCCTGCTGCCTGCCCTATTCTATACCTTGACATGTCATGTATGGCACCATTACATTGCTCCCTGGTGTCTGTCCTATTCTATTCCTGGACACATCGTGTATGGCACCATTACTTTGCTCCCTGGTGTCTGTCCTATTCTATTCCTGGACACATCGTGTATGGCACCATTACATTGGTCCCTGGTGTCTGCCCTATTCTATTCAGGAACACATCGTGTTTGGCACCATTACATTGCTTCCTGGTGTCTGTCCTATTCTATTCCTGGACACGTCATGTATGGCACCATTACATTGGTCACTGGTGTCTGTTATATTCTATACCTGGACACGTCATGTATGGCACCATTACATTGCTCCCTGCTGCCTGCCCTATTCTATACCTTGACATGTCATGTATGGCACCATTACATTGGTCCCTGGTGTCTGTTATATTCTATACCTGGACGCGTCATGTATGGCACCATTAAACTGGTCCCTGGTGTCTGTTATATTCTATACCTGGACAAGTCATGTATGACACCATTACATTGCTCCCTGGTGTCTGTTATATTCTATACCTGGACACGTCATGTATGGCACCATTACATTGCTCACTGGTGTCTGTCCTATTCTATTCCTGGACACGTCATGTATGACACCATTACATTGCTCCCTGGTGTCTGTCCTATTCTATACCTGGACACGTCATGTATGACCCCATTACATTGCTTCCTGGTGTCTGTTATATTCTATTCCTGGACACATCGTGTATGACACCATTACATTGCTCCCTGGTGTCTGTTATATTCTATACCTGGACAAGTCATGTATGGCACCATTACATTGGTCCCTGGTGTCTGTTATATTCTATACCTGGACGCGTCATGTATGACACCATCACATTGCTCCCTGGTGTCTGTCCTATTCTATACCTGGACACATCATGTATGACACCCTCACACTGGTCCCTGGTGTCTGCCCTATTCTATACCTGGACGCGTCATGTATGACACCATCACATTGCTCCCTGGTGTCTGTCCTATTCTATTCCTAGACACATCGTGTATGGCACCATCACATTGCTCCCTGGTGTCTGTCCTATTCTATACCTGGACACATCATGTATGACACCCTCACACTGGTCCCTGGTGTCTGCCCTATTCTATACCTGGACAAGTCATGTATGGCACCATTACATTGCTCCCTGGTGTCTGTCCTATTCTATACCTGGACACTTCATGTATGACACCCTCACACTGGTCCCTGGTGTCTGTCCTATTCTATACCTGCACACATCATGTATGGCTCCATTACATTGCTCCCTGGTGTCTGTCCTATTCTATTCCTGGACACATCGTGTATGGCACCATTACTTTGCTCCCTGGTGTCTGTCCTATTCTATTCCTGGACACATCGTGTATGGCACCATTACATTGGTCCCTGGTGTCTGCCCTATTCTATTCAGGAACACATCGTGTTTGGCACCATTACATTGCTTCCTGGTGTCTGTCCTATTCTATTCCTGGACACGTCATGTATGGCACCATTACATTGGTCACTGGTGTCTGTTATATTCTATACCTGGACACGTCATGTATGGCACCATTACATTGCTCCCTGCTGCCTGCCCTATTCTATACCTTGACATGTCATGTATGGCACCATTACATTGGTCCCTGGTGTCTGTTATATTCTATACCTGGACGCGTCATGTATGGCACCATTAAACTGGTCCCTGGTGTCTGTTATATTCTATACCTGGACAAGTCATGTATGACACCATTACATTGCTCCCTGGTGTCTGTTATATTCTATACCTGGACACGTCATGTATGGCACCATTACATTGCTCACTGGTGTCTGTCCTATTCTATTCCTGGACACGTCATGTATGACACCATTACATTGCTCCCTGGTGTCTGTCCTATTCTATTCCTGGACACGTCATGTATGGCACCATCACACTGGTCCCTGGTGTCTGCCCTATTCTATTCCTGGACACGTCATGTATGACACCATCACATTGCTCCCTGTTGTCTGTCCTATTCTTTTCCTGGACACATCGTGTATGGCACCATTACATTGCTCCCTGGTGTCTGTTATATTCTATACCTGGACACGTCATGTATGACCCCATTACATTGCTCCCTGGTGTCTGTCCTATTCTATTCCTGGACACATCGTGTATGACACCATCACATTGCTCCCTGGTGTCTGTCCTATTCTATTCCTGGACACATTATGTATGGCTCCATTACATTGCTCCCTGGTGTCTGCCCTATTCTATTCCTGGACACATCGTGTATGGCACCATTACATTGCTCCCTGGTGTCTGTCCTATTCTATACCTGGACACGTCATGTATGACCCCATTACATTGCTTCCTGGTGTCTGTTATATTCTATTCCTGGACACATCGTGTATGACACCATTACATTGCTCCCTGGTGTCTGTTATATTCTATACCTGGACAAGTCATGTATGGAACCATTACATTGGTCCCTGGTGTCTGTTATATTCTATACCTGGACGCGTCATGTATGACACCATCACATTGCTCCCTGGTGTCTGTCCTATTCTATACCTGGACACGTCATGTATGACACCATCACATTGCTCCCTGGTGTCTGTCCTATTCTATACCTAGACACATCATGTATGACACCCTCACACTGGTCCCTGGTGTCTGCCCTATTCTATACCTGGACGCGTCATGTAGGACACCATCACATTGCTCCCTGGTGTCTGTCCTATTCTATTCCTAGACACATCGTGTATGGCACCATCACATTGCTCCCTGGTGTCTGTCCTATTCTATACCTGGACACATCATGTATGACACCCTCACACTGGTCCCTGGTGTCTGCCCTATTCTATACCTGGACAAGTCATGTATGGCACCATTACATTGCTCCCTGGTGTCTGTCCTATTCTATACCTGGACACTTCATGTATGACACCCTCACACTGGTCCCTGGTGTCTGTCCTATTCTATACCTGGACACATCATGTATGGCTCCATTACATTGCTCCCTGGTGTCTGTCCTATTCTATACCTGGACACATCATGTATGGCTCCATTACATTGCTCCCTGGTGTCTGTCCTATTCTATTCCTGGACACATCGTGTATGGCACCATTACATTGCTCCCTGGTGTCTGTCCTATTCTATTCCTGGACACATCGTGTATGGCACCATTACATTGGTCCCTGGTGTCTGCCCTATTCTATTCCGGAACACATCGTGTTTGGCACCATTACATTGCTTTCTGGTGTCTGTCCTATTCTATTCCAGGACACGTCATGTATGGCACCATTACATTGGTCACTGGTGTCTGTTATATTCTATACCTGGACACGTCATGTATGGCACCATTACATTGCTCCCTGCTGCCTGCCCTATTCTATACCTTGACATGTCATGTATGGCACCATTACATTGGTCCCTGGTGTCTGTTATATTCTATACCTGGACGCGTCATGTATGGCACCATTAAACTGGTCCCTGGTGTCTGTTATATTCTATACCTGGACAAGTCATGTATGACACCATTACATTGCTCCCTGGTGTCTGTTATATTCTATACCTGGACACGTCATGTATGGCACCATTACATTGCTCACTGGTGTCTGTCCTTTTCTATTCCTGGACACGTCATGTATGACACCATTACATTGCTACCTGGTGTCTGTCCTATTCTATTCCTGGACACGTCATGTATGACACCATTACATTGCTCCCTGGTGTCTGCCCTATTCTATTCCTGGACACATCGTGTATGGCACCATCACACTGGTCCCTGGTGTCTGCCCTATTCTATTCCTGGACACGTCATGTATGACACCATCACATTGCTCCCTGTTGTCTGTCCTATTCTATTCCTGGACACATCGTGTATGGCACCATTACATTGCTCCCTGGTGTCTGTTATATTCTATACCTGGACACGTCATGTATGACCCCATTACATTGCTCCCTGGTGTCTGTCCTATTCTATTCCTGGACACATCGTGTATGACACCATCACATTGCTCCCTGGTGTCTGTCCTATTCTATTCCTGGACACATCATGTATGGCTCCATTACATTGCTCCCTGGTGTCTGTCCTATTCTATACCTGGACACATCATGTATGGCTCCATTACATTGCTTCCTGGTGTCTGCCCTATTCTATACCTGGACACATCATGTATGGCTCCATTACATTGCTTACTGGTGTCTGCCCTATTCTATTCCTGGACACATCGTGTATGGCACCATGACATTGCTCCCTGGTGTGTGTCCTATTCTATTCCTGGACACATCGTGTATGGCACCATTACATTGCTTCCTGGTGTCTGCCCTATTCTATTTCTGGACACATCGTGTATGGCACCATTACATTGCTCCCTGGTGTGTGTCCTATTCTATTCCTGGACACATCGTGTATGGCACCATTACATTGCTTCCTGGTGTCTGCCATATTCTATACCTGGACACATCATGTATGGCACCATTACATTGCTTCCTAGTGTCTGCCCTATTCTATACCTGGACACATCATGTATGGCTCCATTACATTGCTTCCTGGTGTGTGTCCTATTCTATTCCTGGACACATCGTGTATGGTACCATTACATTGCTTCCTGGTGTCTGTCCTATTCTATACCTGGACACATCATGTATGGCTCCATTACATTGCTTCCTGGTGTGTGTCCTATTCTATTCCTGGACACATCGTGTATGGCACCATTACATTGCTTCCTGGTGTCTGCCATATTCTATACCTGGACACGTCATGTATGACACCATTACATTGCTTCCTGGTGTCTGCCCTATTCTATTCCTGGACACGTCATGTATGACACCCTCACCTTGCTTCCTGCTATATGTAAAAAAAAAAAAAAAAAAAAAAAAAACTGTTTTAGAAATTGCACATTCGACGGTCGGGGTTCAAATCTAAATATTGAACAGAACTGCTGTGCAACCCAAATATTGGCAAGTGGTGCACTGGTGGGAACCAGGGGGCTAGGGAAATGACGAAAAGAATAAGACGCAACTTGATAACAATAAACATAGGAGACAGAAGCCATCCAAACTGCGAAAGAGACAGACGTATTATTGCAGAGGAAGAATTGATAACATCTATCCGATAAAAAGAAGTAGACTTTTGTACTAGGGAGAAACGATAAGAAATAATAGATAACATCTTTTGATATCCATACGATGGCCATAAGATAATTACTTGTATAGATGCATGAACCTTTTCTATGCTACAACTTGTAACTGGACCCCTTTTTTTTGTATGATCATTCGACGATGTAGAACTACCATTGAAATTGAACTAATAAACTACGATGATAAACCTGATGGAAGATGCCTCTCTTCATTAAGTTCTCGACATTGGGTTCGACGAGGTTCACAATTATATGTTGAGTTTGCCTGGGAGTTACACTGTTCATTTTTAACAACGCAGATGTAATATGTCACCTACCCTCAATTTGCTATGCGATCGGGCCACCATAGACCCCTCTGCGGCGGTTGGCCACGATGGGTGGCGACACTGCCAAATATGCCCTTTCCACTACCTGAGCACGTGATGTATGGCACCATCAATTTGCTTCCTAACTAGTGTAGAACGACAAAATCCGCCCTTTTTTAAGAGGAGGGTCACTATTTAAAGCAACTAATTATAGATTTTCCTCCTCAGTTTACAATCTATTTGAGCTCTTATCGAATTCCCCCTCAAAGGGTGATAACGCCTCGTTGTCCGATATCTATTTTTTTGAACAAGTGGGCGTGATAAAGTGACTCATCAGAGTGGGTGTGAAAGTATGGTCAAATGACCCCTCGTAGTGTAAGGGAAGGTGGTGTGGTGGTGGTTAAAGTGAGCGATGACGTAAGAGGTGATCTAAGAACGCATCGGGATGTACAACATAAAACAATTTTAAAAAACGATCCATAAAGAAGATATATACTAATTTTAATAAAGGAAAACATATATAGACAAACAATACAATGACTATTGAACATTAAAAGAGAAGAGGTGAGGTGGATCATTATCAGTTGCACTTGCCGTTTTATGTAGAGATATGACATGGAAGCACGATATTCTTGTTAGGTATAGATACTCGTCCCGTGGGTCTTAAGGCCCATATTGGTTCCCATACCCGCCTATTGGGTGGTAAGGACATTCATAGAGCCTGTATCTGGCTTGCTTGGCGTAAGACTCAGATAAGACAACAATAACAACAATAAAGAAAACAAACAAAAAGGTAACATTTTCATATGACTTTTATTGGAAGACAGCATATATTCGGTTACAACATCTAAAGCTTGCTCCTTTTATGACCCAAAGATATCAGAAGGACTTGGTTATTGTAGAAAGCTGTCTGATCTTTCAGTGGCATGTCTTGACTTTAGACATGTTTAGACGGGTCTAGCATGTCCTGGCTGTAGGTATATGTAGACTGGTCATGGATGTAGGTAGGCTGGTCTTTACAAGACATCATGGATTTTTGGTAAACATAAGTTAGTTGTCAAAATAAGATAGAATGTCATAATTCATCGATATGAGAGATTCAAACTCTGCTCTCATGAGTGTAATCCCCACCTTGGTGGGATATGTCAGCTCTGATTCACCAAAAATACTTGTGTAGATGTAGTGTCATTGTTCCTCTGTATTGTTTGAAGCAAATTTACCTAATAATTATTTAGGTACAATCTTACCGTGTTTAACTAAGGATAATGCAAGATATAGGGCAACGCAAGATAAAGAACGAAGCAAAAGACAATTATCTCTCCTCTATCTACCTGGGGCAGAAATTACTATCGTGTGCAAGGTGCAATTATGATTTGGAAAAGACAGTGTTCGAGAGTTGTAATTATCGTTATACATCTATGAACTAGTGACGTAGAAATTGCAGACAATGTTCAGTCAATACAAATCCATGGACGAAAGTGGTGTCTAGTTGGAACTGTCAATGAGTTGGCACACTCGGTACAAATCCATGGACGAACTTAGTGTGTCAGTCAAGAGTTTGCACAGACAATGCGACAGTTGTAAACACGCCCCTGTGACATTGTAATTGTCAGTCAACATCTGTGAAGGGGATCTGACATCGGTCGCTTATGTACACGTTAAGCAGCTATTGATTGATTCAAACAAACCTCTGCTCATTTCAAAATATACGCACAGCTCTCACAGCTATTTCTCACTCACAGACAACGAAGACGGGTGTATTTAAGTTTATTCAATAACGAATATTATTCAAACCATTTACAAAGAATGGACAACTCAGTTTGTGTTAACAACCGTGTTTTCTGAAACAAATTTGTAACCGCAGTCTGTACTAATACTGTCTAAATTTGCATCCTCTTCATAGTTGTATAGTACCTTAACTAAAGACTTGGTCAAATGTCTAGCCAAACACATTAAAATTATTAACTGACCAGAATTGGTGACATTATCAGGGGGGAAAAACAACACCTGCTACATTTGCAAAGAAGGCATACATGTTTTCCGTTAGAACATCTTTTACTAAGGACGCAAATTCATATTTAGAGATCAACCAGTCCACTACACGTTGGAGTTTACAAGTTGGTTCTTTGTTCGTCTGGATAATACCAACAATACTGCTCTAAAGTCCATCCATTTTATCCGTTGTTTTCTGTATTGAGAATCAAGAATGACAAGCATAGAGAAGTAGGCATGTTTTCTCTATAATAAATCATTTACACATCCTGACAATTTGATACGACATGTTGCGAATAATCATTCTATACACCAGTTTATTTGTGATATTTGTAGTAATAGTTACATGAGATACATTAATTTAAAGAGACACGTGTGTCTGCTAACAATAACCAATCAACCTCTCGCAAGAGAAGAGAATCGACTACTCAATCGTCATCATCAGGCGTTGGCGTGTCGACTAATGGAGGCGCTACTGTTGTGTCCGCTAACAACCAACTATCATCACCCTCTCGCAAGAGAAGAATAGAACCGACTACTCATTCAGCTAGCAGCAGGTCGACTGACATGTCTGCTAATAATGACCAAATATCATCGTTAGGGAGTGGCCCAGGTGATAATGTTTTATCAGCCACGGGCGAACAATCTACTCGTAAACGTCGGAAGATGTCTGAACAATCATCACGTGGCTTGTCGAATGACGGAGTGTCGCTTTTTTACAGACACTCAAACATCATCAGCCAGCTTTTTGTCGAGTAACAATGACCAATCTGTAGCTGGTATCTTGCCGATAGTTACAGACACTCAAACAGCCTCATCTAGTGTCTCGTCGACAAATGATCAACTAGAATCTAAACATCAGAAGTCGGCTACACAGCAAGCCTCGGAAACCAGTGCCTTGCAACAAGACGAGCAACCAACAGCATCATGTGCCTTACCGAGTGAGGCACAACCACCAGCATCATAATCAGCATCTAGTGAATATCTTTCATTGAGGGTTTACCCCGGGATGTTAACAACTTTTGTAATTAACACCGTGCTAAGCTCAGATCACACAAACGAAACGGTCGTTATCTATCTGAATACATTTTTTTTCAACCGACCGGATATTCATACAACGACAAATTGGAAATCTCGTTTATTCCCCCTCTTCAATGCTCAGACCTCTCGCTTTAAAATCGTCGTCAGCCTGCATAAAGAATTGAGACATCAAGAGACACAGGCTCTAAGATTTTTTCATGCATGTCCAAATAATTCCTCGTTGTTTGAACTACCATTTTAAATAAACAATAAGTCTGATTTCAAGGTAAACGATGTTGACTTGCTAAATTCAGAGACTCTTCTTGGGCCAGATTCCAAGTTCTATGTTAAATCAATACCAAGTATAACATTTTACGTTTACAGGCTTGTGGAGTTCACTATTGTTTGTTGTATGACTACCATTCCTCTGCACATCATACAAAGTAAATTTATTAATACGCTTCAGCTCGACAAAAACGCTAAGCCATACACAGACAACCTATGTGTATTCTGTGCCTTGACTGTTTTCAGAATAGGCTCTGTTAGAGTTACTAGAAAACAAAAACGCTCACTGTTCAAACAATGGGTGGGCTATAAAGAGCTGAAGGAAACAAAATATTTCCCGGTGTCACCTTAGTTAATATTCCCGATCTTAAAGATTGTTATAAAATACAAATAAATGTTTTACTTTTACGGAGGAGAAACATCTGGTTCCGAAAATTAGAAGTACTAGCGGACATCCATATCTACTTAATCTCTATCTACACGAATAACATTTCATGTATATATATATATATATATATATATATATATATATATATATATATATATCAAGTGCCGAATACGCTTTACGGACCTTTTGATGTGGGAATTGAGGGAACCTGTTTAAGATGTATTGTCTACTGACACCTCAAGAATTTTATGTACTGGTGTGCCTAGCATCGAAGCGTATAAAGGAGGGATTTATCGCCCGACTGAATCCATCTAGGAGTTGCTTTGTGAACATGGCTTTCATGTGGATACAAACATTATTATCCCCTGTAGGTCGAGCTATGACTTAGAATATTTTCGATTCATCTACGTTACCAGCTGACTCAAAGACGATTACCTTCATAGCTATCACATCCCTCTCTCGTGTGCGGTCGCTTCTAATGTCCCTGGTTTCGATACCCTAAATGTTTCATCACGACAGGAAATTGTTCAGTACCTCGTATGCGAAATGCTGGACTTTGTACATAAAATGTCTGCTACGTCGTATCAGCTGCTGATCGTGCAGTTCGAATCGATATTCGCTCAGTTAAGTGACCATCTAAAATAAAGTGAAAACTCAAGGCCCATTCGAGGCAACTTTCGTCCTTTGGAATGAATATCATGAGATATGATGTTAACTTGATAGAGCCTTATTTGATAAAATATTTTACTGACCGGAAGGCTAAACCATTTAAGTTTATCGTTAAGCGCAATTACATATGTATGTGCATAGCGACAGAAAGACTGAAATTCCTCGACGTCTAGAATTTCCTGGCGCCGTTTTTAAGTTACAGCCAACATGTGGCTAGCTTCAAAGTGCCTGAAACAAAAAACAAAAGTATTTTTGCTACGAGTACTTAACAGATCTCAGTAAATTACGTGAGACAGCCCTGCCACAATACTCTGCCTTTTTCTCGAAATTTAAAAACATTAACATATCAGAGGCGGATTATACCCTTTGCCAACAGGCGTGGGCAAATAACAAGATGGATACTTTCAGAGATTTTTTTATTATTTGGCACAACTTTAAAGACATTTTCCAATAAAGGCGCTGAACAAACAAGTTTTCGTTTTATGCCGAATAAAATATGTGCATATGCATTCTGGCCATCTCCGTGCCTGGAATTACTTTGCCTTATCTTTTCAGCAATATAAATAAAGATGTGTGTTTTGCTTTGTGTTCGAAGTAGGAGAAGTTACACAAACTGTTAGGTGATAACGTGGTGCGTGGCCCCAGCATCATATTTCATCGCCATCACTAATCAGGAGTAATAAGCTAGTAAAATCGATTAAAGGTTTTGATGCGATTGCACAATACAGTTGGTCGCTTTTGAATGACATGCCAACAGACTTTGCCATATACAGAAAGAGAGAGGATGGATTAAGAGCACACACATTACACAAGTACACACGTCAGAGTCGAGAGTGGCTAACGTGGGTGTCACATAATATTAAAATACTTTTAAAAGCGTAATTGAACAGTAATGAAATTCAGCTCTTCAACCGGAATATCAAAGCAGATGGGTGGGAAGAGAAGAGTAAGACAGTTTACCAGTTTCATGGTTGTTTATTCCACGGAAACCCAACTTGCCCTCTAACTACTGGGAAAACGATTATTCTTTTGTTCGCTTGCAATATGTCTATAACTGCAATTATCTCTTTATGAATTTAACTGTCTATTTTAGTTCACTCAGCGGTCCATGGAGTTTATCTTCCATTGTTGTCTCTCTAGGTTAGAAGGTTTTCCAAGATATATTGTATTCTGGGCATTCTTGGATTATGTGCTCTGCTGTCTGCGACGCCAATCCACGTGTGCACATGGCTGATTCACCAATCTTGAATTTCGTATACATATGATTGTGTAATCTATTGTGTCCTGCTATGAGGCTCAGGATAATCACATTTTCTGGTCTGTCTATAACGTGGTAGTCGTCTTGAGCAGGTTTTCGTGGCTTTCTGACTTATTTGATCATTCTTTTATTTTGGTGGTATGTAATGGGCACATCATGCTGTTCTTCTTTTGCTCCTTCCTTAGCCAATCGATCAGCTCTGTCGTTTACGGGTACTCCACAGTGGGATGGTATCCACTGTATGGTGACATTATGCTGACTGCTAAGTTCAGAAAGTAGTGTCCTTAGTACTGGCAATTTCCGAGACAGGAGCGCTTCTAGTAATGATTTTGCATCTGTGAATAGCACGACAGATTGTGTACCATGACTAGTATTTAGTAATTTCTCTGTTGTTATCTTCTTCTTCTTCTTCTTCAGCACTCCGAGCCATTGAGGTTCTTTGCTGCAGATACAAACCGTCTCCATTCGTCACTCTGGATGACCTTCTCTTGCTAGTCGCTGATTCCAAGTGCTTGTAGGTTTGTATGTATATTATCTCTCCACCGTCTTCTTGGTCTACCTCGGGGTCTACGGTCATTTTATTTCCTGAGTGAATCACCGAACAACGAGAAGTAGATATTGTGAGCTTTACTAGAGCACGATTACAAGAGACAAAATGGGCGTTGCGGCCAAAGCCTTCGTCAGCAACCGATCAAACAAATAACACTAGACAAACAAATACACGAAAGACGCTGCATGAAAGTATTAAGAGTACTCATCTGTATCCTAGCTTGAGCGGCTATCCGTGGATGGAATAAACCGGATGTTGAGGTTAAAGGGTCAACTGATTAAAGGTGTTTATTTCTTGAGTGTAAGCGAGTTTTGTTTCCCTATTATCTTCCATTGTTTCTATATGCCCCAGCCATTGCAGTCTATTAGCCTTCATGATGCCAGTGATTAGCGGGGATTTAAACAGATCATACATGTCTTTGTTGCTTCTTCTTTTCCACTCTCTACTTTGTGAATCCCTAATGGACCCAAAGATGCATCTTAAGACTTTGTTCTCAAAGGTTTGTAACAAGGCTTCGTCTCCTTTAGTTGTACTCCAGGTTTCAGAGTCATACAGCACAACTGGTCTAATCAGTGGTTTGTATATTTTGATCTTCGTGTTACGAGATAACGCATTTGATTTTAGCAGATGTTGTAGTGCATAGTATATCTTATTTCCAGAGTTGATTCTAGCTTGTATTTCTTCCCTTATTCTGTTGGAGCAGTTGAAGATTGTACCCAGGTATTTGTGTTTCCGTTCTTTTAATGGTCATATTATCTATTTGTATGTGGCCAGAGTTTTTAACCGTTCCTTCTCTTGAAATTACCATATATTCTGTCTTATCTTGGTTGATAACCAGCCCCATTTGTTGAGCTTTTTCCTTTTAAGTGAGTCAATATTACCACTGTCTTTTGTTCATGTTCCCCTATAATATCTATATTATCTGCTTAACCAAGCAGTTTGGATGTTCCTCCAATAGCACATTCCTCCTTTACCTTCCTTACGACTTTCTCTAGAGCCAGATTGAAAAGGAGCGGCAATAGTGTATCACACTGTTTCAAACCAGATGTTATTTGGAAAGGGTCTGATTTCCTGTCTGTATAATATTATTATATTATAAGTATCTTCCATGCATAGTGTGACGAAACGCGTTTATCTGTCTTGGGTCGTCAAGTTCCCGCACTATTTTGGCGCGTCATCGGGGACTTTCCCAGCTAAAAATAGACTGAGGGAAGCCGATGGAGGACTTATTATCTAGAATCGTCTCGAAACACGGGAATTCGAGTAACCCGTGATGTTGGGTATCGCTCTAAATTCCCGTGCAGAGAGATCTAGAAACTCTAGGCGGGGAATGACGTTTTCCCGAGAAAGTATCTTTTCTCAAGAAGCACTCGCTTCTTGTGCGCATCGAGTTGGCACGAAGCGGGAAATTGGCTAAACCAGCCATTCACTTACTTTTGTTCGAAGAGAACAGACGCTGGCCTGAATGTGAGCCATTTTTGTGTTGCGTCTCACCTCAACCATGATTCGGCTGACTGTTATGAAAAGGAAGCTGAGAAGCCCTTGAACAGTTCGGAAGCTGACTGGAGAGCTGGTTTCACCATCCAGGTAGATATTTGGTTAAATCATTTAACTTTGTACGTGTGTTCCACACGCCATTGTTCTAACCTCATTACCTATGCGGATGTCCTTGCATACTAATTAGCAAACCGATCGATAACGCAGGTGACAATTAATCGTGGGTTTGTTTACCGTGTGCTCGCGAATCAGCTGTTAGGAACGCCGTAATGTGATGTGGGCGATTTGGGTTCCAAATATATGTACCATATATTGCCAATCGTTGCATCTATTAGGTTGCTGTGTTAGAATAAAACCTAGTTACTTGTGCCGGATGGAAACTTAGATTATGTCAGTCAGTTGCTGAAGCCAGTAGAACGGTTAGAAAACCAGGTAAGTTGGTAGGTGGAGAGTCAGACAAAAATGTGCTTAGTTACTAAGTAAAGGAAGAACTTAGTTCTGTGCCACCAGGAATGCTGTAACTATTGTGTAAAAACTTAATAGTGAATTCATTGTGTGGAACAGCGGATTTCTGTGGAAAGGTAAGTGGCTTTGGTGCTATATCTATATATATATATATGATGTGACATTGTGTATATATATTAGTTCATGGCATGGGATACTTCCTGGGGTAATTCCGAACGCCGAATAGCTCGACGCGTGATCACACTGCGTGCCGTCGCGAGGTAAATATGCGTTCTGAAATCTTGTCTAAGCTATCCTGTTTCTTTCATACTGGCGCTAGTGCGAGTGAATGCTAAGGTGCTGGAAGTATGGAAGGATGCAGGAGGCTGTATGAGACTGGGGAAATATAGAATATGGGGGATGTGAAAGCAAGTTATGAAAGTATGTGTTGGTAGACCAAACCAACGATGAAGTTCAGTCCAGGCCAAGGCTAAACCACTTGGGAGGACAGACTTGGAACAGTACCCTTGGAACATGTGGGGAACATGTATTCTCTAGAAGGCTTCTTGACTCTAAGGTAGAGTCTGATAAGAAGAGTTTGCTGTGGCGTGGGCAGGTGGTCCCACCAGCAAACAGGCTTGTGTACATAGTGGATGTGATCATGTCCTATTCCTTTATCCCGAGGGATGGGATATTGATCCAGCTTATGTTTCTTAATGTACATTGATGATGTTAGGAACGAGTCTAGGGACTCTTTGCCTATTGGTTTAGTTCGATTAAATTAGAACCATAATAGCCTTGTATCATTACTGACGTTAGCGACGACTGGTAGATGATTAGGGATAGGTGAGACCAATGATCAGACTCGTCATTCTGATGTCTAGCTCTGTTTGACGGGCTGTTCTGTGAGGCCAGCTGACATTTGTGAACCCATGCTTGACTACTCTCCATATAGAGATAATGCTTTGGTTATATGAATAACTAACTAGCATGACTGAGAATTGAGTAGTTTTGGTAGGATGCATGTGAACTAATGTTTGGGCCAGTGTACTCTCACCGGTCGCTCTTCCGTTTCAGGAGTTTGCCTGTTGAGGAACCAGTCAACTATAATTGTTGTTGGCAGGAAACCACTTCGTGTGACAGAGCGAAGGGTTCAGTTCTTTACTTATCACGCCAGACTCCATCACACCAGGTACCCAATGTGATTCACCATGCGTGAAGGTTGCTTCAAGACATACAACTGCCCTGAAGGTGCACGTGTGGGAAGTGATGGTTTGTGATCGTTTAAAATAGAAGATACTCTGTTTTTGCCAGGAACATTTCAGCATGTTGAGTAATCATGCTCGACAGGGAACACCGGTCCGTCTGGTTTGACGGGGGTTCTGCCTAAACGCAGAAGTAACTAATCTTCAGACACTTGAATGGTTCTTTGGACAGCTCGAGTGGCAGGTCTTGAGAAGAACTACACCAGTATGGACGTGTGTCAAGTGTAACCCGGTGGAAGGGACTAGGGATTATAGTCCAACCTGAATTGTTTCCGTAAAATAGATGTCTGATTCTATTCATGTACTGTTTCCGTATCCAGATTATCAACTGTGTTCTAGAAGGACTCAGTAACTTTTCAGTAGCCATATCTGATCCTACAAAGTGTGACTGTAAGAGACCATTGAATTGGTCAATGCCATATCGGTTCTGCAGTGGGACTGTGCTATGAGTGACAGACCATTCGGTTGGTCAGTGACTATTTAGTTCATCGAAGTAACCAATACTTGGAGCCAAGTCCAGGAAGATTGTCTCCAACTCGGTTGTGTTCGAGAACTGTATTACCAGTGACTCCGTGGGAGTGTTATAGATGCAGTTGGTCCAGTGAAGTGTGGTCCAGCAGTGACTCTATTGTTGTGGTTCCACGTTCGGGAGACGGAGTGGTCTCCAAGGTTCTAGTCATCTCACTGGAAGGAAGCCGGGTGAGTGGCGGACCGACTGGACGGGACATCTGCATCCACTCTACTTCTCAACTCGATGAAGACACCTACATCTCTAAGTCTTTCTCTACTCTATCTTCTATTTGTGTAAATAGATTCTTCTATCAGGAGGTTCATTTCAGTTCTATATTCTCAAGGGTAGAATAAACTTTATGTAAGTTGACTTGCTCTTTGTATAATGATTGAGTGTGGTCTCGGACGATGCCTAAGTGTTCATTGTTCAACAGGTGTAGGTAGTTAGTGGGGGTCTAGAATCTGGAGGGGTGTGTAGACGTAACTAAATAACCTGAGATCAACCACAGAGAAAAAAAGTGTATCTGCTCGTCCAACCCCTGGGGCTAGAATACACGGGAGTGCTAGAGACACCTCGGGTGTGGTTCACTCTCACTACCCGAGGTGAACCCGAAACACTCCGTTACAGAGTGGGGGCCCGTCCGGGATTATTCCAAGATCTTTGTGTGTTGTAGACCTCTCACATAGGGATAGGGACTTTGTCTTTATCCTCTACTTCAGTCTACATAAGATTCTACTACTTCTACCTATCTCCTAACTGTCTGACGGACATTTGTGTTGTGGTGATTAGTTAGTACTATTGATTATTGATTCATTGTATTGCTTCACCCACACATACTTGAGTACCCACCTATCATAGTCAACATGTCTACCCAAGAGTTAGACTTGGACAAAGTTCAGGAAACTGGACGTAAGTCTGGTCTTGAAGGAGATGCTTTGAAATCCTATGTCCAAGAGGTGGAAAGAAATTTTCGACAAGAGGAAAGAGAGAGGAGGAGAGCAGAAAGAGAACTGGAAGCCAGTAAAGTGGCTCTTGAGGAAAAGAGGATAGCGGCTGATACTGAAATGAAACGGCTTGAGTTGGAAGCCGAGAAAGAAAAACGTGACCATGAGTATCGAATGAAGCTACTTGAGGCACAAGTGCCTGCTACAGGTGTAACTGATGGAGCTATGGGAGGAGGTGTACCTCCTGGCTCAGAGTCAACCAGTAGACGTGACTACCAGGCTATGAAATGGCCTTTACAGCCGTTCGAACCCGAGAAGGAACGGATAGACCAATACTTAGAGAAGTATGAAGCCATGTCTATTGCAATGGGTCTAGACAAACAGAAATGGTGTTTGAAACTCTCCCAGGGACTCCGTGCAGAAGGTTATGAGGTGTATGCACGCTTACCACCGGGGTTACAGAATGATTACCCGGCATTGAAAGCGGCTCTCTTGAAGAGATTCGAGATCACAGCGCACTCATACCGAAGGAAGTTTCGAACGGCGAAGCGAGAACCTGGTGAACTGTTTTCAGCATACAGTGTGAGATTGAACTCATACCTTCTTAAATGGATGGCCTTGGCCGGATTTAATGAGGAGTATGAAAGTTTGCGTGAGTTGATGGTTGTAGATCAGATGCGAATGCAAATGTCTAAACCCTTGCGAAACTTCTTAGGTGAGAATGGGGCTGAGAGATTGGATATAGTCACCAAGTTAGCCGAAAGATACGTTGAAGTCTATGGCGAGACTGGGGACACCAGTCCAACAGATCCGAGATCGAAAGATCCGGATCAAGGTAAGTCAAAGAAGAATTCAAAGAAGACCCAAGGTTCTGATGAACCAAAGAAACAGGTAGGCTCTTTAGAGAAGATCTCTAACGTCAACCAAGGTAAGAATAGCCCACCTAGTTCTCCAAAGAGGAAGTGGAGTGAACGTTGGTGCAAATTCTGCAAGTCCAGCACTCACAATACGAGTGAGTGTAAGAGTAAGCCCAAGGACTTTCACTTTGCTTGTCTTGCTGAGGTTAGGGATAGATCGGGCAGGAAAGTGAAGTCGGTTGATGGGAATGGAGAAACTAGACGACCTCCAGTGGTTGAGAGAGTAGAAGTGAATGGGCGACAGGTGTTGTGCCTCTACGACACGGGATTGCAATTTTCAGCTGTAATTGCATCCCACCTGACAGGCCCAGAGCAACTCACCGGGGAGATGACGGAGATACAGCCAGCCAGTAGGAGTGCTGTGGCGTTACGTTGCCCGATTGCCAATGTGGAGATTCGGAGCAAGTACGTTACTGGACGCATTCAGGCGGCAGTCGTACCGGATCCTCTCTATCCCCTAATTCTGGGTCGGAAGTACGTGTTTCTGGGCGAACCAGAACACCCTAGCATCCCTAAGTCTAGGCAGGTCAGAGATACAGAGGAAGAGGGTCTTGAAAAGGTAAGTCTCCGAAATACTCACCCGGATAGAATGAGTAATGCTCGGAGCAAGGATGCGACGGAGTGTCCTTGTTCGGAATGGTTGCCCAACAATGGAAACCCGTTAACTCAGGGTAAGTTCAACTCTGATAACCAGTCAGAGTTAATTCAGACTGGAACAGAGAAAAGGCAGAGGGGACGTAAGTTGGTTCCTGAGAGCTTCAGAGCTAATCTGCTGCGAACGGTACATGTCAGGTCCCCAACCCGACATCTGACTGTAGGGACAACCAGTAAATGTCTATCCCGGTACTATTGGTGGCCGGGAATGACAGGCGACGTGCGCAGGTATATTAGGTCTTGTCCGGAGTGCCGTAAATGCACACCTGAGAAACGGACGAAGACGAAGATATCCTTAGAGGTTGGAGACCGAGTTCTAGTACTCCTCCCAATCGAGGGGAACGAATTCGAAATCGGGTGGCAGGGCCCATTCCTAGTGGATAAAGTGGGGCTCCACAAGCACTATGGAGTGGTGATCCTGGGAAAGTCTACTACTTTCCATTCCAGTCTCCTCATGCGCTATGAGGGGAAGCCCGATGATAAGTCCACCAGCCCAAGGGCGCAGAGATTCGCTGAAATAACGGTTCGGGGTTCAGGTCAGGTAGCGGAAAGCCTGTCACACCATAGGAAGTCCTATATGTATGTGCAGGTACCTTCTTCGGTTCAGCCCGGTGCTCGGGGGAACATGACCGGCCAAAGGAACACCCGCAGTGCTAGCTACACTGAGAACCGAGGTAGGAAGAGGTGGGTTGTGTCGGAACGGACACATACCCTTGGTCCCTCAATCCGACCGACTGCAGTCCAGCTGGGTCCTCGAAAGGGGAAGCTGGAGTTGCAGAAGTCCAGTAAACTCTGGCAGGAACGATCGTTAAATCAGGTCGAGACGGGAGCTCTGGTCCGCAAGATACTGCGAGATGCCCGATCGCAGTAGCGGAGTAGGCGTTGATCACCCGTGATACTGAATAGCTTGTCACCCCACCGAATATGGTAAAAGTATTCTATACAATATTGACGGGTTAGTCTTCCTCACCCGCCATCCGGTCTCGTAGAAAGAAGAACGAACGACATAGACAGCTTCTGCGTAGAAGTGGAACGACGGGGTCGATCCTCTTAAAGTGGGGGCCTATGTGACGAAACGCGTTTATCTGTCTTGGGTCGTCAAGTTCCCGCACTATTTTGGCGCGTCATCGGGGACTTTCCCAGCTAAAAATAGACTGAGGGAAGCCGATGGAGGACTTATTATCTAGAATCGTCTCGAAACACGGGAATTCGAGTAACCCGTGATGTTGGGTATCGCTCTAAATTCCCGTGCAGAGAGATCTAGAAACTCTAGGCGGGGAATGACGTTTTCCCGAGAAAGTATCTTTTCTCAAGAAGCACTCGCTTCTTGTGCGCATCGAGTTGGCACGAAGCGGGAAATTGGCTAAACCAGCCATTCACTTACTTTTGTTCGAAGAGAACAGACGCTGGCCTGAATGTGAGCCATTTTTGTGTTGCGTCTCACCTCAACCATGATTCGGCTGACTGTTATGAAAAGGAAGCTGAGAAGCCCTTGAACAGTTCGGAAGCTGACTGGAGAGCTGGTTTCACCATCCAGGTAGATATTTGGTTAAATCATTTAACTTTGTACGTGTGTTCCACACGCCATTGTTCTAACCTCATTACCTATGCGGATGTCCTTGCATACTAATTAGCAAACCGATCGATAACGCAGGTGACAATTAATCGTGGGTTTGTTTACCGTGTGCTCGCGAATCAGCTGTTAGGAACGCCGTAATGTGATGTGGGCGATTTGGGTTCCAAATATATGTACCATATATTGCCAATCGTTGCATCTATTAGGTTGCTGTGTTAGAATAAAACCTAGTTACTTGTGCCGGATGGAAACTTAGATTATGTCAGTCAGTTGCTGAAGCCAGTAGAACGGTTAGAAAACCAGGTAAGTTGGTAGGTGGAGAGTCAGACAAAAATGTGCTTAGTTACTAAGTAAAGGAAGAACTTAGTTCTGTGCCACCAGGAATGCTGTAACTATTGTGTAAAAACTTAATAGTGAATTCATTGTGTGGAACAGCGGATTTCTGTGGAAAGGTAAGTGGCTTTGGTGCTATATCTATATATATATATATGATGTGACATTGTGTATATATATTAGTTCATGGCATGGGATACTTCCTGGGGTAATTCCGAACGCCGAATAGCTCGACGCGTGATCACACTGCGTGCCGTCGCGAGGTAAATATGCGTTCTGAAATCTTGTCTAAGCTATCCTGTTTCTTTCATACTGGCGCTAGTGCGAGTGAATGCTAAGGTGCTGGAAGTATGGAAGGATGCAGGAGGCTGTATGAGACTGGGGAAATATAGAATATGGGGGATGTGAAAGCAAGTTATGAAAGTATGTGTTGGTAGACCAAACCAACGATGAAGTTCAGTCCAGGCCAAGGCTAAACCACTTGGGAGGACAGACTTGGAACAGTACCCTTGGAACATGTGGGGAACATGTATTCTCTAGAAGGCTTCTTGACTCTAAGGTAGAGTCTGATAAGAAGAGTTTGCTGTGGCGTGGGCAGGTGGTCCCACCAGCAAACAGGCTTGTGTACATAGTGGATGTGATCATGTCCTATTCCTTTATCCCGAGGGATGGGATATTGATCCAGCTTATGTTTCTTAATGTACATTGATGATGTTAGGAACGAGTCTAGGGACTCTTTGCCTATTGGTTTAGTTCGATTAAATTAGAACCATAATAGCCTTGTATCATTACTGACGTTAGCGACGACTGGTAGATGATTAGGGATAGGTGAGACCAATGATCAGACTCGTCATTCTGATGTCTAGCTCTGTTTGACGGGCTGTTCTGTGAGGCCAGCTGACATTTGTGAACCCATGCTTGACTACTCTCCATATAGAGATAATGCTTTGGTTATATGAATAACTAACTAGCATGACTGAGAATTGAGTAGTTTTGGTAGGATGCATGTGAACTAATGTTTGGGCCAGTGTACTCTCACCGGTCGCTCTTCCGTTTCAGGAGTTTGTCTGTTGAGGAACCAGTCAACTATAATTGTTGTTGGCAGGAAACCACTTCGTGTGACAGAGCGAAGGGTTCAGTTCTTTACTTATCACGCCAGACTCCATCACACCAGGTACCCAATGTGATTCACCATGCGTGAAGGTTGCTTCAAGACATACAACTGCCCTGAAGGTGCACGTGTGGGAAGTGATGGTTTGTGATCGTTTAAAATAGAAGATACTCTGTTTTTGCCAGGAACATTTCAGCATGTTGAGTAATCATGCTCGACAGGGAACACCGGTCCGTCTGGTTTGACGGGGGTTCTGCCTAAACGCAGAAGTAACTAATCTTCAGACACTTGAATGGTTCTTTGGACAGCTCGAGTGGCAGGTCTTGAGAAGAACTACACCAGTATGGACGTGTGTCAAGTGTAACCCGGTGGAAGGGACTAGGGATTATAGTCCAACCTGAATTGTTTCCGTAAAATAGATGTCTGATTCTATTCATGTACTGTTTCCGTATCCAGATTATCAACTGTGTTCTAGAAGGACTCAGTAACTTTTCAGTAGCCATATCTGATCCTACAAAGTGTGACTGTAAGAGACCATTGAATTGGTCAATGCCATATCGGTTCTGCAGTGGGACTGTGCTATGAGTGACAGACCATTCGGTTGGTCAGTGACTATTTAGTTCATCGAAGTAACCAATACTTGGAGCCAAGTCCAGGAAGATTGTCTCCAACTCGGTTGTGTTCGAGAACTGTATTACCAGTGACTCCGTGGGAGTGTTATAGATGCAGTTGGTCCAGTGAAGTGTGGTCCAGCAGTGACTCTATTGTTGTGGTTCCACGTTCGGGAGACGGAGTGGTCTCCAAGGTTCTAGTCATCTCACTGGAAGGAAGCCGGGTGAGTGGCGGACCGACTGGACGGGACATCTGCATCCACTCTACTTCTCAACTCGATGAAGACACCTACATCTCTAAGTCTTTCTCTACTCTATCTTCTATTTGTGTAAATAGATTCTTCTATCAGGAGGTTCATTTCAGTTCTATATTCTCAAGGGTAGAATAAACTTTATGTAAGTTGACTTGCTCTTTGTATAATGATTGAGTGTGGTCTCGGACGATGCCTAAGTGTTCATTGTTCAACAGGTGTAGGTAGTTAGTGGGGGTCTAGAATCTGGAGGGGTGTGTAGACGTAACTAAATAACCTGAGATCAACCACAGAGAAAAAAAGTGTATCTGCTCGTCCAACCCCTGGGGCTAGAATACACGGGAGTGCTAGAGACACCTCGGGTGTGGTTCACTCTCACTACCCGAGGTGAACCCGAAACACTCCGTTACACATAGTTTGGTCATGTTGATTAACTTCCTTGGTATTCCAAATTCCTGCATAGAATTTATAGAATTCGGGGTGTCATGTCTTCGTCAGATATGACTGAGCTACCGTATAACAGTAGACGGTACTACCTGCTTTCTGTTAGCGCCGAACGTTAGGCGACTCTTACCAAACCCGACACCCCACATTGTGCCAACGGCTTCGGGTGGAAGAGCGCAATTGGGAGGATACAAGCCTTACCCTGGAGCGAGGAAATGCAACCTAAAGACACAATGTCATGGCAGGGCAGACCAAGCCCTAAGCCTTGGTTGGCAGCTGGTCTAGGATCGAAGCTCCGACGGGCGGACAGTTAGAGCATTGCTTTGCTGATCCGGCAGCTTCTGCAGCTTGTCTTGAGAGGCAACTGTTACGAGTTATACGTCCCTGTCAAATGGCGTAGACATGGGGCGCCACGCGTTGCCTCTGACGGTGAGAGACACCTACAGGTGTCACTGATCAGCTACCGCCCGCCTCATGCTGGGCAGCCCACGGCCAATTGGGTGCTGATCCGCCACAGCCTGCCTGCTTCAATGGGTGCTTGGGGCTAGGACAAAATCTGAATCGCAGGCTGTAAGACCAATGCACCAGGTAATAATAAAAAGAAAATTAGAAACCTCAAGCTACGGCTTGCAACCTGGAACGTGAGAACCATGTGTCCAGAATCTTCCACTGACTTGACTAATATTGACGATGTGAGAAAAATGGCTGTGATTGATGCCGAACTCAATCGTCTTAACATTGATATTGATGGCCTGCGGGAGACTCGCCTCGCTGAGGAAAGGTCACTCAGGGAAAATAATTACATCTTTGTTTGGAAGGGTAGAGGGCAGGCAGAAAAAAAGGCAACACGGTGTGGGCTTTGCAGTGAAGAATTCGCTACTGGGAATGATTGAAATTCCAGCAGGAGGAAATGAAAGACTATTATCCCTGCTTTGGCAACAACTTGTGGTTTTGCCACCATTATTACTGCATATGCACCGACACTCGATTCCTCTGATGATGTGAAGGATTCGTTCTATGAGGCGTTAGACTCCATGATCAAGGTAGTTCCAAAATCTGACTACATTTATATGCTCGGTGATTTCAATGCTCGTGTGGGCAAGGACTCGAGTTCATGGCCAGTGTGCCTTGGAAAATACAACATCGGTCGTATGAATGAAAATGGGCAAAGAATGCTGGAGCATTCCACCAGTAATGACCTATTTATTACAAACTCCTTTTTTAAAACAAAATAGATGCATAAGGTCACATGGAAACATCCAAGATCCGGCCATTGGCACCAGCTGGACTTCATCATCACACAGAGACAACATCTGAACCATATATCATTGACTCGAAGTTACCACAGCGCTGACTGTGATACGGATCATTCTTTGGTTGTTGCAAGGGTTAGACTGAGACCAAAGAGAATCCATACAACTAAACACAAATCTAGCCCCAAGATTAATATTATTAACACTCACGATCCTGAAAAGTGCTTTCAGTTTCAACAGCAACTTGAAGACGCTTTCACTGATACACCAGAAACTTTTACAGTAAATGAAAAGTGGGGTCAACTAAAGGAAACTCTTTATAAAACTGCTGTAGGGGTTTACGGCACTGTGGATAATAGGCAGGACTGGTTTGCGGCAAACAGCAAGACTCTGCAGCACTTGATTGATAAGAAGAAGATAGCTCTCTTAAGAAACAAGGAAAGACCAACGCGTAACACTCTGAGTGAGCTAAGGCAATCTAGGAAGGATGTGCAAAAGGCTGCCAAGCAGTGTGCAAATGATTACTGGATCAGGTTATGTGAGTCCATTCAAATCGCAAGTGATAAGGGAAACATAAGAAGCATGTATGAAGGAATAAGGAAAGCCTGTGGTCCAATGATCAAAAGAATTGCACCATTGAAAACCTTAACTGGAGAAATCATAACTGATAAGAAACAGTAGATGGACAGATGGGTAGAGCACTATTTGGAGCTTTACTCAAGTGAGACCAAACTAGCGGATGATGCCCTCAACGCCATAGAGGCTCTACCAACTCTTGGCCACCTGGACACACTTCCCACCATAACAGAAGTATAAATGAACTTGCATCTGGCAAGGCTCCATGTAAGGATGGGATTCCAATAGAGGTAATCAGGAGTGGGCAAGACACACTCACTCTACAGATCCACCAGCTAATAGAGCTATGCTGGCGAGAAGGACAAGTCTCACAGGATTTAAATAGATTCAAGCATCATAACACTGTACAAAAACAAGGATGATCGGAGCGACTGCAACAACTATAGGGGTATCTCACTTCTGTGTATTGTTGGAAAAGTATTTGCCAGAATTGTTCTGCGCAAACTTCAAGTCCTAGGACAGTGGTTCTCAACCGGTGGGGAATTTCCCCCCCCCCCCCAGGGGGAATTTCAGTGTTTCCAGGGGGGGGGGGGGAATGAAGACCATTTCAAGATCGTGTTAATACAAGAACCGATTATTTGACATAGTTTTTCCCTTCATACTTTACAGTTATGTATGTCTCGTCCTTCTAAAATTCATTTTATAAAGTAAGTAGACCCACAAATCATGTTTTATTTGGATGTCTAGACTTGTTTTAGTATATGCTATTACATTTGCCTTCCACTTTTACGTATACTGTGTAGGGGTGAGGGGATTTTTAGATAGGAAATATGAAGAGGGGGGGAATGACGTTCTGAAAATACGGTGAAAGGGGGAACGGGCCAAATTTTTGATGGGAAGAGGGAATGGCGTTCTGAAAATATGGTGAAAGGGGGAATGGGCCAAAAAAAGTTGAGAACCACTGTCCTAGGAGATCAATCACAATGTGGCTTTCGACAGAACCGTCTACCATTTATATGATATTCTCATTGCGACAAATGCAAGAAAAATGCCGTGAACAGAATCAACCACTGTTTATTGTCTTCATCGACCTCACAAAGGCATTTGATTTGGTCAGTCGTGAGGGTCTGTTCAAGGCACTAAAGAAGATTGGCTGCCCACCAACTCTTCTGTCCATTGTGGAAACGTTCCACACAGGCATGAAGGGTATAATCAAGTTTGATGGTGCAACTTCTGAAGAATTTGAAATCAAGAGTGGCGTTAAGCAAGGTTGTGTACTAGCTCCCACCCTCTTTGGAATATACTTTTCACTTTTACTGAAATATGCCTTTCGTGATCAGGATGGTGGTATATACATTCACTCACGCTCAGATGGCGGCCTCTACAATGCTCAGAGATTGAAAGCCAAGACAAAAATTAGAAGGGTACTGGTCAGAGAGTTGCTTTTTGCAGATGATGCTGCAGTTACGACCCACTCTGAGGAAGAATTACAATGTCTACTATCTGCATTCTCCAATGCTTGTTCTGAATTTGGCTTAACAATAAGCAAAAAGAAGACACAGATTATGTCGTGAAGGTGCACATGGTGTACCATCAATCTTTATTGACGACGCCGACCTAGAGATGATTGACCATTTTACATATCTAGGATCAGTGGTAAATAGCAAATTATCCCTAGATCAGGAAATCAACATCCGGATTGGTAAGGCAGCAACAACAATGAACAGGTTAAGAAAAAGAGTCTGGGAGAACAGGAAGCTTACTGCCAAAACAAAAGTCCTTGTCTATCAGACCTGTGTCCTTAGTACTCTTCTTTATGGCAGTGAAGCCTGGACAACTTACTCACACCAAGAGAAACGTTTAAACAGCTTTCATATGCGGTGTCTGCGAAGAATTCTTGGTATTAAGTGGCAAGACAAAATCACAAATACTGAAGTATTGGAAAGATCAGGTTGTGTGACGGTTTATTCCATGCTCAGTCTTCGTAGATTTAGATGGATAGGACATGTTAAGAGGATGGATGATGGTAGAATACCAAAGGACATCATTTTTTGGTGAATTACAGATGAGTAAGAGATCTCAGGGTCGGCCTTTTCTACTATACAAAGATGTGTGTAAGCGGGACATGATTGATACAGGCATTGATAATGCACATTGGGGGCAAGTCGCCGCTGAACGTGTTGCATGGAGGGCAAACATCAGAAATGGAATAAAGACAAAGGAGAAAATTATTGCAGATAAGTCACACACCGAGCTTGTGAGACGTAAGATGGTGCATGATGGTGGAAATGACCACGTGATCACATGCACCCACTGTGAACGGACATTTACAGCGCGAATTGGCCTTATCAGTCACATTTGCTACCGCCATAGGTAAAAGTTATTATGCCTTTTTAAAGCACAAACTATCGTCTGTCAAGAAGACAAGGTGCCAATGAATGAATGCATAGAATTCCATAGACTATTCCTATGAACACTATCATAAGCCTTCATAAGCCTTTTTAAAATCCACAAAAATGTTATGCAGATCTCTTTTATATTCTTAATTTTTCTCGGCTATTTGTCGTAAGATAAATATCTCATCTATTGTTGATCTGTTTTGTCTAAAACCCGCCTGGTAGTCACCTAATATGTGTTCTGAATATGGTTTTAGTCTATTTAGTAATACCGCGGATAGTATCTTATAGCTTGTGGACAGTAGTGATATTCCTCTATAATTTTCACATTGAAACTTGTCTCCTTTCTTACAGATAGGTATCAATAATGACTCTTTCCAATCATGGGGTAATTCTTTTGTCCTCCAGATTTTTATTATTAGTTCGTATAGCTTTAGATGTAATGCATGGGTGCCTACCTTTATAAATTCAGCAGCAATTCCATCAGCACCATTTGCCTTATTGTTTTTAAGTCGTGTTATTACATATAGGATTTCTTCAAAAACGGGTTCTTCAATTTGTGGTTCACACGTTAGAACCGCTTCCTGTGGGGAAAGTGTTACTTGGAACTTCACAATTTAGTAATTCAATAAAGTATTATTTCCATGTGTTACACATTTCCTCATTGATATTTATCATATTCCCATTTTTGTCTTTTAAACCACATGTGTTATGTTGGTGCCCTCGTTTCATTGACGTCAGTTCTTTAAAAAAACAAAACTTTCTGGATTCTTTTTTCTGATGATTAGTTTCCATATCTATGATTATATTGCTCATATATTCTCGCTTCTACTGCCGAACTATCATGATTGCGTCAATTTCAGCATCATAGTTATGTCAGTACTTTCCTGTTGGAACTCTGGCCGTGTCCCTAGTATTATTTGGATATTCTATGCACACTCCCGCTCCTCTATTTAAACAGAATTTTGTGCTGACCCATCTGTTTAGACTCGGATCCAGAGGTCCTGTGGGTATTCTTCATCAAGGAAACTGAGAGTGGCTGTTCTGCGCTGTACACTGTTCAAATATTCGTCTCACTTTTGTCTGGATTTGTAGTGATAGTCTATGTTCATCTTTTCATGGGGTTCGCTCTGGAATAGTTGTCAGGGGGATACCAACTGTGGTTAGATCGGTGGTTTCTCAGCAGATTTGTTTAGTCTGGTGGATAAAACTACTTCTTTTCGACCGCCCCATAGCTACGTTTTCACATTTGTTCTTTATAGAGTGGCTTGGCAAGCTGAGGAACTTTTCTACTTGTATTAGCGTTTTTGGAGGAAAACAATTAAACCTGTTAATAAAAAAAAAAACCACTAGGAGAACTTACCAGAACACTTGCGACATTCACGACTATCTAGAGCAGTGGTTCTCAACCTTTTTTGGCCCGTGCACCATTTCACCATAATTTCAGAACGTCATCCCCCACCCCCCCCCCCCTTTGTATTTCCTCCTTGTCAATCCCTCCCCCGGCCCCTACACAGTATATGTAAAAAGTGGAGCTAAATTTAATAACACATACTACAACAAGTCTAGACGTCTACATAAAACGTGATTTGCGGGTCTACTTACATTATAAAATGAATTTCAGAAGGGCGAAAAGTGCAGATCTGTAAAGTATGGAAGGAATAAAATATCAAGTAATCGGTTCTTGTATTAACGCGATGTTGAAATAATCTTAATTTCCCCCCCCCCCCCCTGGAAACCCTTTACATTTCCCCCTGGAAAGAATTCCCCACCGGTTGAGAACCACTGATCTAGAGAATGTTTTTGGGGTGACAGTTAACGTTATCTGGAAGTGTGAGTTGCAGAAACTAGAAAAGATCAATTCCAACAATCAAGCGTTTCCTGCGGAAAACATTTTCACTGTCAGAACTTCCTTTGGATTTGTTGACTGAAAAACATATCCTCGAGGCTCCAATAACCGAGACATTTTTTGGGTCTGGTTGAATGCGACACTGAGACCCCGGCTGATTTGCAAGAGGCTTTTGCTCAGATGTCTCCTATATTTTAAAACATAGAGGTGTCGAGAAATGGCATTGGCAAATTTATGAAAGAATACGCCATAAAACAAAACCTGACTACTCCACGGTGGATTTTGATCGGTAGTTATTTCGGGAAGAAAGTTTTATTAGCCACCCCACTCTTAACGTGGTATCTATCCCATGGTTTGATAGTTACACACCAGTACCCGACAATTACCGACCTGTTAGCTGTTTTAAACAATATGGGGAAACAATGCCTAACCCCCGCCGTCAAGGGGACAGAAATCCTGCTAATGCTATTAAAGCCGACACTATGAAACTATTAGGTGACGCCGCTTACTGCAAAACACTAACAAATAAGGCAAAACATACTGATGTCTCCTACTGCCAGGGCCAAGACACTACAAAACTAATTAATAATTCCCGCTTTAAAAACATGACTCCTATTACAGGTGATCTTTCCGAAGTAGAAATGTTACAGTAGAAAACGGTCTGGGATCTGCCTCTACTGATCGGGATCTTTGTCTACCAGTATGCCAAGTTGCGCATGTTAGCTTTCTACTATGATTTTCTCAACAAATTTGTCTCTAAATATGACTACGAAGTCACCGAAATGGACACTGATCTCTCTACTTGGCCCTTCGCGTCTATTTATTCTCTAAGATGGTTAAACCACTTCTACGAGAAAAAATATGATAGAGTCTACAATCAATGGTTCCCGTCTTAAGTCTGCCCTGCTCATAGAGCTATCCCTAGTACTACTACTACTTGTCAGGACTGTCATGACTTCAAAGCGTATGAAAAGAGAACCTCTGGTCTTTTCAAACTAGAGTATAAAATGGATGGAATGGTATCGCTGTGTAGTAAAACATAATTGTTTTGGTTCCTACGCAAAGACGAGCACCAAAGGTTTGACCAAGAACCACAATGTCTTGGGCAAGGAAAAATGCTTGAATGTCCTCACCATCCAACAGGCGGGTGGGAGAACCAATATGAGGTGTAAGACCCACGGGATGAGTGTCCTCAACCACCAACAACATCGTGCTTCCCTGTCATATCTGTACACAAAACGACATCTACAACCTGATAATGTATCCACCACACCTCTTCTCATTTAATGATCAATACTCATTGTATCGTTTGTCTATGTATATATGTTTTCCCTTTATTAAAATTATTATATATCTTTTTGAATAATTTGTTATTGTTTTGTTTTAACTAGAAAACTTCTTACGTGATCGCTCACTTTAACAACCATCACATCACTAGACATACCCTCCCCTACACTACGCGAAGTAACTTGACCCTACCCGCCACGCCCACTCTGATGAGTCACTTGACCACGCCCACTTTAAAAAATCGATATCGGACAACGAGGAGTTATCACACTTTGAGGAGGGAATCGAAAAGAGCTAACAATAGAGATTGCAAATTGAAGAGGAAAATCGATAATTAGTTTATCTATATAGGGATCCTCCTCCTCAAAAACAAAGAGCGGCTTTTGTCGTTCTACACTACTTTCCTACTATCCGCCCTATCCACTACCTGGAAACGTGATGTATGGCACCTTAACCTTAGACCCTGCTATCTGCTCTGTCCACTATCTGGACAAGTGATTATGGAACCCAGCGCTTGGTCTCTTCTGTCTGCCCTATCCATAACCTGGACACGTGATGTATAGCCCCACCAACTTGCCTCCAGCTGTCTGCCATATCCACTACCTGGACAAGTGATGTATGGCACCATGGAATCCTTCTGAGAAAACTGATCAGAAAATAGTGTCTATAACTATCATAGATTGAATCCCGAGACTTTTAGATAATCACATGAATCGGCTACACCTCTCTGTTCCTGTGTAGTTCGCCACCTTACCTTGATTTTAAACACCCAAGAATTAGTTTGTTTTTATTCCTATAATTGTTTTTTATTTATCTGCACAAAGGTTTAGCCCTCTCAGTGATGTGATCCAAGTTCTTTTCAATGTTATTTAGTTAGGGTTATTGTCCACATTGCATTGATGTTTTTATTTACTCTGTCAAAGTAAACCTTCCATCCATTTTTTTTTTGGGGGGGGGGGGGGTTGTAGTTTTCATTTGCTATCCATTTCATTTTTATAAATATTATTATTCAAGATAGTCGCCATTGATCTTTAATATCATACATTCGTGTATCATTTCCTGCTATTCGTCTGTGATTTATCTGTGGCATATTCTGTAGCGTAGAACTATACCTTCCTTTCATATCTGTGACTTTTTCACCAAGTACTATATCTAGCTTGGTATTCCCTGGGAATTTCTTTAAAAATGCACAACTTATTCTCACTGCTCATTGTCGCGTTGTCTACAACCGTATACGGAAAACCTATGGATACGGGTGCAGATAGAATAGCTGACCCTTAGTGAGGTCGGCCCACTGTAGGAAAAGACAAAATGGCTCGTAGTGGGCTAGGTAGTGTGAATCCTGGTCCCAGATGCGTATACATTCCCATCAGTGGCACAGGGAACTGCAAGTAAAGTTGGAAGCTATACACCGATAGATGGCAGCATACTTAGCATTGATATGCTACCCAGTGTTGAATAAAAATCCCCCAGCGCCCTCGAGTATAACATACAGGAGAGACACAACTAGTTCACTCAACTTCTATCCTTGCACACTACACTACAATTCTAACTATTATGTGGTGTAAAGGGCACTAAACGTCAGTAGATTAAGTTGTTTTTTTTTTTTTTTTTTTTTTTTTTTTTTTGGGGGGGGGGGGGGGGGGGTCTATAAATCAGACCTTGTTGCTCCACTCGTGATATAGAAAAAGCCAAGTTTATTGAAGTATCTTTTCTGTGTTTGTTCTTGGATACTACAGCGAACAATGTTGTTTCATTTGATATCTAATCATTGAAGAACAGCAAAGCACGTTTTGGTGAGTTGGGGTCAGATTGATGGTTCAGAACTCAGCTCAGGTCCGTAGCTCCCACGATTGTTGTCTGCAGCTTTCCTCTCCTGTTCTTCCTCAGGTCTCACTTGTTGATGACGACAACGGTGACTGTACTACTCTAGATCATTGTGTATATGCATACTAAACACTGTTCAGTTCCTCCTAATGTACATGTCACACGAATCAAATGGTGTGGCTTTGGTAAGCTTTAACTGGAAGTCTGTGTAGCCGTGATAAGCGAATTGTCTAGTTAGTTAGTTAGTTAGTTAGTTAGTTAGTTAGTTAGTTAGTTAGTTGGTTGGTTGGTTGGTTGGTTGGCTGGTTGGTTGGTTGGTTACTTAGTTAGTTAGTTAGTTAGTTAGTTAGTTAGTTAGTTAGTTAGTTAGTTAGTCAGTCAGTTAGTTAGTTAGTTATTTTAGTTAGTTAGTTAGTTAGTTAGTTAGTTAGTTAGTTAGTTAGTTAGTTAGTTAGTTAGTTAGTTAGTTAGTTAGTTAGTCAGGTTAGTTAGTTACTTAGTTAGTTAGTTAGTTAGTTAGTTAGTTAGTTAGTTAGTTAGTTAGTTAGTTAGTTAGTTAGTTAGTTAGTTAGTTAGTTAGTTAGTTAGTTAGTTAGTTAGTCAGTTAGTCGACAGATCGTCCTCATTGCACATCGAACCATTCAGTCCATAAGTGCTCGGATCCCCTCCTCAACAAATCCTGCAGCGTGTAGTGGCTAACGACACCAGTTCTGTTTTGGTTTATCAATCTTCTTTGGCTTCCTGCGTAGTGTTCTTGTTTGGTCACCCCTCTTTTGATTTGCTGTTCTCGCAGTCTGACCATGGTTGTAGATTCAGTCATCACTTGGTTCTCGCAGAAGTCTTACTTCTCATAGAGCATTCAGAATGTCAGCCTGGCCCATGGCGCGTCCGCCCTCCACCTTAGCCTTACCCGCGAGCTTGTCAGCCCGCTCATTTCCTTGTACTCCCGCATGCCCTGGCACGAAGATGAAACTAATCTTTGTCAGCCGAGACCGCTCCAGAGACAGAAATTACTCTCTTCGGATCCATCCCATCTCTATCCTCTTGAGCATGCTCATTGAGTTGCTAAGGAAGCATGCCCTAGTGAATGTCTGTGTCTCGAGCCATGTTATTGCTTTACTTACAGCCATAACTTCCATAGTCAGGCTACTTGTGGTCTCAACAAAAGCATCAGAGTCCTTCACAATTCTCCCTCCGGCCCCCGCCGTGAAGGCCCATGAGCTTCTCACATGTCGGACGAACGACCCATCTGTGTAGATGACAGCATCACTGTCTAACGAATTCTCGAAAATCAACGCTTGTACTTCCGCCTCCACAGCAGCCGGATTTTCTAGTCTGCATTTTCTGTCTAGTTGGATGCAAACCAAAAGGGCATACAGAAATCTGTTGGCACTTGTACCCACTCCTCGCCAGGTTCTAAGTCCTCCAGTGAACACACCTGTTGAAGAATGTCTTCGGCTTGATCCGTCCACGAACTTCCTCTTTTTAACCTGCTGCCCTTGGCCTTCCTAATTTCACTATGCAGTGGATGGTGTGTGTTTGCGTTAACTCTGAGGTAGGCACGTGCTCTGCAAATTTGTAGTCTGTCTTTAATGATTGGACAATCAAGAAGGTAGCGCATCGCCCTGCTTGCTGTATCTCTTGTACATTCAAGAATAATGCGCATATCTTCGTTTTGTATCCTTTCCATCCTTTCTATCTGCTTACGGAGCTGATCCACGACTCTGGTGATCGTGTGAGATAGCGACACATGACCGCCCACGCTTATCGGCATGTCACATAATAAATGAATTCTCGAATTACGTCATATTGTCTATTATATATTCACGCTTAGTGTATGTGTGTGTCTGGCAGCGCGTGTTATTCCTTTTCTCGGCCATCTCATTTTCAAAATTGAATCCATCAGTGCACACATTTTTTACAGTGTTCGTTATCTTTTGATATGATATTTGCGCGGTTATATTGCCATGATTTTGGAGATAAATTCTGCGAGCCGAGGATGTATTTCAAGCGCTGTTCGCAGAATAATAATTGAAATAATGAACATGCTAGACTGCGTCCATTAGACTAATTCTCTCGATCCTCCAGGGCATGCGTTTTCTCGGCATTGGCTAATTTTGGTAGCAAATAGATTGCTATTTACATGATGTAATTTGTACAAGTTCGTTAATGAGTATGTATTGTATTACATTAATGTACTGTTTAAAAGTATTTTGTTAGTTGACGTCATATGTTGGTGTTGTAAGAGGTATTTTCATTAAAATGTTATTAAAATAATACTTTAGATGACCATACTTTTCAGAAAATGAAAATTTGTCTTATGCAACAAGTCACTATCTTTGAATGTAAAAAAGAGAGTGCTGAAGTGTTATGTAGAACCTGTTTTGCTAGAGAAGATAGTCGCTGTCAAGCTGCAAGAGTTTTTGGAAAGGAGGAAGCTTCTTCCAAGAGGTCTGGGGAGCTACAGGCCAGGATCAAATGCAACCATTTTTGCCTTTGACGTTTATGAGAGGTTTCAGAGTAGACAGGAAACGATGGCGGTGGCGCTTGATCTCGAGGATGTGATGGTGTGTGTATGTTATGGTGTATGTGTTGGTGTGCGTATGTAATGGTGTGTGTGTGCTTGATGGTGTGTGTGTGTGATGGTGTGTGTGTGATGGTGTATGTGATTGTGTATGTGATGGTGTGTATGTGATGGTATGTGTGTGATGGTGTGTGTGTGATGGTGTATGTGATTGTGTGTGTGATGGTGTATGTGAAGGTTTGTATGTGAAGGTTTGTATGTGATGGTGTGTATGTGATGGTGTGTGTGTGATAGTGTGTGTGTGATGGTGTGTGTGATGGTGTGTGTGTGTGATGGTGTGTGTGATGGTGTGTGTGTGATGGTGTGTGTGTGATGGTGTGTGTGTGATGGTGTATGTGATTGTGTATGTGATGGTGTGTATGTGATGGTGTGTGTGATGGTATGTATGTGATGGTGTGTGTGTGATGGTGTGTGTGTGTGATGGTGTATGTGATTGTGTGTGTGATGGTGTATGTGAAGGTGTGTATGTGAAGGTGTGTGTGTGATGGTGTGTGTGTGTGTGTGTGTGTGTGTGTGTGTGTGTGTGTGTGTGATGGTGTATGTGTGATGGTGTATGTGATTGTGTGTGTGATGGTGTATGTGAAGGTGTGTATGTGAAGGTGTGTATGTGATGGTGTGTGTGTGTGTGATGGTGTATGTGTGATGGTGTATGTGTGATGGTGTATGTGATTGTGTATGTGATGGTGTGTATGTGATTGTGTATGTGATTGTGTATGTGATGGTGTGTATGTGATGGTGTGTATGTGATTGTGTGTGTGTGATGGTGTGTGTATGATGGTATGTATGTGATGGTGTGTGTGAAGGTGTGTATGTGATGGTGTGTAATATGATGGTGTGTGTGTGTGTGTGTGATGGTGTGTATATGATGGTGTGTGTGATGGTGTGTATATGATGGTGTGTGTGTGTGTGTGTGATGGTGTGTATGTGATGGTGTGTATGTGATGGTGTGTATGTGATGGTGTGTATGTGATGGTGTGTATGTGATGGTGTGTATGTGAAGGTGTGTGTGTGATGGTGTGTGTGTGATGGTGTGTATGTGAAGGTGTGTATGTGAAGGTGTGTATGTGAAGGTGTGTGTGTGATGGTGTGTGTGTGTGTGTGTGTGTGTGTGTGTGTGTGTGTGTGTGTGTGTGTGTGTGATGGTGTCCCAGGTTGTGTAGTGACCAGACTCTCATCGTCCCCATTATGCTCCGTTCCTGTGCCAGTGAATATCACACGAAATGCTCCTCACTGCCCTATTTTAAAAGTGGAATATCGGGAGTATCGACAAACCAACAGTCCGCACAGGTAAACCGTGCATAATGCCGCCGTCAGAATGCCAACACAAAAGTTCTTCACGGAAAATATAGTTCATCGTTGATGGAAGCGGCAGTCACCAGAAAACCAGCAGCCACACATTACTGCATTAAAAGTCGAGAGGATCGACTTCATTTTCCCGGGATTTATCGCATAGGCTCGGTCCATTTCGGCAAGGCGACCCGCTGAACATATCGCACACAGCACGAACACCATAGCTCCGAGAAAAATGCACTCGTGAACCGAAAAGACAATCCAGTAATTTCCAAGCGACAGGCCGATCGCCGTCGTTCCGAACATGCAGTTCACGCTACAACAACCGTGACAGATGTAAAAACATTCTAAACGAAATTCACAGCTCACAGTGTCGCGCCACGCACTCAACGCAGAAGCAGGGCGGCGGAACTATTATGTGATACAAATCGATGGGAATAGCCAGCCAGCCAGGCAAGCAGATAGACCGACCGATAGGTAGACATATAGACAGGCAGGAAGTCAGGTAGACAGATAAACAGACAGACAGACAGGAGGGAGGGAGGGAGGGAGGTAGGTAGGTAGGTAGGTAGGTAGGTAGGAGATATGTAGGTAGGTATATATGCAGGCAGGCAGGTGGGTAGGTAGGCAGGTAAGTATATAGGCACTAATGTATTCATGCATAGGTTAGTTAGTTAGTTAGTCACGGTTCCAACTTCACAGCAACGGGTCGTCACCATTATGCTCCGTTCCTGTGCCAGTGAATATCACATAAAATGCTCCCCACTGCCCAATGTGAAAAGTGGAAAAGACAGGAGTCTCGACAAACAACAGCTTGCACAGATACACTGCATAGATTCATGCATAGGTACGTACGTTTAGTGGGTACATAACAAGGTAGATAGGAAAGTTCGCGGCTAATGTGTCTTTTAAAGGGAAGCGGACGATGAGAAAAGAAGATCAATGAAAACCGTGACGATACTAACATGTACAGTGCATGTTCTCAGTAATCCACAGATGCAACTGTCGGGGGGAAAAGGAAAGAAAATAATTACATGAAAAAATCCCGTACAGTTCACAAAAGAGCGACGCCTTTACGGTACACACAGAGAGCAGGTTGGGTCATGTGCTTTACATTCTGAGGCGTTGTTTATCTGTGTATGAGAAACGCAATATGCTGGCTATTGTTATGTTCCTGGCTGGAACAGGTGGCCAGCAGTCTGGTGTCAAGACCAGGTCGCGAAACTGGGTGGAACCCACTTCAGCATATGATGAGACATTCAGAAAACACGCACTTTTACAGAAGAAAGTACGGGGCTTGTTGAGACTGTGACATTTCTTACGTAACAAGGGCAGAGAACATGTATGCAATAATACGTTCTACAATAATAATTCTCATTATCAAGTGCCTGCCGAGTGCAGTGGACTAGTTTGCTTCTCCGCATTTTGCTATCTCTAACAGAGACACTGTGTCATGACAAAAGGCTTTCGGTGATCTTCTCTCGTTGTCATCTGCCATGACCCTTATGACGTCATGGCAGAGTTAAACCATAGTCCATAATGGTGTTCAGCAAGGGAACACCAGAACGTGGAAAGTGGGTACTTGTCACGCAACGTGAAAACATTGCGACACGCTTCCCATGTGGGCTCTGAACAGACAGTCTGTGTTCAGCCATCGTCCAGGACGGACATGGTGAGAAGTATTAGAGTTACGGCCAAAAAGTGTGCCACGCTTTTAAATAGTGATGTAATTGTATTGTGAACTGATTGGGGAATAAGTGGTTGTATATCCGTCTGTGCAGAATATTATTTCGACTAACTAAGGAAGGAGCAATAGGAGAACATCCTGATGTGCCTGTAACATACAACCAACAGAAAATATGGATCAAATCAATCAGAAAATCAACAAAACCAGCTCAAGACGATTACTATCTTATGGACAGACCAGAACAAGTCATTATTCTGATCCTCAGAACAGGACACATTAGATTACGCAACCACATTTATACAACACTAGCTGACCCGGCCCGGCTTCGCCCAGCACTGGTGGAGATCTATCTATCTATCTATCTATCTATCTATCTATCTATCTATCTATCTATCTATCTGTCTATCTGTCTATCTGTCTGTCATTCTGTCTGTCTGACGACCCGGCCCGGCTGTCTGTCTGTCTGTCTATCTATCTATCTATCTATCTATCTATCTATCTATCTATCTATCTATCTATCTATCTATCTATCCGACCGACCGACCTATCTATAGCCAGGGGACTTAACCTAAGATATAGCAATGCTACTAAAAGTTATGTCCCTTTATATATTTTGTCTTATGTTAAGTCATGTAATTTAATTATTAAATGTTAATAAGTAAATAGATTATGCTACACTAAAAAAACTATGACAGTTGGTTGCCCGGGAATGAAAGGAAGAAGTGCAGAAATTTTCATTTCAATCGGATGGACCGTTATCGAACGCATCCAATACATCCCCAACCACAAACCCACACACATACATTCTGTTTTATAGATATAGATTCAAGATTGGTGAATCAGCCATGTCCACGTGTGGATTGGCGCCGCAGACAACATATTACATACTCCATCCATCCATCCATCCATCCATCCATCCATCATGTGCCATGTCGATAAGCGTGGGCGGTCATGTTCTGCCATCTCACTCGATCACCAGAGTCGTGGTTCAGCTCAGTGTTCCTGTCTAGACCATGCAACTTGGCCAAGTCATCCAGGTATTTACTTCTCGGTCTTCCCCTTGGTCTCTTCCCTTCGATCTTGCCAGTTGAGGCAGTTGTCACCAAGTTCTCCAAGTCATTTCTTTCCATAACATGTCCAAAATATTTTGACTGTCTACATCTAATGACTCTAATCATTTTACGATCTTCATTTGTTTTTTGAAGGACTTGTACATACTCCAAGACTGCTCAACATACGACATATCTAGGCAAATCTTCTTGGATGGTAAACTCTATTGACCACTGAGTTAACTAAATGAGATATTTAAATTCATACAAGAGACAACATTGCAGTTGTTGACACATTGTTAGCGAACGACAGAAGAAGAACCCTTTTTCCATAAATCTTCCCAGTTGTCACAAAAATGTCTTTCCGCAAATCTTGCGTGCTGTCACAACATGCTCGAGTTTTTCTCTTCTCATATTGGGGCAAAAAAATGCTGATACTCACTTTCTGGTGTTTGCGATAAGTTGTCTTTGTGTCTTAGTCTCAATCAAAACAATTACATTACTCATCTTGGCTGTGAAAAGAAATGTTCCGCATTCTTCTGTACAACCACATCTCTGGGGCCTCAGAGGTCACTGTTTTTGTTTACTAATTGTCCAGGATATACAGTTATATGTTAAACCTGGTTTTATATAGCACGCGATTATTCTTGTTCTAACCTTCAATAACAAGGGTTATTCCGTAAGATACTATCCAGTGCCGCCCACCGGGCGCTGGAACGCAAATTATTCCTCCCCACGACGCTTGACGGCAGAAGTGGAAGATGATGATGATGATGATGATGATGATGATGATGATGATGATGATGATGATGATGATGATGATGATGATGATGATTCCGTAAGATGTTCTTCATTTTTTTAAGTGTAGTTTTTGATTGCCCTATTCTTTTCTTTTCTTTATGTGTCATGCCTCTTCAGTCTAATGTTATCCATATGCCTAAACAGTTGAACTTCTGTACTTGCTACAAATAAGCACCATTACCTTTAACTGTACATTCAAGTGTGGTCTGTTTCTTTGATAAAGCTTGTTCTCGTAGTATTCAAGATGAGGCCCATTTTGTCACTTATCCCCGGCATATTTTCTATAGATCTATGTTCACTGTATGATAACATAAAATAATAGATAAAAATAATAAATAATGGAAATGTTAAACCCCAACTGCGGTGAGAGGAAACAAGTAGAAAAATTATAACTTGTAGCAGTAGAATGTTTTGCATTGCTTTATTTTTGTGGTTAACAATGTAGTAGCATGCCCTTTAATGAAGCTCTGAGTGGGCGGGGGAACAATTGATGCGAAATAAAATATACCAGGACTAATGTTGTTGAGCAACCTAATAGTATCAGTGTGCATGCGTATGTGTGTGTGTGTGTGTGTGTGTGTGTGTGTGTGTGTGTGTGCACGCGCGCGCACGTCTCTGCCTGCTTAATATCTTCACGGGAACTGACAGTAACATTAGTTAGTGGCATATCCTGTACAGTATATGTTGCAGTCAACACCAGCATTTTATTGTTGTTTTGATCTCTTGGCACGCTTACGTTCAGTAGTTTGCCATTGCTTTCTGCGCGACCGGTGCCCATACCATTTTGTAAAAAAGCAATGCAACGCGGTCTGCTGCCAAATCGCGCGCAGTTACGTTTCGAACGCGGGTATGCAGGATCACGAACTGCGTCCTTTAGCACATCGCCACGGAGCCGGCCAGTAACATTCATTCATTCAGTAACATGTCTGCCGTGGTCTAGTTTGTACAGGTTGCATCATGGCATGAGTTAGTAACAAGCGCGGTCTGCATGAAGAGACCGTGCGAAGTGGCCTACCATGGCATGGTCACAAAAACATGAAAACTGTGGAGGACGTTTTGCGCAAGGGCAAAACGTCACCTTAAAATCAGTTGGACTCGAGCTATGGTCAGCGTTGGGCCTAGTTCTGAGTTATAGAGCATGGCTAATATTATACCGCTCTTTTAGAACAGTTTATTGTTTAGGCACTGTTTTGTATATTTATGCATCTTGTGTGGAGCAAATTATGTTATCGACAATGTCCAGTGTATAGTATAGCCTTAGTAAAGAAGAATGTGAAAACTCCACCAGTGTTGTTATACCAGCTATGTTGAGTTCAGTCTAAGTAGTTAACAAGTATAGACTGTCCAAGATAGAACAGCTTAATGGCCATCTGAAGCAGAAGGAAAGATGTCAACAAGATCAAGATTAAGCATCCCCAAATATATCAACGAAACGCCACTGAAATAATGCAGGGGTGGCGCTTCAAGATGATAGTGTTGTCCAAGGCGTGCGAAGTTCTATGGCACAGAAACCCTGTAAAGAAATATTACCCAGTTCGCCACTGACCAACAAAGTAAATAAGGCAAGAACTGATTCAGCACCGTAAATCATGCTAGAGGTTGCTGTGTACACCAAGCAACAATCGGCGTCTTCTTGGCAAATGGCAGGTTCCCGAGCCTACACAGCAGCTTATTGGCAATGTCCTTTGCAGAACCTCGCTCCCATAACAACCTTCCGGAAAACCTCTCGATCGTAAGCAAGATGTCCCGTGTCCCGATACACCCATCTGGAGATCATCCGCCACATCCTGCACCCATCTTCTCTTTGGCCTTCCTCTTCCTCTCTTCCCAGGCATATACCCCTCCATTATTGTTCTCTCCAAACTTTCGTGACGTTTCAAGTGACAAAAGTATTTCAATTTTCTTTGCTTTATCGTCTTTAATAGCCAACCTTCTTCAACATTCAGCTCTTGAAGTATAGATGCATTTGTTCTTTTCTTTACCCAAGATATTCTTAGAACTCGTCTATAACATCTATATTCAAAGTATTATATATTCCAGTAACATTATACCGCTATAATGTTCACACTCCTGGAGGTTCCCCATCCTTTGGCAGCTTCATCGGATATCCTTCTCACCAGTCTGCTGCTATTTCTATAAGTGTACAGTTCCAGATTCTGCTCAATAATCTATGCAGTAATTACATTACTGTAACTGAAAAATTAAAGGGTCGACGGACATGATAAAATCATCGTCACGGCATTTTGGAAAATGTGTGGTTTGAGTTTGTTAGATTTCACACATTCTGCAATAGTTAGTGCTTCCGTTTATCAAGCCACTCTCACAAGACTAAATATTTAACATAACAGGCATCATATGTCAATCAAGAAGGGAGGCGTGGAGTGGGGCGAGCGATGTTACATTATTACTGCCCAACAACATACAGCTCGTGATACAATAAATCTTTTCGAATGCTGAATCTAGTAAATTCTTAAACAGTCGGGTTGTAGTTCTGATCCGGCAGCTACAGATATCCATCTCATGGTTGTATAAACAGGAACCTGCCTTCTACCGACAGGTTGTTCAGTGGATTTCCCACCTCCATCCATCGTGTGCCATGCCGGAAAGCGTGGGCGGTCATGACTCTCCATTTCACTCGATCACCAGAGTCGTGGATCAGCTCAGTGTTCCTGCCTCGACCATGCCATGTGGCCAAGTCATCCAGGTATTTACTTCTCGGTTTTCCCCTTCGATCTTGCCAGTTGTCACCAAGCTCTCCAATTCATTTCTTCTCATAATATGCCAAAAAATGTTGACTGTCTACGTTTAATTGCTGTAATCAATTTACGATTTTCATTTGTCTCCTGTAGTACTTGGTCACTGGTTTTTTTTTTCTATCTGTCCATGGTATTCTTTGCATTCTCCTCAGAAACCACATTTCCACAGCAACCAGATGTTTTTCAGCTTGACTGCTTATTGTCCAAGTTTCACATCCATACAAAAGTACAGGCTCTATATAGCACCTCAACACTCTTTTTATCATTTCAATTGACATCTTTTTATTGGTCAGTATGTTTTGCATCTTGCTAAAGGCTACTTTCGCACTGGCGATTCTTGTTCTATTCTGTTCAACGCATCTCCGATCAGATGTTATAACTGTTCCGAGATAATTGTACCGATTCACTTGTTGAAGACTATTCCCATTTACTGGTATATTACATTATGGTATTTCTTTCTTCCTAGTGACGACCATAATCCCACCTAGACAAGGGTAATCTGGAAGAAGAAAAAGCATTTTATATAGTATGGCAGGAGGTGACAAATATGTGCAGGTTTGTGGGGATTGTACTAAATCAAAGTTCATAACTAATGGCCTGAAGGCGATGTATAAGGGGCGTTCATTTGAAATCCGTTCGTGCCGCACAGCCCGTAATTGCGTACGTTGAACATGATCATGTCATAGTCATGTGATAAGTACTGACCAATGAATAAAAGAGCATGTGCTTATCGTCCCATGATGCATAGATTCTGTTTCTGATCGTTGAGAAAATGGCCGGGTTGATTCCATATCCACCCTAAGAAGCTCAAAGAGCCGTGATTCAGTTTCTTTCATTTGAAGGATGTCGACCAGTGGACATTCATCGAAGAATGCAGACAGCGTGCGAACAAATGTGTGTCGAAGACAACAGTGACAGACTGGGCACGAATGTTTCAGAGAGGACGTCAGTTCACGACAGATCTTCGACGGCCGGGTCAAGTGCATATTGTTGCAACAGAAAAAAAAACATCGCAAAAATTGATGAAGCAGTGCAGATGAACCGTTGTCGAAGCATACATTCGCTAGCGAAAGAATTTATGTGTCAATTGGGACAATTCAAAACGTCGTTCTTAAGAAACTGAAATCTTGGAAGGTGTGTTCACAGTGGGTACCATGGATGTTGACTGACCACCAAAAAGAGGAACGCATGGGATGGTGTTTGAACTACTTGCTGCGTTACAGAGTGGAGGGTGATGCATTTCTCTTCCGCATATTGGCAGGCGATGAATCATGGTGTCACCACTTTGAGCCGAACAGCAAAAGGGAGAGCATGCAATGGAAGCATGCTGGATCACTAAAAGCGAAAAAATTCAAGTTACAGGTTTCCGCTGGTAAGATTATGCTGAGCGCATTTTTTGACCATGAAGGGCTATTGTTGGTCGACTTTAAAGAACCTGATGTCAACATTAACTCTACCCACTACTTGCAAACATTAGACAAGCTGCAAAAAGCCATCAAGAATAAACGACCCGGCATGCTTTCTCGCGGTGTGATTTTGTTGCAGGATAATGCTCGTCCGCATGTCGCAAAGATTGTGCAGGAAGCATTAGCAAGGAAGAAGTGGGAAATTCTGCAACATCCAGCCTATAGTCCTGATTTGCCACCATGTGATTTTCATTTGTTAGGACCCCCCAAAAAAACTCTCAAGGGGCAACGATTTCACACAGATGCAGACGTAATGAACGCAGTAAGCACTTGGTTCAGTGAGCAACCATAATCCTTTTTTGCGGACAGCATTTGCCGCCTACCTAAGCAATGGGATGCTTGCCTAAATGCCTAAGGCGACTTCTTCTGACCAACCCATGGTGCATTATTCATTCAAAATGAATGCTTTATATAATTCTACCACACATGTTAATGTTTCTGGGTGTGGATGTGGGTGCCGGTCATTCAGAAAGCAATGACAAACTACTTAACGTAAACTTGCCAAGAGATCACGAATAGCAAATGCTGAGGTTGACTGCGACATGATGTAAAGGATATGTAACTAACGTTGTTTTGTTTTTTTCAACACAAACACATAAGTATATAAAAATAGTAGACATGTATAACAGCAAACATGTATAATGTACTATAGTCATGTCATTCTAAAACAATAACTTTTAAAAAGAAAGTACATACAAGCCACAAGAGGCAGTAACAGTATTGTTTTATTTGTATTTTATTTAAAATTGCAAGATTGATGTAGCATGATCACCCATGCCAATTGGCAAGGCATTTGATGATGGTGATTATGATTATGTATACATAAATCCAGTAACATTATGAAAACATCACTCAATTTGTGTTTATAATACAAAAAATTTATTGCAAAAGAAAACAATAAAACCAAGAATTATAGGGATATTTATCAAAATCACAGAATAAAATTAATGAGAAAAATAACCAGAAAAACAGCTTGAGAAACAGTTAGTTTACTGATTATACCCATAATTGAAACTAACCAGTTTGAGTTACTATCTTCTATATTAAAGCCAAAAAGGTACTGTAGGCGGCAAAGACATGAACTACAAGGAAACAATTAATAACTGCATGGTTTCTGCAAATCTGGAACATTTAAAATGAACTGCATGAAGACCGTCTAGACCAGTGGTTCCCAAACCACGGCCCGCGGGCCACTTGTGGCCCGTCAGCTGTCAGAAAGTGGCACACGAGGCCTCGTTATTTAATATAATATATTTTAATAATTTCAAAAATGTAATCGGAGCATCCCGTCAGCGTGAGATAATTTACTCTGCTCGTGGTTGTTACACCCAGATATTATTGAATGCGCCTGTTCAGTTCACAACAAAACGTTTTGAAGACACTGACTGCCTTTAAAGTTTTAGAATTTTGTTGAAGAAAGGTATGAATGATATTCCATGACTTCCATAATTTTATAACGTTGTGGCTTGCTTAACTACCGAAAATAGTAGATATGGCCCTCTATTTGAAAAGCTTGGGAACTACTGGTCCAGACAGTATTTACAATGAGCTACAAAGTAGTCTAGCAAAATACAAATCTGACATTGGGTAGAAGAAGAATCATCTACTTCATTTTGGAGTAACATTTGTCTTGCAGAAAACTGAAGAAACAGTAAGGAATAACTTTGGTTGAAGACTAAAGCTCTGAAAAGTCTTGCTGCTGGTACAACATGAGGTTCAATGTGGGGGTTGAACCCAGTCAGATAACTCCTGTAGACCGACCTGCCACACATCTCAGTGCTAGGATAATCATGCAGTTAATGTCTGGTCGTTCTAACATACTGACAGACCAGCAAAGGAGGGATCTAGACCAGAACTACTGTGCACAGAAACAAGACTCAAAACAGCCAAGTAGCTAGTAAGATATGTAAATAAAGAAACTTGGTTAAAAAGGTGGACCACTAAAGACACCAGAAAGCTTACAAATATATGCCCGGAACTGAGCCTAAAGACAGTATAAATCATCTGACAAGGAAGGAACAGAAAATGATGTTCAGACACATCAAAATATCACTTAACATGCACCTGGACAGACTCCTACCATAGCTCAGTGCAGAATTTTTGCTTTGTATATACCTCATGAGACAGTCGAATACCTCCTCTTTGAATGTCCATCTCTTACAGACATCAGAAGACTGTTACTTCTACCAAAGTTAGATAAATGGAACAATTTATATGGGAGAGGTGGTGAATACCTGCATGTATCATAACATGGCACTGGGCCGAAGGGAGAAAACCCAGGAACTTGTGAGCAGCAACATTGCTCTCTTGCTCACAGAGGTAACTGAAAAAGTTCAAAAAGTCTCAAAGCTGTGATATGTTATTTGGCTGAGCAACAGTTAACATCTGAAATGTTTGGTACTTAAGTAACTTACAACTGTTAAATTCTTATGGTTTAGTCAATTATTTCCTTGATTTACTGAAATATAAATAAATAATACTTCAAAGGTATCTTATTGCTACATTTTATTATATACAAACAGAAGTATCCTATATAAGCACACACAAAAGTAGAACAATTATAATTGTAAGCTATATATATATATATATATACACACACACACACACTGTAGTTAAAGTATATACAATAAAATGTATGCATTTAACTAACTCATTCTATACCAAATGTCCCTTGGTTTTTCCATACATTACAAGCGGCTGGCCGAGTGGCTAGAATGCCAGGCTCTCCTTCGGGAGACTCGGATTTGAATCCTCGGTAAGGTGTGGAATTTTTTCTGTCCGGGGCAAAAAGAAACTCTAACCTGCACAGTTTGCGGCGACTGTACTAGCCATGCGGCCTTAATTCCTCAGGCTCAAGACCCCCTGTCCTACACCGCAAGGTACTATAAAAGTAAATGAAAGTTTTGACACACTTTTCTTAAATGCTTCTGATAAAGATTTTAATTAATACTGGGGATAACACACCAGTCTGTTTAAGAGCATTCACTCTGAAACATTATGTGTGCTGATACCAAGGTAGTGGCTTCAATCTCAACAAGGGTCAGTTAGACTAAATTGTTGAATACTTGTACTTGACTATGGGACATGAATTACAAGCACCTCAGAAGTCATGGTGGGTTCGCCAGATCGTGAGGAAAACGGGTAAAAGGGAAAGCTAATCCACATGCAAAAATCAGTCCAGTGCTCTAGAAATAGCAGATGTATGGACTAAGCTTGAGTTTAAAGTGAGCAAACAATACACACCAGGCCACACTGCTGATAAATCAGTGCACTTGCCACTAAACCAACATGACATACTTTTGCACTTACAAACTTGAAATCACTTCTTTGTCAGTTGAACAATAAATTGATGTCACCGTACTTAGAACAAGCTACAAGAAGCTTCAATCTCCATTATCATACTAGAGGCTGATATCTGATATATTCAGTACTGCTCAGTAATGTCTCTGATCTCACACAAGCCTGGAGATTCCATCTTCAATTTGAGCACTGATTCGTCAGTGTACAATAGAACATTCACTATTGTATCATCGAACCCAGCAAGAGAAGCTATGAAATATTTAGTTTCCATATCTGCCTTCCCATCAATGGAAACATTCATTATAACAAAGAACTGGCTCATGAGTCTGACCACTGTGTTTGACATATCATCATCATCCAGTGCCTTGCCGGCTGGCATGGGCAATCATGTCTCTCCACAAATTGCGATCTCCGACGGCATAGATCAATTCATGTGTTGACTCTCTTCCATGCAATGACACAAGAATGTCAAGAATCTTCTCACGATGTCTTCCTCTGTCTCTTTTTTTTTTTGCCACGTGTTTGACACATTTTTCTTTAAATTAGGAAGACATCAATGTTTATCAAAACTGCACCTACCATGAACAGAAAAACTTGCTTGAAAACACTTTATAAAAATAACTAAAGTAAATGTTCATTAGTTTTCAATAACTGCTTATCAACTATTTTCAGCTTAAGGATATACTTTATAATACCAGGACACAACTATCAGAAATGTCCAATATTTAATATGTAAATGAAGGAACTAATATCTCCACTGTATATATCACTAAGGTCGATAATAAGAAGATGAAATAGAAATATTTTTTACAGATGGAAAAATTAACGAACAATACAATGATTTGCTCATGAAGGGGAAGTGACTAGAGTGTGTGTGTATGTGTATATATATATATATATATATATATATATATATATATATATATATATATATATATATATATATATATCGTTGACGGCATTCGCACTGCGAGCGCTAACAAGTCAAGTTGCATTATTCTGTCAAGAAGCCTGATCAGCGGGAAAATGTCACGTGGAAAATCCAACAAGAAACACGCTGTTGCCAAGATGTGCAGCGTGGGAGCCGACAACAAGAAGAAGAACGTTGAGAGCCCACCTGCTAGCTGCATCAAAGAGCCTGATACTACAGCTATATCTGAAGCTACAACGAGGGAGAAGATTGACAGCCCAACACAGTCAAGAATCAAGACAGCAGAGAAGAAGGAGGAGAAAGACACCAGAGTCGGAAACACCGACTCAAAAACAGTCCGATGGGTTGTCAAGCGGATTCCGGTGGAGCTGACAGATGAAGAAATCCTGAAGCAGCTACGTGAAGAGAATCTTCACATCCGAGTCTTGAAGGCGGAGCGGCTTCTCACTTACTCCAAGATACCTACAACCCTGGCAGTGGTGACATCGGAGGGCAGCGAAATGCCGACCACAGCATCACTCAACAAGAGACTGCAGCAACCAGAGAGATTCATACCAAGAATCACGCAATGTTCAAAATGCCAGAGGGCCGGCCACAGCAGAGCAACGTGTCGCAGTAAGTCGGAAATCTGTCGATACTGCGCCGATCACCACGCCTTCAAGGAGTGTCCACTGGCCAAGCTGGACACGGACTTCCGAGCTCCTAACAACAGAAGAAAGTGCGCCAACTGTCTGGGCAAACACTGTGCAAGATACCTGGGGTGTCCGTACCAGCAGAGACACAGAGACGTCTTAAAGATCGCCATCATCACAAAGACACCATTCAAGGAAGCAATGCAGAGGGGCGAGACAGCCACGGGTATAGCACAAGCTGAAAGAGATCAACTTCAAAAGCAGATAGACGAGTTGAAGAAGCAAGTCAAGGCACTGCTGACGACGTCTCTCGACCAGCGATAATGAGAAGCTGCTGGCCGACATGAAAGAAATCCAGCTCGACATCAAACAAGAGATTCAGCGCATGGCTGAGATGAAGAAGGAGAACGAAGAAATGCTACAAATGATCAAGACTGAAAGAGAATTGCATAGAGCTGAAATGGGACTCTTTCAAAACAAAATAACAGAAGCCACACAAGAACTCACAGAGAAACAGCAAGAAGAAAACCAAGAGACCGAGCCTGAACCGCAAGCTGAAGCCAGCAGCCCAACCACAACGCCCAAGAGGGAACTACTATACCGTCGGATCTCTGAAGGAGGCACAGAATACCCAGTCGACAAGGAGGAACTCAAGCGCGAGGAATTCAGAAGGCGCTGGGAAGAAAAAGAAAAGAAGAAGCCTAAGAAACTCCGGGGGAAACCGATGGTATACCCAGTAGTACTCTACGACCGTGAGAACGACTTCGAGTACTATATAGATGACGGTAAAATCGTCCCATGGCTGACCACGGAGGAAGAAAACTTTAGGCAGCAGTATCGCAAACGCAACAGTGAAAACAGGCACAAGGAGGAAAATGAAAACGTCGATAAGCTCCTACAGAAAATACACAATAAAGGAGACAAAAAGACCAAATAAAAAGTCCTTTTAAGGACTGCAACCAATAAAGCCAGGAGCCTGCACCACCAAAGAAAACATGCACAAAGGACAGCCACGGACCGATCCCCCAGCTGGAGGGGGATTACGAAAAGTCCTTATAAGGACTGCAGCCAGACGAGCCAGGAGCCTACACAAACAAAGAAAACCACAACAACAGAAGAGCACAAAGGATAGCCGCCGACCACTGCTGACGTCACAGACACAAACGATGCATAACCAGTCCGAGAAAGGACTCACAAGACAAGAATTAGGGTAAATAAACCCACAAAAACCACGATCCTCAATTATAACCACAGCTGATGAAGCAGGTTAGACGAGGACAAATTTGGAATTTTTGTTTTTGAAATGGAATCGGAATCGGAATATATATATATATATACACACACATACAGAAGTAATGTAACGGGCCCTGGTATACACTTAGTAGTAGGTGTATGGTGTATACCCCCAGTGCAGATAACATCACAACAGAAATGATTAAAGCTTTAGAAGAACTTGGACTAGAGCAAGCCACCAGACTGCTGAACACGTTATATGATACTGGTGATACACCTTCTGAATTATGTAACTCTGTATTTATTGCAATCCCAAAGAAATCAGGAGCCTTGGAATGTGATCAACATAGAACAATTAGTATAATGAGTCACATCACAAAGATTTTGCTACGAATTATCATGCAAAGAGTGAGGAAGAAAATACAACCTGAAATAGGGGAAGAACAATGTGGGTTTGTAGAAGGAAAGGGTACAGTAAATGCTGTGAATATGCTACGAACAGTTATTGAACGTGCTATAGAAGTAAACAAGGATATACACCTTTGCTTTATTGACTACACAAAGGCTTTTGATAGAGTTAGACATGTCAACATGGTAGATATGCTTGCAGATCTACAAATTGATGGGAAAGACATTAGACTTATAAAAAACATATATTGGAAACAACAAGCTGCCATAAGGATTGATAATGAAGTGGGACAATATCAACCTATTAAGAGAGGTGTTAGGCAGGGATGTGTAATGTCTCCAGATCTTTTTTCCCTATACAGTGTAAATATTTTCAGAAATGTAGAAGATATAAATGGAATCAGCATTGGAGGACAAAACATCAATAATATTAGATATGCAGATGATACAGTATTGATTGCAGACAATGCACAAGATCTACAACAATTAGTAGACGCGATTGTTGCACACAGTGAGCAGCTAGGATTGGAATTAAATTGTAAGAAGACACAGGTTATGGTCGTCACTAGGAAGAATGAAGTACCATAATGTAATATACAAGTAAATGGGAATATTCTTCAACAAGTGAACTGGTACAATTATCTCGGAACAGTCATAACATCTGATGGGAGATGCCTTGAAGAGATTAGAACAAGAATCGCCATGGCGAAAGCAGCCTTTAGCAAGATTAAAAACATTCTGACCAATAAAAAGATGTCAATTGAAAAAAGAAAAAGAGTGTTGAGGGGATACGTAGAGCCTGTTCTTTTGTATGGATGTGAAACTTGGACAATGTGCAGTTAAGCTGAAAAACATCTGATGGCTGCAGAAATGTGGTTTCTGAGGAAAATGCAAAGAATACCATGGACAGACAGAAAAACCAATGACCAAGTACTACAGGAGACAAATGAAAATCGTAAATTGATTAGAGAAATTAGACGCAGACAGTCAAGATTTTTTGGACATGTTATGAGAAGAAATGGATTGAATAACTTAGTGACAACTGGCAAGATTGAAGGGAACAGACCAAGAGGAAGACCGAGAGGAAAATACCTGGATGGCTTGGCCACATGGCATGGACGAGACAGGAGCACTGAGCTGATCCAAGACACTGGTGATCGAGTGAAATGGCGAGTCATGATTGCCCAGGGTTTCCGGCATGGCACATGATGGATTGAGTAGGTGTATGATCTTCTACTTCTGCCCTGTACTCCCTGTGTGGACATAGACCTGCATCAACTCGTGCCAAATCTGCTGCCATCTCCTGCAGCTCCTTCCATGTCTCTCCCATATTATTCATCTCTATCTCTGCTTCACTTCTCCGTGGATTTTTAGGTCTGCTTCTATTTCGTAAACTGAATGTAAATTTACCAAGAAATCACAAACAGCCAAATAATGCTGGGGGTTGACAGTGATGTCCTGTAAAGGATATGCAACTAACTTTTTTCTATTCATTTGCCCTGTAGGGATTCAAACACATGACCACCAGGCAAACATGCTGGCCACTGTGCTACTGCAGGTCCCTAGACTATATATAACAAATATGAAACAATATAAAATACAGGGATTTGTACATGATAATAAAGAAGCACTACAACCATAGAAGCAATATAACCATAGAAGACATTAAAAGAAGACCAGGTAAAGATACTGGTGTAGCAAAATGAAACTTTATAAAAAACAAAACATTAAGAACACTATACATTTAACCTTTGGTTAATCACTTCAATTATAGCCATGCTTGTTCATGCAGGTTGCAGGGGGACTGATCCAAACAAACAAACATTTAGAATGCATATTCATAGACAAATGTTTTTTAGGTTGTGTTTATCATTACACATAGCAAATCTAATTATCACATAATTTTAAATTACTAAAATTAAACATAATTTAAACAAAACAAGCAAAATACTCATATAAAACTATTTGCTTGAATAATTTGCACATCTGAATAATTTATACAGTAGCAGAAAATATTCAGCAGGTATAATTTTTTCAAAGACTGCAGTTGAAGAATTATTTGTTGCATATCTACAGTGTTGTGTCATTGTCCAGCACTGTGCTCAAGCGACATTTGGAAGGCAGTGAAGGCAACTTCTCTCAAAGAAATGTGGAGACATTTATTGATTATATTGCTACATTTGAATATCTGTTGCTGAAAGTGACATTAAATTTGGGTCTGATGAAGCAGAGCCAACGAATTTCACTCTCATAATTGCTTGGCTCTCATGACGAGGCCCCACCTGATGAAGATCTTTTAGTGAAAGTGCAACAACACAGACTGTTTCATGAAGAGCAGCACAGCTTGACAGTATTTCCTTTAGAGAGATCACTCAGGGAATTGGGATGTGCACTGGGTTTACAGAAAATGGCAGTCATGTTTAAGAGGACTGATTCTAATTTTGGACAATAAAAACAATCAACATCATAATGGAGGCATACTGCAACACTCTATGTTACGAGTAGCATTTGGTTGCCAAGAGTAGACAACTCAGTAGCACTGAGACAAGCAACATAAACACTATCAGCAGGACAGAGAGTAGCAACTGGATTACCAGCTTCTTCTTCTTTAACTGCCTTTTATTTTCCGATGGAGCATAGGCCCTCAACAATCTCACATCAATCTCTCTCCAAACTCAACAATCTCACACCAATCTCTCCTCTTAAAACTCAACAATCTCACACCAATCTCTCCTCTTAAACTCATCAATCTCATACCAATCTCTCCTCAAACTCAACAATCTCACACCAATCTCTCCTCAAACTCAACAATCTCACACCAATCTCTCCTCTTAAAACTCAACAATCTCACACCAATCTCTCCTCTTAAACTCATACCAATCTCTCCTCTCAAGACTTTTGAGTTTGTGACTAGTTGGATTTTGCAGCTGAAGTGTTCTACAGGATGCGGTAGCCAGCCTCAACACTTAGCCCCTCCTTTATTGCCTCTGAGAACAAGCGTGGCAGATGGTAATTCCATCCATGTCCTACTAGCACTTGGGGAAAGCCAAGACTAGCAACACAGTGTTTTTTTGCTTCCGCTAGGGCAGGGGTGTCAAACTCAATCGCTCAGCGGGCCAAAACTCAAATCACACGTAAGCTTGCGGGCCGGACAGGATAAACATTCAATAAACCAAAAATTAAACCTTTTTAAAATATTAATATGGTATCTGATAAAGTTGACGGTTTGTTTTACAATCCTCATTAAATCTTCCATGTTGAGGACTTTACCACACAGCGATCATTGATGTATGATGCAGTGATATGATATCAATTCACCAGTACAGTTCTCCTGCATCTTTAACCGCATCCTTCCAGCTAGTCCACTTTTTTCGCCACACATCGCCGGTGATCCATCTGTTGTCAGTCCAACAAGTTTGTCCCAAGGCAGGTTCATGTTGGTTAAACTTTGACATACATTGTTAAAAATGTCTTTTCCTGTCATTGTCCCATGCATGGATTTCATGTCCAATATTTCTTCTGCAACATTCAAAATGGAGTCCACTCCACAGATGAAGATGGCGAGCTGTGCAGTGTAAGTCATGTCATTACTTTCATCGACAGCAAGGGAGAATGCAACAAAGCCTTTGCCTTTTTCGATCAGCTGTGTTTTCATATCAGCGACCGTCACACAAACCCGATCAACAACCGTATTTCTGCTAAGGCTTACCTTTGCAAACATCTGCTTTTTGTCTGAACACAAGACGTCACACACTTTCATCATGCAGCACTTCAGAAACTCTCCTTTTGTAAATGGTCGGCCTGATTTTGCAATCTCCTCTGACACAATAAAACTTGCTTTGACTGGAGCATCAGTTTGTGATTTGCTTTGGTGAAAAACATCTGTTGTGATGCCAGATTCCTCTTCAATTCTTCTACATTCTGTAGCTCCTGCTCTGAATTCAGGCTGTTTAACTTGTCTTGATGTTTAGTCTTGTAGTGCCGTCTCAGATTATATTCTTTGATCACAGCCACATTATCTCCACAAAATAGATAAACAGGTTTACCACCAATATCAGTAAACATATATTCAGCCTCCCAGCGGCTTTGAAAGGCTCTGTTTTCAGAATTAACTTTTCTCATGGCCATTTTAAAGGCTAGCTTTGATTTTAAAAGATTGTGCAACTACTGACAGACGCTTGATTGATATCAGGTTAGCCATAGCGGGAAAAGGTGATGTAATATCCAGGCATTACACTACTTTCATTTTTTTATGCGCTAATCCAAAACGAGCACCTGAACGTTGTTAGGTAACAATAACAACGAACACTAACTCACTACACAACTTTTATTTTCGCTTATTCTGGTCGAAGCGAGAACGCTCTCGGGTAGCCTATCATTCGGAAGGCTGCTAATTAGTGAATTTGATTTGCACTTTATATCGTGACCATAAAAAAAATATTTTTGCCTAAAATTCTCTCTTGGGCCGAATATATTTGTACATCGGTTGAGACCTCTTGGGCCTGATACGATTGTACGGCGGGCCGAATGCAGGCCTTGAGTTTGACACATGCCCTAGGGCCTCTGGTAATCCATGGGTGAAATTATCATTTGAACGAAATAAATAGAAGAGAGATTTCACATAGTAAATACAGAATTCAGTGCATAATTTCAAATTCCATATCATCCTGCCATGGAATTAAATAAAACCAGAAATTTACTATCCACAAGCAGTTGCTCTAAATAAGGAGTTCATCCCACAAGTAATGAAAGATGAAGTCAATGGTCACATTAAACAAACATCAAACAGCAGTATCATTATTTCACCAGATGATTCCAAAGATGGAGATAATAAGTTATAAATACACATTCCACAATGGAAAATAAATAAACATTTCAGTATAACAAATAATGCACCTGTTTCCACTCTAGAAATGGCTGCTGTACTAATAGCGATAGAAATGGTATATGATCACCATCCCCAGAAGCTGATGATTGCCAACAGTTCTGGCTCTAAAAAGACCAAGTTGTGCAGCAGATATGCTACAGCAGGGGAGATTCCAGCTATTACTTATCTGAACACCAGAGAAAATTCAATGCTGACTATGATTACTGGCACATGTAGGAATTGATGGGAATGAAATTGTGGAAAAACAAGCGAAAAGACAGCGTAAATAATAACATAATACATGTAGCTCTGAGTAAAGACAACAAATCAACAATTTAAATGACAGCAGAAAAGTGGTTTACTAATGTGAAATATAATCTGAAAGAAAAACATGCACACAAATTGTTAAATGCTCCAACAAGAACATGTTATGTACCAAATGAACTTATAATTCCTTAGAATAAAAACAATACTGAGACTAAAACTTAGAATGGCTTATTTTACTATAAAAGAAGATAACTGTACTAAATGAAATAATAATAATAATAATAATAATAATAATAATAATAATAATAATAATAATAATAATATAGGCCATTATTTCTTGGAGTGCAGGAAATATTAACTCTAAAGGATACCATTAACTTAATACATGACCAAGTACAATAAACCTATGACAATGTAAGCATGTTACGACCAGATAGTCCTAAAAAAGACTGCATGGAAATATGAAGTAATCTATTATAATAACAACAATTTCTTCATAGGGGATCAATATTGCAAAGTAAAATAATAATTCTTTAAGACAATTATTGAAAAGCTGTGAATATACTGACATGAATGAATACAGATAGCACAATATGAATATCACACTGAAAGACATGGTACTATAATGTACACAAGATGAAATAACAAAAGTATAAGTTAGAAAAACATCCATTATATGAAATAAAAACAGACATTATACATCCCAGTTATAACCCTGAAAGGTTGAACAGGATTATTATTCAAAACAATGTTTTCCCGTAGTGAATTTGAATAACGAAGACACAAACAATAGATTGCACGATTTATTGCCTGGCATATTTCGCTGCATCTCGTCAGGTACATACTGCAGAAATCACACAACTTACGTGAAATTAACTAGATAAATCCTTCAAGTTGAAATATACACAAATTCGCACAGTAATGTCACTTATCTACCACGGTAATTTTAAGCTGACTAACATGTCTTTCTGTTTACACAATTCTGGCTTGCGTTGATAGATCATAATTGCTTCTGCAAATTTTAACAAGCGAGTATTTTGTGTTCTAAACAACACGCGAAATGCAGTGTCTCTGAACACAACATGGCCACTGGTGACAATGTGCCTGCCGATTGAAGACGCCGGGACACACCGGGAAGGAGCCGACACACCGGAAGCTCCCAGCGTCTTCAATCGGCAGGCACATTGTCACCAGTGGCCATGTTGTGTTCAGAGACACTGCATTTCGCGTGTTGTTTAGAACACAAAATACTCGCTTGTTAAAATTTGCAGAAGCAATTATGATCTATCAACGCAAGCCAGAATTGTGTAAACAGAAAGACATGTTAGTCAGCTTAAAATTACCGTGGTATATAAGTGACATTACTGTGCGAAATTGTGTATATTTCAACTTGAAGGATTTATCTAGTTAATTTCACGTAAGTTGTGTGATTTCTGCAGTATGTACCTGACGAGATGCAGCGAAATATGCCAGGATTATTATTGTTATAAATACAATATACAATAAATGTCAATATTAGAAATGTCTATTCTTTCTTCTTCTTCTTGAGTTATTTCACAAACATCAATTCATGTTTTAGATAATATTTAAAGGCTTTGTTTTCAGGGCTTTGAGATCTCCATAGAAGTTTCCATTACTGAGCTCAAGCTCTCACATATCTAATCATTCACAGACTTTCCAGAAACAAGAATGCACAATTGTGAATCTACACTAAAACTAATGACATCAATAAACCAATAAACACTAACCAATGTACAACAAATGCATTGTAATTACATTTTTAAGAGTATTAACTATATGACATACTATTTTAGAATTTCAAGAGCTTACACAAAGATACTTTAATATACTGTTTTACAAAAATGGAAAAATATGTACAATAATATACATACATAACTGCACCAAATTAGACAATCATGTTTTGGGAAAAGTCAACAGCTTCACATACCTAGGAAGCAAAATGACATCTACAGGGGACTCAACGCCAGAAATATTATCTAGAATTGTACTGGCATCTGGTGCCTTCAATAAACTGTCAAACATCTGGAAGTCAAAGACACTCAGCAAACATACGAAACTTAAAATCTTCAACTCTTGTGTGATTCCAGTGCTAACGTAGGGATGTGAGAGTTGGAAATCAACGGTAGCTTTAGATAAAAAAATTAGACAATTTGAGAACAAATGTCTTAGAAGAATTCTAAACCTCCACTGGACAGATTTCAGAACCAATACGCAAATAAGACAAGAGACTAAACAAGATATTGTATCGAATTTTATAAGAAAACGCCGTTGGAACTACATCGGCCATGTACTCAGAATGGACAAGACAAGACTCCCCAAGCAAGCCCTCTTATGGCCACCAGTAGGGAAAAGAAAACGGGGAAGACCAAGAGAGACCCTGCGTAGAACCATCAGAGAAGGCTCATTCAACAGCCAGGTGAACATCCAGGATCTACAGCGGGTAGCAGCGAAGCGCCGGACATGGAGAGCCATGACTTCTGCCCTATGCGCCACCTTAGGCTCAAGAGGAAAGACTAACTAACTAACTAACTAACTGCAGTGTATGAGTTCAAGAATTGACATCACTCAGGACATTCTCACATGTGTTCCATCCCCTTCATCTGTAACCAAAGAAGAGTTCCCATGCTGAAGGATTCCAGTAGCATCCTGATTAAATATGTTTCAGTGTGTAACAAACTGCAGAGCCCGAACACTGCCCATACTGGTGGCTCCTGGGTCAAGGAGGTCATCTTTGTTTTTGATGCCTAAACTAAAAGTATTCTTGGTAAAAGTATCTACCAGACAACAAATCTAACTATTTTCTAATTACTGCAATACATAAATAATTAAAGTATGATACAAGTAGGAGAGTACAAAATGTCTCCTTCTTTTAATTTTTTGTTTGTTTACAGCTGAAAGATATTATCTGGAGAAGCCTGCTTTTTACTGGACATAGTTTTATGAATGCGATCCGTGTCATTGGGGTCAAGGTCTCGGCTCCGGGAGTCATATGTGACATTGTAGCCAGTTTTTCTATCAGTACTGCTGTGAACAGCTCCTGGCCATTGTAGTTTCAACAAAGATGGAGTAATTACTAGTCCACCGGAACTTCCTGGGCATGTTGCAGCATCATAGTATTTGATGATTCGAATATTCTCTGCTACTTCTCTTATGATTCGCCCAAAACTGACTGCTTTTGACATGCCATGAGGATGAGAAATAATGGCCACCCAGTCATGCTTGTTTTTGTGATCAATTGGATGTTGAATATTGCTTATGCTCTGCACCATTTGATTGTAGCTTGAACGTGCATTGTGCAGACACAGACCAATGGTATTGAATACGGCTCTCTCATGGGACATCACATGCAGGATCACATGATCCTGGTTATTATTCACCCCTGTTATGGCTGCAACATGTCCGTGGATCACTTCTCTACCTTCTGGAGTATTATAGAAAAACTTGACATAAGCACTATCTGCCTCAGATTTGTCAAAAATGACATGTTTGTTGGTGTGAACAGTGACACCGCTATAGTAGACGTGCTTCAACCCGGGACTTCCAGAACTAGAATTACTTGAATAGCTGGCCGTGCTCATGTTACTAACACTTCTATTATAAGTGGTACTGGCACAGCTTTCACTTCTGTTGAGATTTGGTGGTGCCATACTTGTGCTGTCATCTAAAGAAGAATTAAAATCCTCAAAAAAAGTTGCATGAGGACAGCCTTCTCGCTTGCACTTGTATCTCCTGATATCCTCATCCACGGATGCTACAAATCCAGACCCATGTCTCTTTTTTGTGGTACCAATGTAGCTGCTGTACATGTCATCAGACTGTCTAGCTGCACTAGTTGAGTGGACAGTAATCTGGACCACAAGCTGGGACAAACAGCTCAGAAATGTCACTGTGTCTTCATGCCGTATTTCATCTGGGAGGTCCTTGACCTGTGTTGCAATATATAAACAGACATTAATAGCCTGGAAATTGAGACACCACTTGTATTGTATACTATCTATAACTATATTCAAGCAATATTTTGCACATCATGGAAATATTTTTTTGCAAAACAAAATCACTGTTTTATCAGCATATCTATGCTATTTATAATACCAGCTAAATGGAGAGAAGGATATCTGGTGAAGACGCCTTAGAATGGGGACCTCCAAAAGTGTGAAAAAGTGGAACTATGTCAGCGCCTGGGAAGATATTAAGCAGGATCACTCTGGAAATATTAAGAGATATCACTGACAAACAACTTTGGGATGAACAAGTAGGCTTCTGAACAAACAGATCCTGCTCTGGCAAGATAGCCACATTATGCATAATAATTTAGCAAAATAATTCACTGAATTTGGCACTTTAAATTAGATTTGTGGACGACTCAGTTTAAGTTGGTTGGGGGAGTCTATGTACCTAGGAGGATAGAGTGCAGAAGAAGAATGCTAATTAGTCGCTTTAAGTGCCTGTATGGAGCTGTCCAATTCAAAGCGTCAGTAATTATCTGGTAACTTGAAAATGTGATGGCTTGACTGAATGGTACATTTCCTTCACCATCCTTAGTCAATTTTATTGAAACAGTCTTACTTTGTAACTTGTTTCATTAAATGTTGCATGCATTTACTATACAATATTCTAAGATTTCTACTAATTTAAGTTTCAATAGCAGCACATAATAGGCTGCAGTGCCAGGGATCTGGCTGTGTTGTGGTCTGAGACCAACTGTTGCCTGCACCTGTGAAAATCCCGACACAATTCAAATCATCATATTATAGAATGAAATATTTAACTGTGAATGCCTCACCTAGAAGATGTACATATTCTTCCTGAATCATCGGGTAGTTACAAGTTAAGGAGAAATGCTGGGGTATTTGTAAATGTCAGGTACAATAGAATCAAGTCATGATTGCCTGTAGCAGGTAGTGTAGAGCAGTGTAACAGAATGTGGATGTTGAAACAAAATAACAATTAGATGAGAATGTGGTAAGAAAGAAGCTAAAGTGTAGATACCTGTCAATGTGTGCAGTGGGATTAAAAAGACAGCTGGGAATCCTTGTAAAAGCCACAGGCATAAAGTCACCAGAAGAGCAAAGTGCAGCGTGCTGTCAGTATGTGATTGTAGAGACAACCCGAGGTGACAGGTCTATGCAAGATAGTGCCACATGTTGTCAGTATGTGATTGTAGAGATAACCCGAGGTGACAGGTCTATGCAAGATAGTGCATGATGGGTGTGAAAATGAACCCACAACCATGTAGCTGGGAGACTAATGCTTTCATTCTTCGTCTTCAGTTCTGCAGCAGACAACAGGAATCATGACTCTCCAAACCTCACTGTCATCTGATGTTTTGATGACTTTGTTGTCTTCATCTGCCTCTCTTGCCTAGTATTTTCCTTACATAAGGCTAATTTGATTATCTGGCAGAAAAACACATATATATTATCCTAGCCAGATCAAACCTGGTGCTTTTTAGAGTCAGCTTATGTTATCTAAGCTAATGCTATGAATGTGGACAATCATATATGTGACAGTTCAACGACATTGTAACAACCAATTATCAGAATATGATATCAAGCCAACTTACCTGTAAATCAGGGATTGAGTAAAACTTGGCATGATTTTTACGCTTTCTACACTTCTTGTAATCTTCCAAATCAGACTCTAAGAGCTCATTTGTTGCATGTTGGCCTTCTTCCGACGTTTCATCTCCACTGATATAATCATCACCATCATCATCATCATCATCACTATTATTTTGAGTCCTGTTACTCTCTTTATTACTAACGTCTGACCTCCTGTTGCCATCTTTAGCTATGGACTTAAAGTGAGTGAGTCTCCTTTTCTGTGATGCTTCTCTGACACCATGGTCACTTTCACCATGTGACAAATTAGCAGGTGCTGGGGAGTCTGCAGCGACATTGCGAGATAAAATATTCGCTGGAAGTTCTACTGCAGCATCTACTGACAGTGACAGATCCTTAACAATGCCTGTATCCTCTGTCTGTTTCAGATCTGGTGGATCTAAAGAACACGTTGGAGAAATGGCAGAGTCTAGTACCTCAATTCCTTTTAAAGAATCTAGAGTTGTATAATTATACTTTTGGATTATATCTCCCAGACTGCCAAGGTTTTCCCCAAAGAAATTATTTGTGGAGGATCTGGGGCTTTGCCGTGACAAGGAATAAAGTCCAACTTCTGAGTTCTGAGAGTCACTGAGAGTTGGTGACTCTAACAAAGTCTTAAATGTAAATGAGTCCAATGATTGCAGTACTGGTGGAGGTTCTCTGTACTCAAGTCTTCTGGATTTTTTAACTGGAGATAATTCAGAATTTAAAGAAATTGCACTTCTTGAGTTCTGAGATCCAGATAAACTGTCTTCATCTGATGTCTCCTCATCTTCATTCTTCATAGGTCGCTTTTTAGAACCAGAAACAAGCATGGTGGTGTTTGACAAGCTTGTTCTGGATGATGTTATATTCAAAGCTGGGCGAGATGGTATTGTCAGTGGTGGGAAATCTAAACTATTCAAGAACATTCTTGACGAACTGTCTTCTGGTGACTCTGTAGCTTCTGTACTTCTATCCATGGTTTATTGTGCCACTTTCAAACACACCTGGCAAACAGAAGTAAAATAAGAAAACAATGATTACCTATTACAGCAATATGCAGATATTGAGTCTTCACCGATTCATTATCATGGAGAAGATTTTGTATGTTAACTATATTAATCCAACATCTGTTGGTAGAAGTAAAGAATATTTCTTTGTAAACATATAATTTTGAAAAAAATAAAACATACTTTCAGAAAATGATTCACAGCTTAGTTATGAAGTTATTGTAGAAATAAACAAGAAGCAAACCAAACAGTTTGTCCCTGTTAAAAGACATGACTTTCTTTTTTTTTTTAAACCATACCGGACAAAAAAGTAGAAAGCAGATGGACAGCAACACAATAAGAAAGATAATATCAAGAGAAAAGAAAAGTAGCAATCTGTCCGAGTGTACCATTAGAGGGAGAGACCAGTGTTGGAGATCCATTATTGCCAAGCTTCATTGTGGAGACAGCATCTGACTGATCATCATCAGCATGTGCCCTATCAACTGATGTTCCAGTCCTTGATTTTCTGGGGTTAATTGATAGAAGTTACAAAACTAAATGGCCTTTCCACACATCTTCAAGCGTTTTGGCATATGATGCTAATCCAATATTTGATAGACCAATCTGCACTCAATGGCTGATGTGGTCAATATCATACCAGCTGCCTTTACCTCCCAGGACATTTCCTGTACCCATGTTTGGGCTGGGTTTATTTCCTGTACCCATGTTTGGGCTGGGTTTATTTCCTGTACCCATGTTTGGGCTGGGTTTATTTGGGAGTGCAGGTCAATGTTTGTAATCCACTTTAATGGAGATCTAAAAACACATGAGTACTGAGCTGGCAGACAGGAGTGCTATCACCTGGCACCAGTGGCTCCCAATGCACTGATAGGGAGGGAGTCTAATAAAACACAATGACAGGAAATAATTCATGATATATATTAACAAAACGACATCAAACACAGGTCTGAGCATAATATAAAAAGTAAACCCAGTTGTGCAAGGAAAACAAAACAGTCAATCGAACAAAGAAATACTAATGTAAACATTGTTATCATATGTTCTTTACTTTTATTAATTATGTGTTTGTTTTGAAGAACAATCTGATTGTCATTATGAGTTATGAATAACACAATCCTTCGGCAGATTCACATAATTTAATCAACTGTGCCTATGTGTAAACAGATCTTAAATCATGAATGGCCCAAATGAAAAACTGCAGAGTACTAGCACATTGGTGTCCATTTATCACTGATTGTATTTCATCATGTTTCCTTTGTTCTTATGCATCATTTGTATATTTTCACAGCACTTGGAATTGTGAATATTCCCCACATGAATCACATCACGAATCAATTGTTGCATCCACACATTTTAGCTGATTCCTTGGTAATGTGAGATCACTTTCACTTAACTAAACATGCCTACACAATAAAACTGGTCCTTCAGTGAAGTCAGACTACAAACAGCAACTTGAGGTGTTTTAGGTCAGCTCCTGTTGACTCCACACACACTGAGTCAGCTACACACTGCATGTCAGTCATATTTCTAAGCTTAAACAGCTTTCAAGGTCAAGAAATAACAGCAGACATATACAGTTAACCTTAAGGACAAAGATATCTCTAGAGTGCACTTGACTGACCTAAGTCATGTATTGTTTTGTGTTTTTCTTTAAGTCTGAACACGTGAATAGAAATGTTAACACAATAGAAGATAATGGTAGATCACAGACCGGGGCAATGTAGGTGTCTTCACAATCTGTGGACTTTAGTAGTAGTAGTAGTAGTAGTAGGGACGGGGACAATTAGCATACCCAAAAATGCTACAATACTTACATCTGCTAGGCTAGACAGAGCATGTGGGCCCGGAGTGCCATGACAATGATTCGAGTTAATCAATCATTAGTCTAGTCAGTTATACTTATAAAGTACATTGTGAAGGCAGCAATATGCACTCAAAAAGAGAGGCAGGAATGGCAAACCAGAACAAACATTTTATATTGTGTATTTTCTCCAGGATAAAACCAAATCTGAGTGAATTCTAACATTCAGCTGCACACATTACTCAATTGTATAAATATGATTTGAATTACAATTATTATTAAAATATAGTAAGTTTAATTCTTAATAATATTTGCGTTTGATTGACATGTTTAACAAATTACTAATTTAATTAGCAAAATGTGTAGAGCAGTAACTTTATACTACACTACGGTTTTTTTTTTTTACCATTTTTAAAAAGTTAATGTTTCACATTTGCCTCATGGCCATGGCATATGAAATGATCAAATGTGACAAGACAAATTCAAATAAATGTTATTAACATTTGTTGGGACCTTGCTGTGTGTAAAAGACAGTAATAGTAAATACAAATAGTTTGAAATAGTAATAAATAGTACACAGATTATTATATTAAATAATATATTAATAATTATTGAATACTGTCACCGGCGCGATCTTTTTATTTTTATTAAATATTTATTGGTATCGACAAAAGTGAATACATAATATAATTATAATTATTATTAACATATTATATCAATCAACGACTGTAAAAACCTGTTTTTAAAAAACTGTAAACCAAACCCCTCTTTAGTCTTTACCTTGTCTAGTAAAGTAAACTAGTACTTAATACTTACTTTATGACACGAAATAGCCCTTCCCGTTAACAGATTAGATTTCATTGAAATGTTTACTGAATAGGTAAAGTTTGAAATAATATTATTAATAACGTCGCTGGGGAATTTTCTTAGCGTATACTTTTGCGTGCCAGGACATCCTGTTGCTATATTTAGATCCAGGAATCGAATGGGAAATTACGCTCAAAATGATTTGGAAATTACGGTCAAAATGATTTGGAAAGTACAATACAAGTCATAAGGGAAAATAAGTGTCCATCCTAAAATATTGTTAAGTAGTGTTTCAGAACAGGCTACATACATTTATACATCTATAAATAAGTGCGTTACTTCTGATGCCTGGTAATAATAATAACAGCCATGCACCCTACACTTGGGCTTTCTTTTAACTTTAACTAAGCACGTCTTTGATAAATTGACGTCTTTGATAAATTGACCTGTGAGATGGTGAAGACCATGCTTATCGTTAGTTAGTTAGTTAGTTAGTTAGTCGACAGATCATCCTCATTGCACATCGAACCATTCAGTCCATAAGTGCTCGGATCCTCTCCTCATCAAATCCCGCAGCGTGTAGCGGCTAACGACGCCAGTTCTGTGTTGGTTTATCAATCTTCTTTGGCTTCCTGCGTAGTGTTCTTGTTTGGCCACCCATCTTTTAATTTCCTGTTCTCGCAGTCTGACCATGGTTGTAGATTCACGGTCATCACTTGGTTCACGCAAAATTTATACTTCTCGTAGATGTTAGCCTGCTCCATAGCGCGTCCGCCCTCCACAGTAGCGTTACCTGCGAGCTTGTCAGCCCGCTCATTTCCTTGTACTCCCGCATGCCCTGGCACGAAGATGAAACTAATCTTTGCCAGCCGAGACCGCTCCAGAGACAGCAATCATTCTCTTCGGACCCCCCCCCCCCAATCTCTATCCTCTTGAGCATGTTCATTGAGTCGCTAAGGAAACATGCCCTAGTGAATGTCTGTGTCTCGAGCCATGTTATTGCTTTACTTACTGCCACGACTTCCATAGTCAGGCTACTTGTGGTCTCAGCAGAAGCACCAGAGTCCTCCTTCACAATTCTCCCTCTAGCCTGAGTCGTAAAGGCCCATGAGCTTCTCACATGTCGGACGACCGACCCATCTGTGTAGATGACAGCATCACCGTCTAACGAATTCTCGAAAATCAACGCTTGTACTTCTGCTTCCACAGCTGCTGGGTTTTCTTGTCTACATTTTCTGTCTAGTTGGATGCAAAATTATCGGCTTGGCACAAAGTGCTGATGTTGTCTTTCGACACTAGAAATACGTGAGGGGGGGGGGGTGAGAGAGAGAGAGAGAGAGAGAGAGAGAGAGAGAGAGAGAGAGAGAGAGAGAGAGAGAGAGAGTTTAACGTTTCTTTCTTGTCCTTCCACGTACTTTTTGAGATAATGGCTCCTGACGATACACTGGGTGATGCCAGGGACAATTCAGGGCGAAGCCAGGCATTCATTCACGCTGTAAACAGAACAAACCGGGTGCTTATCACAACTCCAACTCTTGAGACGAATGGCCCCGTTCAACCATCGACTATATCGACTTCCAATTCCAATTCCAATTTCTGGTACGAGTACCCCCTTTCAGCCTTCAAATTTTCGACTTAGCTATGTATGGGTGTTTATGGTGTAGCTTGAATTTTGTCTTTCGTACTTTGGGCTGCTTGTTGTCAGCTTCCCGGCTTCTGATGGGTTGATTGCGTTCGTTACTTTCTTGATGAGGTTTTTCATATCTGGACAGAGTCGAGCACTTGTTGAGGCCTGGAGTAATTGGGTACCCACCCCGTCATATGGTACTGTTTCCTTCAGGGAGCTTTACCAGTTGTCGTCTCTCCTGGTGTTCCTCCTATTTCCCCGTCGTGGGTTGCCTTCGAATCTTCTCGGTGTTCGCCAATCGGATCTTGATGGTGAGCGGTAGCGTCCTTCCTCTGTTGCTTCTTCTTCTGTTTGTGTTCTTGCATCTTCTGGTTCGGGTGTGGCTGTCTGGGTCTTGAGCAGGTCAAAAATCTCATGAAAAGTGTCTTCTGTCTTTCGTTTCATATCTTGTATAGTTATTAGCGGTTTTTCATTCTCATGCCTTAAAGCAGTCATTCGATCGAGATCCTGTTCTATTCTCTGCCGTTCTATTCTCTGCCGAACTCGCTTCATTTCGTCCAGGATGCGCTGAACGGCCGTTATCTTTGTTTCCTGCTTCTTGTCTTTTCCTTCCTCCATGTTGTTGAACTTTGATCGCAGGTTCTTCAGTTAGCCTTCAAGTTGCGCTTTGTCGCTTTTTGTGAGTCGATTAGTGGCCTCGTACTGCCTCCTAGCTTCTTTATAGGGCAGATTAGTCTTGATGGCGATCTTCATGACTTCCTTGCTGTCTTGGTGGCAGGGGCAGCCGAGGTACCTGGCACCTTGGTTGCCGAGGCAGTTGGCGCATTTTCTGTTAGTGTTAGGCCTCCTGAAGTCCTTGTCGATCTTTGCATGCTGGCACTGACTGTATGGATGAGGCCCAGAGCAATATCTGCAAACTTCAATCTCTCTTGCAGGTGGCACGGGTGTGTCAAAACATCTGGCACTTAGAGCACTGGAGCACTCTCGGTATGTAGTGCTCTGGAACTTGGTCTCTCTTGTCCCATTTGATGTATTGAGGGGTCACTCAGTCCTCCGATGTTACTATGACGACTGTGGAGGGGATGTTGTTCTTTCCGATGATCCTCTCAGAGCTGGTGATCTTGAGTTTCTTGTTCTCCCTTGTCAGCATCTCCCTGATCTGGTCGTTGGTGAGATGGGTCTTGACTCATTTAACGACCCGTCGTTTCAACATGCGGTGTCGAGTGGCTTCTACTGTGATGCCTTGCTTATATGGGTGCTTATATGGCAAACATATTTTATAGACAGGAGAAGTACTGAATGTTAACACTGTAGACCTCCTGCGCATGTCGTAAAAGACGACGAAAGAAGGTTAGCCTGAGACTGGTTATTGCGCACTGTAGAAACAAATAATTAGCAACATCAAACCAACAATGAACTGGCCTACAAAGGGCTTGACGTGTACGGTTGTGGACCTATACTCGGCTAGGAGTCTTAATGGTGGTAGAAGAAGAAGAAGAAGAAGAAGAAGAAGAAGAAGAAGAAGAAGAAGAAGAAGAAGAAGAAGAAGAAGAAGAAGAAGCAGCAGCAGCAGCAGCAGCAGCAGCAGCAGCAGCAGCAGCAGCAGCAGCAGAAGAAGAAGAAGAAGAAGAAGAAGAAGAAGAAGAAGAAGGGAGGAGGAGGTAGAAGGAGTGAATATTTATAGATGAGCAGTGAACAGACTAGAAACAGCGGCTCTAACAAAAAGTAAATTAGTATATGTACTCTCTCTCTCTCTCTCTCTCTCTCTCTCTCTCTCTCTCTGTCTCTCTCTCTCTCTCTCTCTCTCTCTCTCTCTCTCTCTCAGAGATGTCTTTTATATTGTCACACTCTGATCTGATTGATCTTACAGGCAGTAAGCATACACCTTTTTAGGTAAAAGCCAAGGGGGACATGTATAGCACTTAGTTAGTTAGTCTTTCCTCTTGAGCCTAAGGCGGCGCCTAGGGCAGAAGTCTTGACTCTCCATGTCTGGCGGTTCGCTGCTACCTGTTGTAGATCTTGGATATTTACATGGCCATTGAATGAGCCTTCTCTAATGATGGTTCTACGCAGGGTCTCTCTTGGTCTTCCCCGTTTTCTTTTCCCTACTGGTGACCATATGAGGGATTGGTAGGGGAGTCTTGTCTTGTCCATTCTGAGTACATGGCCGATGTAGTTCCAACGGCGTCTTCTTATGAAATTGGATACTGTATCTTGCTTAGTCTCTTGTCTTATTTGGGTATTGGTTCTGAAGTCTGTCCAGTGGATGTTTAGAAGTCTTCTAAGACATTTGTTCTCAAAATTATCTAATTTTTTATCTAAAGCTACCGTTGATTTCCAACTTTCACATCCATACGTTAACACTGGAATCACACAAGAGTTGAAGATTTTAAGTTTTGTGTGTTTGCTGAGTGTCTTTGACTTCCAGATGTTTGACAGTTTATTGAAGGCACCAGATGCCAGTGCGATTCTAGATGATATTTCTGGTGATGAGTCCCCTGTAGATGTCATTTTGCTTCCTAGGTATGTGAAGCTGTTGACTTTTTCAAGAACGTAGCTGTTCAATTTGGTGTCATCTGAACTGTTGGTAAGATCAATAGTCTTTGTTTTTGTGGTATTAATTTGGAGACCAATTTGCCCTGAAACATTTTGGAGGTGGTTTATTTTCTCTTGGGCATCCTGGTGTGTTGAACTCAAAAGCACTATATCGTCGGCAAAGTCCAGGTCTTCTAGAATTTTGTCGACCCAATGGATACCCATATTTGTGTTGTTTGTGCATTTGCGCATGACCCAATCGATAGCTATTCCAAAGAGCATCGGTGATAAGACACAACCCTGTTTCACTCCTGTTTCGATTGAGAACCAGTCAGAGTTGCCTGTTTCTGTTCTTACGCAGCAACGTGTCTCTTTGTAGAAAGATTTTATGACGTTGGTATATTTGGTAGGAAAACCATAGATGTTAAGTAGATTCCAAAGTGATGGACGGTGGATACTGTCGAAGGCTTTTTGAAAGTCGACAAAGTTGGTGATTAATTTCGACTGGAATTCTACGGAGTCTTCAATGATTATTCTGAGGGTGAAAATGTGGTCTATGCATGACCGTTTGGTCTGAAGCCTGCTTGTTCTTCTCTGAGCCTTTCAACTATAGCCTTTTTCAATCACTCAAGTAACATGCTACAAAAAAGTTTTCCTGGTACTGACAATAGAGTGATACCACGCCAATTATTGCAATCAGACATATCGCCCTTTTTATGCAGTTTGAAAAATTACACCATCTTTCCACTGTTGTGGTGGGGATTCGCTTTGCCAGATTTCATTGATCAGCTGTAACAAACGTTGTAAGGTGTTCTCGTCTGCTGCTTTGAGCATTTCTCCTGAGATGTCATCTTCACCAACAGCTTTGTTGTTCTTCAATTTTTTTATGGCTGCTTTAGTCTCTTCCATGGTGAATGACTCGCAGGAGGCATCTAGTGGGGGAATAGTAATTTCTCCATCCAGGTTTGGAACAGTGTCAGGCTGCGGTCTATTTAATATTTCTTTGAAATGTTCGGCCCATCGTTGCTTTTGAAGGTCATCGGATAACAATTGATTGCCTTGTTTGTCTTTGATGGGTATATTTGGTGTAGGTTAGTGATTGCATAGTTGCTTCATGATATGGAATACGGTTCTGTTGTTTCCAGTTCTGGCAGCTGCTTCGGCGTCGGAGGCCAGGCCAAGTTCTGTTTGTCTTTTCGTGCGCTTGATTTCACCTCTTTATCCAACATGGAGTATTTTTGCTTATGGGTTTCATATGTAGAGGTGTCTTTTGCAGAAAGAAGTGTTAGTTTTGCTTGTTTTCTTTCTTGTATCTTCGTCCAGGTGTTATCGCTTAGCCACTTCTTCTTCTGTCTTTGTACGTAGCCGACTGTGTTTGTTGCAGCATTTAGCAAGGTATTTTTTAGGAAATTCCAATTTTCTTCAATGTTGCTTTTAATATTCGCATTGCTCGATACACTTTCTTTGTTAGCATAGATGCTTTGTACCTCTGAATTAAATGCGAGTTGGTGTTCTTTAGTCAGTAGGGACTGTGAGTTTATTTTCTTAATTCCGGGTGATCTGTGCAGAGTCTTGAGCTTTATTTTTAGTTTGGCAATGCAGAGATTGTGATCACTGCCAGCATCTGCACCTCTGTAGACTCTGACGTCTTGTACTGATGAACGGAATTTGGCATTAATGCAAAAATGGTCTATCTGATTTTTTGTGATGATATCAGGCGAGTTCCACGTGATTTTGTGTATATCTTTGTGCGGAAATAACGAGTTTGCTACTGTCAGATTTGCTATTTCACAGAATTCTAGTAGTCTCTCTCTGTTTTGGTTCATATCCCCTAAGCCGTGAATTCCCATATATCTCTCAACACCCTTATTGTCAGACCCTATCTTGGCGTTGAAATCACCCATTACAACAACAATGTCGTGCTTGGGAGATGAGTTGATGGTACCAATTAGTTGTTCATAGAAATTATCTTTGTTGATGTCTGTATCGTCGTTGGTAGGTGCGTAACACTGTATGATTGTTAGCTTGAAATATTTCATTTGGTAACGCGCTGTTATGTTTCTATCGTTTACTGGTTCCCATCTGATCAGTGATCTTTCTACATTTTTTGACATGATGATAGCGACTCCGCTCGAATGATGGTTGTCGGTTCTTCCTGAATAAATTATGTGTCTTTGTTCACAGTTGAGAAATGTATAGCACTAGGAAGTGTATATGAAAGTCAAACTTAGCACCAAACTTAGAATATTTAACTCTAACGTTAAAGAGGAGAGAAAGGAATGTTTCGTGTGGAATGGCTCACCTCGCTTCAGAGGTCACAGATTGTGAGAACTGTATGTATTTTTTTTTTTGCCATGGCCATTCGAAAGTACTGGGGAATGAACAGGCTGATAGGCTGGCAAGGAATGCATCTCTGGGTGGCAGATTACCTATGGGCAAGTGGGAGGTGGTCGTGCGCCTGTGGAACCAGGTGGAGAAGGAACCCGTGTTCAATAAGATGAGATTGCGGGGGATTGGCGTGGGTTCTGGTAGAATCTTAAAACTGAGAAGGAAGACCAGGAGAACTTTCAATAAGATAACGATGGGAACGATTAGTAGTGTGACTCTTCGCTGGCTGTTGAACAAGGGGGCGGAGCGCATATAGGAATGTCCTGAGTGCAGTGATGTCAGTTCTTTGCTGAACTCAAATCAGCTCAGATGCATGGACTAACTATGATTACACATTCATTAATTGGTGCCTGCTCAAAATAATACTAAAGTGGTACCACAAAACCACCAATTTGAAGCTCATTGCGAGATCTTTATTACAAAGATTCTGCATCGGAGGAAGCACGATAAGAGGCTCCCAGACATCAGAAAAGCCTCCTTCGCCAAATTGTTTGGCATCTTACCTTCTTAACACTCTGAAGGGGTGGACCCAACTGGTCATATTCCCGGTGTCTCTCATGTTGTGCATTCGCGCCCTTCCTTCCAATTTCAAGATGTATTTATTGTTTTTCGTACTGAGCCCACAAACAGGCTGTGTCTGCCCACAAGCTATCTCGTCTTCGGAAGTCAAACATCGTATACAGGGTACGTTGTGACCCTAGAAAGACGCACCATACCATCATTTGGGACTTGTTGTTGTTTGGCTATAGAGACTTGACTTCGGGCGACATTTCTTGGCCTCGATGATCACTACATCGTGGTGTTTCGATCAGTCTGCAGCATTACGGTTCAAAGGACTGTTTTATTTGGTGAGGTGGCAACGGAATCTGCACAAGTCACTGGCTGTTTTCACATCTTGGTTGAGAAATTGGTTCGCTTTCGCTTCGGTGAGAGGCATGTTAGACTGTTTTGCAGGCCGAAATGTGAACCTTCTTACTCTATCGACGTGTCCCACTCACTGTTTCCACTGTTACATAGCTTCTTCTTCTTCTTCTTTCGTTCGTTTGAAATGTGTCTATAACTGCAATGTTGTCTCGTATGAATTTAACTGTCTTTTTTAGTTCACTCAGCGGTCCATAGTGTTTATCTTCCACTGTCGTCTCTCTAGGTCAGAAGGTTTGCCTAGACATGTAATTTGCGCAGTCTTGGAGTATGTGCTCTGCTGTCTCGACGCCAATCAACATGTGCACATGGCTGATTCACCAATCTTTACTTCTGTATACACGTGGTTGCGTAATCTATTGTGTCCAGTTCTGAGGCGCAGAATAATGACTTGTTCTGGTCTGTCCATAATGTGGTATAGTCATCTTGAGCAGGTTTTGGTGGCTATCTGACTGATTTGATCATTCTTTTCTTTTGGTGGTATGTAAGGGGCACATCAGGCTGTTCTTCATTTGCTCCTTCCTTAGCCATTCGATCAGCTCTGTCTAGTTTAGTTTAGTTTAGTTTAGTTTAGTTAATGGATCAACATCACGGCACACGGGTGCAACCCAGAAGTGCTCCGTTCTCCTCCTAACTCAAACCTGAGTCTGGAGAAATTCAGCTCAGTGCACGAACTCCGTAGCACCGCCGAGGATCCTGAAATACTTTGGGTAGATTTTTAACTCGAAATTTTGCCCGGGCAGCGCCGTTAGGCTACTCTTTTTCGATTTCCAACTGCCAAGGGATTTTTTACGTGCGCAACAATACACACGGGCTTCTGATCTCACTACCCAGAGACCAGGGGAAATTACTGGAAGTCCCGGTGGATTTTTTAAATAAATCCTGGTCCTCACCGGGGCCTGTACCCGGGACCTCCAGCACTCGAGGCGGACACCATACCTCGAGACCACGCAGCCCCCCCCCCCCCCCCACTGATATCCTGATGGTGGCTATCAGCTCTGTCGTTTCCAGGTATTCCACAGTGGGATGGTATCCACTGTATGGTGACCTTATGCTCACTGCTAAGTTAAGAAAGTAGTGTCCTTAGTACTGGCAATTTTCCAGACAGGAGCGCCTCGAGTACTGATTTTGCATCTGTCAATAGCACCACAGGGTGTGTACCATGGCTGATATTTAGTAATTTCTCTGTTGCTATCTTGATTGCCTCAATTTCAGCATCATAGTTATGGCAGTACTTTCCTGCTGGTACTTTGGACGTGTCCCTAGTATTATTTGGGTATTCTATATACACTCCCGCTCCTCCATTTCGAACAGCATTTTGTGCTGACCCATCTGCGTAGACGCGGATCCAGAGGTCCTGTGGGTATTCTTCATCAAGGAAGCTGACAATGGCTGTTCTGAGCTGCACACTGTTCTGTTCTTCCTTGTCAAATACTCCTCTCACTTTTGTCTGGATTTGTAATGCTAGACTATGTTCATCTTTCCATGGAGTTCGCTCTGGTATAGTTTTCAGGGGGATACCAACTGTGGGCAGATCGGTGGTTTCTCTGCAGAGTCGTTTGGCCTGGTGGATAAAACTGCTTCTTTTTAACCGCCCCATAGCTAAGTTTTCAAATCTGTTCTTCATAGGGTGGCCTGGCAAGCTGAGGCACTTTTCTGCTTGTATTAGCGTTTTCGTATCTCTGCGCTCTCTCGGTGCTTGGGTCCTCCCCATCTCCACTATGCGGGTTGATCTCATTCCTCCTGTGGTGACTCTAAGTGCTTGTTTTTGCACCTTATCCAGCTCTTGTAGTGTGGTTTTTGATGCTGAACACCACGCAGTTGACCCGTATTCCAGGTGTGGTCGTATGCTCTGTTGATAAACTTTGCAAAGTATTTTCCCACTGGCTCCCCATGTGGTTCCACTTAGTTTTCTCAGGATGGCTATTTTCCTTCTGGCTTTTGATACTGCTTTGTTGATGTGCTTTCTCCATGTCAGCGTGCCATCAAATGTTACTCCAAGGTATGTTGGTTCTTTGTCTTCTCTAAGGGGTATTCCATTTATCTGGATAATCCTTGCCTTTTGTTTTTGGAGAGAGTAAATAGAGTGGTGCTGCACTTGTCCGTGTTTATACTGACACATCATTTATTTGCCCATGCAACAAATGTATCTACAGCTCTTTGTAGTGATCTTGTAGCCATTAATGCATGTTCATTTGTGCTCCATAGAACCAGGTCATCAGGGTACATTGCCGCTTTAATTCCATGCGGTAGATGAGCAACAAGATCATTGATGAAGATTAGAAAAAGTGTGGGGGACAAGACTCCGCCCTAGGGAACACATCTGGACTCGGGCTCTTCTGTTGTGCAAGTATGCTTTTACCCATTTGTACATTCTCCCATTGACTTTACAATTTCTCAGTTTCTTCATCAGACCTTCTTTCCAGATTTTGTCAAAGGTTTTCTTCAGATCTATCCATGAAGCAAGCACCAGCTTCCTCTCTTGGAATGCATCCTCGATTTCGTGGGAGAGGTAGGTTGTCTGATCTTCCGTAGAGTAGCACTGCCTAAAGCCAGCCAGTTGTGGCACAAGGATGTTTTTACTTTCAATGTACCACTGCAGTCTGTGATTGATGATGCGCTCCATTGTTTTGCAGAGACAGCTGGTGAGGCTAATTGGTCTATGGAACTATCTTTCCCTGATTTTAGGAGAGGTATCATGACTGCTTCTCTCCAGGCTTGTAGAACACTGCCTAGGGTCCAGCTGATATTGAAGATCTGCAACAGCTTTGCTTTGGCCTCTGTTCCTAGGTTACTGATAATTTCATTGGAGATACCATCAGCTCCTGGTGACTTTCTCATTTTCAGTTTTGATATGGCTAGCTCCAGTTCACTTATTGTGATAGGTGCCACCAGAACCTCGTGTACTGTTTCATTCTGTCCTGTTTGTTGCCATTTCTTTCGAATCTCTTCTGGGCTAATGTTGATATTGTTATCTTGTGCGAATGAGTCCCCAAACTGGTCAGCTGCTTGCTTTCCTGTTAAGATGTTTTCGTCTTTATGTAGTGCAATTTTTGAGTTTCTCCCTGTGCCCTCATCGTTAAGTTGTTTTATTAGTTTCCACAATTTTCTTGTGTCTCTTTCAAAGTTCAGAGGCTGTTTTCTCCTGCCAGCTTTTCCGTCTAGCCTGCAGCTTGGCTCGTTGAAATGTGGCTTTTGTTTTTGTGTCTCTTTCAATGTTGAAATTTGTCTTTTGCGTGCTGGTATTTATTGTGATGCTCTTGGCTGGGTTTTGACCTCTGCTTGCTTTCCACACACTTCCACATCATTATGCAACTGTTCCAGTTCACTACTCCAGCAGAGTTTATAATGTTTACGGGCTCCAATTGGTACAGTTTCTCGTGCTGCCTGTAGTATGCATTTCCCAAACTCTTCAACTACTTTATTTATGCCTTTCTCAATGTTCAGGTTTCTAACCAGTATGCTGGAGCGTGGCTTGTACATTGCCCAGTCTGCTTTCTTGTAGTTCCACCTCGAGAGGGTGCTGTCTTCACTTACAAGCTCATTTTCTACAGTTAGACTGGCCAATGGTCACTGCCACCAAGTTGTTTCCCAACAATTCGTGTAATGTTCCACTCCAGGTCTGGTGAATGAAAAGCCTGGTCAGGTGTAGTTGTAGTGTGCCATGATCTCGAGTAGAAAGTATGTGGGTCGAACGGCTTGTTAATCAAGATGAATCTATTCTCATCCTGCCAGTCTTCCAGTCTCTCTTCTCTCTGGTCCATGTGATCATAGCCCCAGCTCTGTGAATGGCTGTTGAAATCGCCACACACAATCATTTTTTTCTATTAATGGTAGTGTGTCCAGTGCCTGTGGTCGGTCACTTGGACAGTAGTAATTTATCAGATGTAGGTCTGTATTGCCTGTCTTGAGTTTAAGAGCCCGATACTCAGCCCCTTCCATGTAAACTTCAATTTGGGAAGCAGCGATGTTATTTTTTTACAAGGGTCAGTACCCCACCCTTTTGCCTGTCTTTTCGGCCAGATCGGTAACACTGGTAGCCTCTGATTTTGAAGGCTATATTTTCGTTGAGGCGAGTTTCTTGCAGGCAACATACGCTTACTTTTTCTTGGTCCAAGATGTTTTCTAGTTCTTTTTTTTTTTTTTTGTTGCTGACTCCCTCCGCATTCCTGTGCATTATTTTTAATCTTTGTTTGATATGTCAGATGCTCTATTCTCATGTCCCCTGGCTCCACATGACATCTGAGAAGGACCGCCAGTAGTTGTGGTTGGACCCTTTCGAGACATAGGGCCCGGCACTGCACCTGCCTGGGGGTCCAAAGCAGGGCGAGCACCAGAACATTTAGCAGTAGTCGACACTTTTCATTACGCGTAAGTGCGTGGCATCCCGATTTCTGTGGTGCGCCTCCTGGCTGGTTGCCTCTGTCTTCAGCACCTCTCCTTTGCTAGAGCAGACTGTGGTCTTACTCGAATTTAGCTGTGTAGGCACGCACACACGTGTCTGCGCATGCATGTACGTGCATACACATCTAGAGCTTTCTGGTTATTTCTTGGTGCCAGTGACTCGCCATCGCCCCTTCTCCTGTTAGTTTAAACAGGTCCGCCACGTGAAGGCCAGGAGTTGGACTTTTGCTGCAGAGGTGATGCACCGAGCCATTGGGGTATTTATGCAAGTTGGACGCCCACCCCAACCCCAAAACAGTAACATTTGGAACCCTGTTCCATAGCCAGCATGAGGTCTTCTTTGCAGTCTGGCCCAATTGTTTTAATGTCAGCAGTGTGTTGTGTCCAATACTTCAAGAAAATTGGTATGACAGCTTTGCGCGCGAGCCAATTGAAAGAGAGCATATTTTACAAGTAACATACACCTGCCAGAACCTCTAGGCAACACCATCACAACCAGTAAGCAGCCAATGGCATGGCAAATATCTTGCTCTCGACATTCAAACAGAGATCGGCCTGAGCTGGATAATGCTGGTTGAATTATTCTCTTGTGGAAGGTAAATCCGCTGGCCTTCTCCCACTTCATGCTTATAATTTTTTTTTTATTACCTACTTTCACGTGAATCTCATTATCCAGCGAAGTCTTTTCAAGACATTCGGACATCGTTTTAAAACTGTGTACATTTCAAGACAGTCGGACACCGTTTTAACATTGTGTACATTTCAAGACATTCGGACACCGTTTTAACATTGTGTAAACTTCAAGATATTCGGACACCGTTTTAATATTGTGTACATTTCAAGACATTCAGACACTGTGTACATTTCAAGACATTCGGACACCATTTTAACATTGTGTACATTTCAAGACATTCGGACACAGTTTTAACATTGTGCACATTTCAGGACATTCGGACACCATTTTAACATTGTGTACATTTCAATACATTCGGACATCGTTTTAACACTGTACATTTCAGGACATTCTGACACTGTTTTAACACTGTGTACATTTCAAGACATTCGGACACCGTTTTAATATTGTGTACATTTCAAGACATACAGACACCGTTTTAACATTGTGTATATTTCAAGACATTCGGACACCATTTTAACATTGTGTACATTTCAAGACATTCGGACACCATTTTAACATTGTGTACATTTCAGGACATTCGGACACTGTGTTATTTAACACTGTGTACGCTATACCGATGGACCCAGGTGCTGACTTGCAACGTGCTTTCTTGACAACTGCCATCATGACCTCGTTCCACGACTTGAAAAAAAAAAATGGGGGGGGGGGGGGGGTGTTACAGAAGTTTCTCTAATTGCTTCAATTTTTTTTTTTAAGCAGATTAATGAAATAATTTGTGATATATTCAGCAACATTAGAACTGAAATTATTTACCTTCTGTACAATAGTAGTATGGCAAACTACTGAGCATAATCTTGACAAGAAATCAACAACAGCGGTAAACTGCTGGTATTGACAGCAATGTCCTCTAATAGGTTATGCGGCGGGGAAAAAAAGAATAGTACTATTATGCCCCTTATTTATTTATTGTTAAATTTGTAGCACTTTGTTGTCCACGGTTGTGCGGGACTAACATACATACACATTGCAACTGTGTGAGCCGCGGTTGATCAGTGACTGTCCCGCTTGCCTGTGAGGATCCTGTGTTCGAACCCTCCTCTAGGTGGGTATGTTTTATTTTCTAATTGACCAGGGCTCATCGGTCTACCTAGTCTAAAATGGGTACTAGAAAATGGGTCGTAAGCTGTCCTCGTAGTCCTCCTTTCCAAGTGAAATGCGTCATATCTATTATGTACCTCAAAGGTAAGTGTGACATTGGTGCACATTTGTATAATGTCTACTTCCTCTAGACAAGAGTTCATCTAAGCTAGTGGGTTCTATCTACCCATGGGTAGGTTTTTTTCTAACCATTGTGAGTGCTATTATATATAGGGTGTATTTTTAATGACTGAACAGTGTTTGAAAATATTGCCGGTCCAAGTTTTGTATTCACCCTCTGTAAAGTTCATGCAACATTATAGGTAAATACAAAACTTGGACCGGGAATATTTTCAAACACTGCACAGTTATTAAAAATACACCCTGTATTAACTGATTCAGTGCCAAAGGATAATATATCGCAAAATGTGACCTCCCACTTGGGCAGAAGGACGATATATCACCATGCTAGGGCCATCGTGTTATTTATTTTGTTTTGCCGTATCTTCCATGATTTCAATGCTCAGTGAATGGAAATTTACATTATAATATGTATAATATTATAATAATATGTTATATATATATATATATATATATATATATATATATATATATATATATATATATATATATATATATATATATATATATATCCATTTGATAGTGCACCATGTTTGGTCGAAAATTACTTTTTGTCTGGCACTGAAACAGTTAAGAATTATTGATATTAAACATCGACCACTCAAATAATTTTTATATGACGTCTGTCACAATCTTCCTTTCATTTCTATAGTTCTCAAGCGATATTTAAGAATAAAAGTCAGTAACCAGTACACAATTGTGATATATTACAAGGACTATGGGATAATATTCATATATATGTGGGTGGGTGGGTGTGCGAGAGTAAGTGAGTGTGTGTGTGAGAGCGTGAAAGAGAGAGAGAGAGAGAGTGTGTGTGTGTGTGTTTGCGTGTGTGTGTGTCTCTCTCTCTTTACAAAAAATTGAACTTATGAGGGCATTTTTTAAACCACAGAATGACATGCCTGTCAATATTATCATTATTTACAAGCATGTTAACCTATCTCAATATGTGGTGTTTAGAATATGGGCTCAAAATATAACAACTGTCTAGGGAATTATTTCAACCACATAAAGAGAACAGTCAACAATGGAGAGACAATTTATATTAAACATCTACCACTCAAATAATTTTTAGATGATGTCTGTCACAATCTTCCTTTCATTTCTATAATTCTCAAGCGATATTTAAGAATAAAAGTCAGTAACCAGTACACAATTATAACAGGAGAAATTGAATAACTCAGATATGTGCACTATACAATACTTTACATGTAATGGGTGTTACCCTATCACAGCTGAAATGACACATGAAACGAAGTTCAACATTTGATGGAGGGGGGTGTGGTGTCTGTGTCTTGCTCTCTCTCCCTTCCTTTCTTGTTCCTGTTTGTATTTATTTACGAGCAACTAAGAAGTATTTATTTAAAACTTACAAATATCACTAGGATAATCCACTTTTCACTGAGCATGTTTATGCTTGTGACCTACACTACTGAGGTCAAGGTCTCAGCTATGAGAGTCAAAGATTACATTGTAGCCTGCATAACTGTGAACTATGATTACACAAATTGTGAACTGCTCCTGGCCACTGGTGTCTCAGCAAAGATGGAGTTATGATCAGTCCACCAGAACGTCCTGGGCATATTAGGCTATCACAAAATTCAATGATTCCAGCATACTCTGCAATTTCTCCTATCACGTGTCCAAAACTAACTACCTTCACTACTCCATGGGAATTTACACAAGCTATTGTCATAAGATGGCTTTTCCTTCTGCAGTGTTCTAGAAAAACTTGACATAAGCCCTATCTGCTTCAGATTCATCAAAAATGGCATGTTTGTTGGTGTGAACAGTGACAACACTGCAGAAGACATGCTTCAACCCTGGATTTGTAGAACCAGAATTAATTGAAGAGCTGGTTGGGCTTATATTACACTGCTATTAAAAATTATGCTGGCAGAGCTGTCATTTTAACTGAGACTTGGTGGAGCCATACTTGTACTGTCATCAAAAGAAAAATACAAATCCTCAAAACAGTTGCAAAAGGACAGCCGTCTCATATCATCTGTATTAGTATCTTCTGATGTCCCGCTTCATGAATGCTACAAATCCAGATCTATATGTTTTTTTTTAAAATGTCATTGTGCTTTCAGGCAGCACTAGTTGAGTGGACAGTAATCTGGAGCACAAGCTGGGACAATTAACAATTGTCACTGTCTTCATGCCGTAATTCATCAGGGAGGTCCTTGACCTGTGTTGAAATGCAATATATAAACAAGCATTAATAGTTGAGAAAGTGAACATACATTTGGTTGTAACATTTTAGCTAGAATTCAAATATGTTTCTTCGCTTCATTTGAACAATTTTCAGAGTTCACATTAAAAAAAATAATTCATATATATCATGCAACTAAATTGTTATATTATCAGCTAAGATTAGCTTAGATATTCTATTGGTAGAACCTACTGGCCAGAAAAATTATGTGAGGAAAAAGGCAACAATAATGGTAAACTAAAAGGAAACTATGAGGGAAAGTCAGCAAATAGCTTACAAACTAAAACAGGGAAGCTGAAAATAGCTGGTTGTTTCTAAAAGTTTCATTTTGTGGCAGCATCATCTTGCTTTAGGATTAGTTAGCAGACTAATTGGTGTTGTATGCACAGGGGAGATAACATGGCATCTGCACTCATCTATATGCAAAGGAACAGCAATGAGTGGTTGTGCAATTTTTTTTTATTGTTGGTTAAAGGACTTCCTGTAGAGGATATTCACAAGGTGATGCTGTCTGTAATAAGAAATGTTTAACTAAGTTGTTAAATTATTGTGGTAAGAAATGTTTCAGCAAGTTCATAAATTATATAAAATATGCTCCAAAATTGTTAGTCATTGTGTTGAGATTGCATGAAGAAATCTTTGTGGAGGGTGGAAGTGACAATTTGAACTAACAGATGAGTAACAATAAACAATGTAGCAACAGCAACAGGATGTTCTCATGGCTTAGCTTACACCATAATGTATGATCATTTGAATAACTGACAAGTGTGTTCATGGTGGGTGCCTAGACATTTGACTGGGAAACCCAAAATGAACTGAGTGGGTCTGTCCTGGGAACATCTCTCCCAGTATGCACATCGAGCAGCATAACGTCCAACAGGATTATTCCTGGGGAAGATACAGTGCATCACCACAATCATGAAACAAAATGTACTTCAATGCAATGGAAACATTCTTCACCTTCAGCCAAAAATTTGAGGTTGTGTCAACTACATGAAGGTTGTGATTACAGTGTTATAGCATTCTTAAGGAGTGTCAACTACATGAAGGTTGTGATTACAGTGTTATAGGATTCTTAAGGTGTGCCAACTACATGAAGGTTGTGATTACAGTGTTATAGGATTCTTAAGGCGTGCCAACTACATGAAGGTTGTGATTACAATGTTATAGGATTCTTAAGGAGTGCCAACTACATGAAGGTTGTGATTACAGTGTTATAGGATTCTTAAGGAGTGCCAACTACATGAAGGTTGTGATTACAGTGTTATAGGATTCTTATGGAATGCCAACTACATGAAGGTTGTGATTACAGTGTTATAGGATTCTTAAGGAGTGCCAACTACATGAAGGTTGTGATTACAGTGTTATAGGATTCTTAAGGAGTGCCAACTACATGAAGGTTGTGATTACAGTGTTATAGGATTCTTAAGGAGTGCCATGCCAACTACATGAAGGTTGTGATTACAGTGTTATAGGATTCTTGAGGAGTGCCATGCCAACTACATGAAGGTTGTGATTACAGTGTTATAGGATTCTTAAGGAGTGCCAACTACATGAAGGTTGTGATTACAGTGTTATAGGATTCTTAAGGAGTGCCATGCCAACTACATGAAGGTTGTGATTACAGTGTTATAGGATTCTTGAGAAGTGCCATGCCAACTACATGAAGGTTGTGATTACAGTGTTATAGGATTCTTAAGGAGTGTCACCTACATGAAGGTTGTGATTACAGTGTTATAGGATTCTTAAGGAGTGTCAACTACATGAAGGTTGTGATTACAGTATTATAGGATTCTTAAGGAGTGTCAACTACATGAAGGTTGTGATTACAGTGTTATAGGATTCTTAAGGCGTGCCAACTACATGAAGGTTGTGATTACAGTGTTATAGGATTCTTAAGGAGTGCCAGCTACATGAAGGTTGTGATTACAGTGTTATAGGATTCTTAAGGAGTGCCAACTACATGAAGGTTGTGATTACAGTGTTATAGGATTCTTAAGGAGTGCCAACTACATGAAGGTTGTGATTACAGTGTTATAGGATTCTTAAGGAATGCCAACTACATGAAGGTTGTGATTACAGTGTTATAGGATTCTTAAGGAGTGCCAGCTACATGAAGGTTTGTAATCAACTACATGAAGGTTGTGATTACAGTGTTATAGGATTCTAAAGGAGTGCCAACTACATGAAGGTTGTGATTACAGTGTTATAGGATTCTAAAGGAATGCCAACTACATGAAGGTTGTGATTACAGTGTTATAGGATTCTTAAGGAGTGCCAACTACATGAAGGTTTGTAATCAACTACATGAAGGTTGTGATTACAGTGTTATAGGATTCTAAAGGAGTGCCAACTACATGAAGGTTGTGATTACAGTGTTATAGGATTCTTAAGGAGTGCCGTGCCAACTACATGAAGGTTGTGATTACAGTGTTATAGGATTCTTGAGGAGTGCCATGCCAACTACATGAAGGTTGTGATTACAGTGTTATAGGATTCTTAAGGAGTGCCAACTACATGAAGGTTGTGATTACAGTGTTATAGGATTCTTAAGGAGTGTCACCTACATGAAGGTTGTGATTACAGTGTTATAGGATTCTTAAGGCGTGCCAACTACATGAAGGTTGTGATTACAGTGTTATAGGATTCTTAAGGAGTGCCAACTACATGAAGGTTGTGATTACAGTGTTATAGGATTCTTAAGGAGTGCCAACTACATGAAGGTTGTGATTACAGTGTTATAGGATTCTTATGGAATGCCAACTACATGAAGGTTGTGATTACAGTGTTATAGGATTCTTAAGGAGTGCCAACTACATGAAGGTTGTGATTACAGTGTTATAGGATTCTTAAGGAGTGCCAACTACATGAAGGTTGTGATTACAGTGTTATAGGATTCTTAAGGAGTGCCATGCCAACTACATGAAGGTTGTGATTACAGTGTTATAGGATTCTTGAGGAGTGCCATGCCAACTACATGAAGGTTGTGATTACAGTGTTATAGGAGTCTTAAGGAGTGCCAACTACATGAAGGTTGTGATTACAGTGTTATAGGATTCTTAAGGTGTGCCAACTACATGAAGGTTGTGATTACAGTGTTATAGGATTCTTAAGGCGTGCCAACTACATGAAGGTTGTGATTACAATGTTATAGGATTCTTAAGGAGTGCCAACTACATGAAGGTTGTGATTACAGTGTTATAGGATTCTTAAGGAGTGCCAACTACATGAAGGTTGTGATTACAGTGTTATAGGATTCTTATGGAATGCCAACTACATGAAGGTTGTGATTACAGTGTTATAGGATTCTTAAGGAGTGCCAACTACATGAAGGTTGTGATTACAGTGTTATAGGATTCTTAAGGAGTGCCAACTACATGAAGGTTGTGATTACAGTGTTATAGGATTCTTAAGGAGTGCCATGCCAACTACATGAAGGTTGTGATTACAGTGTTATAGGATTCTTGAGGAGTGCCATGCCAACTACATGAAGGTTGTGATTACAGTGTTATAGGATTCTTAAGGAGTGCCAACTACATGAAGGTTGTGATTACAGTGTTATAGGATTCTTAAGGAGTGCCATGCCAACTACATGAAGGTTGTGATTACAGTGTTATAGGATTCTTGAGAAGTGCCATGCCAACTACATGAAGGTTGTGATTACAGTGTTATAGGATTCTTAAGGAGTGTCACCTACATGAAGGTTGTGATTACAGTGTTATAGGATTCTTAAGGAGTGTCAACTACATGAAGGTTGTGATTACAGTATTATAGGATTCTTAAGGAGTGTCAACTACATGAAGGTTGTGATTACAGTGTTATAGGATTCTTAAGGCGTGCCAACTACATGAAGGTTGTGATTACAGTGTTATAGGATTCTTAAGGAGTGCCAGCTACATGAAGGTTGTGATTACAGTGTTATAGGATTCTTAAGGAGTGCCAACTACATGAAGGTTGTGATTACAGTGTTATAGGATTCTTAAGGAGTGCCAACTACATGAAGGTTGTGATTACAGTGTTATAGGATTCTTAAGGAATGCCAACTACATGAAGGTTGTGATTACAGTGTTATAGGATTCTTAAGGAGTGCCAGCTACATGAAGGTTTGTAATCAACTACATGAAGGTTGTGATTACAGTGTTATAGGATTCTAAAGGAGTGCCAACTACATGAAGGTTGTGATTACAGTGTTATAGGATTCTAAAGGAATGCCAACTACATGAAGGTTGTGATTACAGTGTTATAGGATTCTTAAGGAGTGCCAACTACATGAAGGTTTGTAATCAACTACATGAAGGTTGTGATTACAGTGTTATAGGATTCTAAAGGAGTGCCAACTACATGAAGGTTGTGATTACAGTGTTATAGGATTCTTAAGGAGTGCCATGCCAACTACATGAAGGTTGTGATTACAGTGTTATAGGATTCTTGAGGAGTGCCATGCCAACTACATGAAGGTTGTGATTACAGTGTTATAGGATTCTTAAGGAGTGCCACCTACATGAAGGTTGTGATTACAGTGTTATAGGATTCTTAAGGAGTGTCACCTACATGAAGGTTGTGATTACAGTGTTATAGGATTCTTAAGGCGTGCCAACTACATGAAGGTTGTGATTACAGTGTTATAGGATTCTTAAGGAGTGCCAACTACATGAAGGTTGTGATTACAGTGTTATAGGATTCTTAAGGAGTGCCAACTACATGAAGGTTGTGATTACAGTGTTATAGGATTCTTATGGAATGCCAACTACATGAAGGTTGTGATTACAGTGTTATAGGATTCTTAAGGAGTGCCAACTACATGAAGGTTGTGATTACAGTGTTATAGGATTCTTAAGGAGTGCCAACTACATGAAGGTTGTGATTACAGTGTTATAGGATTCTTAAGGAGTGCCATGCCAACTACATGAAGGTTGTGATTACAGTGTTATAGGATTCTTGAGGAGTGCCATGCCAACTACATGAAGGTTGTGATTACAGTGTTATAGGAGTCTTAAGGAGTGCCAACTACATGAAGGTTGTGATTACAGTGTTATAGGATTCTTAAGGTGTGCCAACTACATGAAGGTTGTGATTACAGTGTTATAGGATTCTTAAGGCGTGCCAACTACATGAAGGTTGTGATTACAATGTTATAGGATTCTTAAGGAGTGCCAACTACATGAAGGTTGTGATTACAGTGTTATAGGATTCTTAAGGAGTGCCAACTACATGAAGGTTGTGATTACAGTGTTATAGGATTCTTATGGAATGCCAACTACATGAAGGTTGTGATTACAGTGTTATAGGATTCTTAAGGAGTGCCAACTACATGAAGGTTGTGATTACAGTGTTATAGGATTCTTAAGGAGTGCCAACTACATGAAGGTTGTGATTACAGTGTTATAGGATTCTTAAGGAGTGCCATGCCAACTACATGAAGGTTGTGATTACAGTGTTATAGGATTCTTGAGGAGTGCCATGCCAACTACATGAAGGTTGTGATTACAGTGTTATAGGATTCTTAAGGAGTGCCAACTACATGAAGGTTGTGATTACAGTGTTATAGGATTCTTAAGGAGTGCCATGCCAACTACATGAAGGTTGTGATTACAGTGTTATAGGATTCTTGAGAAGTGCCATGCCAACTACATGAAGGTTGTGATTACAGTGTTATAGGATTCTTAAGGAGTGTCACCTACATGAAGGTTGTGATTACAGTGTTATAGGATTCTTAAGGAGTGTCAACTACATGAAGGTTGTGATTACAGTATTATAGGATTCTTAAGGAGTGTCAACTACATGAAGGTTGTGATTACAGTGTTATAGGATTCTTAAGGCGTGCCAACTACATGAAGGTTGTGATTACAGTGTTATAGGATTCTTAAGGAGTGCCAGCTACATGAAGGTTGTGATTACAGTGTTATAGGATTCTTAAGGAGTGCCAACTACATGAAGGTTGTGATTACAGTGTTATAGGATTCTTAAGGAGTGCCAACTACATGAAGGTTGTGATTACAGTGTTATAGGATTCTTAAGGAATGCCAACTACATGAAGGTTGTGATTACAGTGTTATAGGATTCTTAAGGAGTGCCAGCTACATGAAGGTTTGTAATCAACTACATGAAGGTTGTGATTACAGTGTTATAGGATTCTAAAGGAGTGCCAACTACATGAAGGTTGTGATTACAGTGTTATAGGATTCTAAAGGAATGCCAACTACATGAAGGTTGTGATTACAGTGTTATAGGATTCTTAAGGAGTGCCAACTACATGAAGGTTTGTAATCAACTACATGAAGGTTGTGATTACAGTGTTATAGGATTCTAAAGGAGTGCCAACTACATGAAGGTTGTGATTACAGTGTTATAGGATTCTTAAGGAGTGCCATGCCAACTACATGAAGGTTGTGATTACAGTGTTATAGGATTCTTGAGGAGTGCCATGCCAACTACATGAAGGTTGTGATTACAGTGTTATAGGATTCTTAAGGAGTGCCACCTACATGAAGGTTGTGATTACAGTGTTATAGGATTCTTAAGGAGTGTCACCTACATGAAGGTTGTGATTACAGTGTTATAGGATTCTTAAGGCGTGCCAACTACATGAAGGTTGTGATTACAGTGTTATAGGATTCTTAAGGAGTGCCAACTACATGAAGGTTGTGATTACAGTGTTATAGGATTCTTAAGGAGTGCCAACTACATGAAGGTTGTGATTACAGTGTTATAGGATTCTTATGGAATGCCAACTACATGAAGGTTGTGATTACAGTGTTATAGGATTCTTAAGGAGTGCCAACTACATGAAGGTTGTGATTACAGTGTTATAGGATTCTTAAGGAGTGCCAACTACATGAAGGTTGTGATTACAGTGTTATAGGATTCTTAAGGAGTGCCATGCCAACTACATGAAGGTTGTGATTACAGTGTTATAGGATTCTTGAGGAGTGCCATGCCAACTACATGAAGGTTGTGATTACAGTGTTATAGGAGTCTTAAGGAGTGCCAACTACATGAAGGTTGTGATTACAGTGTTATAGGATTCTTAAGGAGTGCCATGCCAACTACATGAAGGTTGTGATTACAGTGTTATAGGATTCTTGAGGAGTGCCATGCCAACTACATGAAGGTTGTGATTACAGTATTATAGGATTCTTAAGGAGTGTCAACTACATGAAGGTTGTGATTACAGTGTTATAGGATTCTTAAGGCGTGCCAACTACATGAAGGTTGTGATTACAGTGTTATAGGATTCTTAAGGAGTGCCAGCTACATGAAGGTTGTGATTACAGTGTTATAGGATTCTTAAGGAGTGTCAACTACATGAAGGTTGTGATTACAGTGTTATAGGATTCCTAAGGAGTGTCACCTACATGAAGGTTGTGATTACAGTGTTATAGGATTCTTAAGGAGTGTCAACTACATGAAGGTTGTGATTACAGTGTTATAGGATTCTTAAGGAGTGCCAGCTACATGAAGGTTTGTAACCAACTACATGAAGGTTGTGATTACAGTGTTATAGGATTCTAAAGGAGTGCCAACTACGTGAAGGTTGTGATTACAGTGTTATAGGATTCTAAAGGAATGCCAACTACATGAAGGTTGTGATTACAGTGTTATAGGATTCTTAAGGAGTGCCAACTACATGAAGGTTTGTAATCAACTACATGAAGGTTGTGATTACAGTGTTATAGGATTCTAAAGGAGTGCCAACTACATGAAGGTTGTGATTACAGTGTTATAGGATTCTTAAGGAGTGCCATGCCAACTACATGAAGGTTGTGATTACAGTGTTATAGGATTCTTGAGGAGTGCCATGCCAACTACATGAAGGTTGTGATTACAGTGTTATAGGATTCTTAAGGAGTGCCATGCCAACTACATGAAGGTTGTGATTACAGTGTTATAGGATTCTTAAGGAGTGCCAACTACATGAAGGTTGTGATTACAGTGTTATAGGATTCTTAAGGAGTGCCAACTACATGAAGGTTGTGATTACAGTATTATAGGATTCTTAAGGAGTGCCAACTACATGAAGGTTGTGATTACAGTGTTATAGGATTCTTAAGGAGTGCCAACTACATGAAGGTTGTGATTACAGTGTTATAGGATTCTTAAGGAGTGTCAACTACATGAAGGTTGTGATTACAGTATTATAGGATTCTTAAGGAGTGTCCACTACATGAAGGTTGTGATTACAGTGTTATAGGATTCTTAAGGCGTGCCAACTACATGAAGGTTGTGATTACAGTGTTATAGGATTCTTAAGGAGTGCCAACTACATGAAGGTTGTGATTACAGTGTTATAGGATTCTTAAGGAGTGCCATGCCAACTACATGAAGGTTGTGATTACAGTGTTATAGGATTCTTGAGGAGTGCCATGCCAACTACATGAAGGTTGTGATTACAGTGTTATAGGATTCTTAAGGAGTGCCAACTACATGAAGGTTGTGATTACAGTGTTATAGGATTCTTAAGGAGTGCCATGCCAACTACATGAAGGTTGTGATTACAGTGTTATAGGATTCTTGAGAAGTGCCATGCCAACTACATGAAGGTTGTGATTACAGTGTTATAGGATTCTTAAGGAGTGTCACCTACATGAAGGTTGTGATTACAGTGTTATAGGATTCTTAAGGAGTGTCAACTACATGAAGGTTGTGATTACAGTATTATAGGATTCTTAAGGAGTGTCAACTACATGAAGGTTGTGATTACAGTGTTATAGGATTCTTAAGGCGTGCCAACTACATGAAGGTTGTGATTACAGTGTTATAGGATTCTTAAGGAGTGCCAGCTACATGAAGGTTGTGATTACAGTGTTATAGGATTCTTAAGGAGTGCCAACTACATGAAGGTTGTGATTACAGTGTTATAGGATTCTTAAGGAGTGCCAACTACATGAAGGTTGTGATTACAGTGTTATAGGATTCTTAAGGAATGCCAACTACATGAAGGTTGTGATTACAGTGTTATAGGATTCTTAAGGAGTGCCAGCTACATGAAGGTTTGTAATCAACTACATGAAGGTTGTGATTACAGTGTTATAGGATTCTAAAGGAGTGCCAACTACATGAAGGTTGTGATTACAGTGTTATAGGATTCTAAAGGAATGCCAACTACATGAAGGTTGTGATTACAGTGTTATAGGATTCTTAAGGAGTGCCAACTACATGAAGGTTTGTAATCAACTACATGAAGGTTGTGATTACAGTGTTATAGGATTCTAAAGGAGTGCCAACTACATGAAGGTTGTGATTACAGTGTTATAGGATTCTTAAGGAGTGCCATGCCAACTACATGAAGGTTGTGATTACAGTGTTATAGGATTCTTGAGGAGTGCCATGCCAACTACATGAAGGTTGTGATTACAGTGTTATAGGATTCTTAAGGAGTGCCAACTACATGAAGGTTGTGATTACAGTGTTATAGGATTCTTAAGGCGTGCCAACTACATGAAGGTTGTGATTACAGTGTTATAGGATTCTTAAGGAGTGCCAACTACATGAAGGTTGTGATTACAGTGTTATAGGATTCTTAAGGAGTGCCAACTACATGAAGGTTGTGATTACAGTGTTATAGGATTCTTATGGAATGCCAACTACATGAAGGTTGTGATTACAGTGTTATAGGATTCTTAAGGAGTGCCAACTACATGAAGGTTGTGATTACAGTGTTATAGGATTCTTAAGGAGTGCCAACTACATGAAGGTTGTGATTACAGTGTTATAGGATTCTTAAGGAGTGCCATGCCAACTACATGAAGGTTGTGATTACAGTGTTATAGGATTCTTGAGGAGTGCCATGCCAACTACATGAAGGTTGTGATTACAGTGTTATAGGAGTCTTAAGGAGTGCCAACTACATGAAGGTTGTGATTACAGTGTTATAGGATTCTTAAGGAGTGCCAACTACATGAAGGTTGTGATTACAGTGTTATAGGATTCTTAAGGAGTGCCATGCCAACTACATGAAGGTTGTGATTACAGTGTTATAGGATTCTTGAGGAGTGCCATGCCAACTACATGAAGGTTGTGATTACAGTGTTATAGGATTCTTAAGGAGTGTCACCTACATGAAGGTTGTGATTACAGTGTTATAGGATTCTTAAGGAGTGTCAACTACATGAAGGTTGTGATTACAGTATTATAGGATTCTTAAGGAGTGTCAACTACATGAAGGTTGTGATTACAGTGTTATAGGATTCTTAAGGCGTGCCAACTACATGAAGGTTGTGATTACAGTGTTATAGGATTCTTAAGGAGTGCCAGCTACATGAAGGTTGTGATTACAGTGTTATAGGATTCTTAAGGAGTGCCAACTACATGAAGGTTGTGATTACAGTATTATAGGATTCTTAAGGAGTGTCAACTACATGAAGGTTGTGATTACAGTGTTATAGGATTCTTAAGGCGTGCCAACTACATGAAGGTTGTGATTACAGTGTTATAGGATTCTTAAGGAGTGCCAGCTACATGAAGGTTGTGATTACAGTGTTATAGGATTCTTAAGGAGTGCCAACTACATGAAGGTTGTGATTACAGTGTTATAGGATTCTTATGGAATGCCAACTACATGAAGGTTGTGATTACAGTGTTATAGGATTCTTAAGGAGTGCCAACTACATGAAGGTTGTGATTACAGTGTTATAGGATTCTTAAGGAGTGCCATGCCAACTACATGAAGGTTGTGATTACAGTGTTATAGGATTCTTAAGGAGTGCCAGCTACATGAAGGTTTGTAACCAACTACATGAAGGTTGTGATTACAGTGTTATAGGATTCTAAAGGAGTGCCAACTACATGAAGGTTGTGATTACAGTGTTATAGGATTCTAAAGGAATGCCAACTACATGAAGGTTGTGATTACAGTATTATAGGATTCTTAAGGAGTGCCAACTACATGAAGGTTGTGATTACAGTGTTATAGGATTCTTAAGGAGTGCCATGCCAACTACATGAAGGTTGTGATTACAGTGTTATAGGATTCTTGAGGAGTGCCATGCCAACTACATGAAGGTTGTGATTACAGTGTTATAGGATTCATGAGGAGTGCCATGCCAACTACATGAAGGTTGTGATTACAGTGTTATAGGATTCTTAAGGAGTGTCAACTACATGAAGGTTGTGATTACAGTGTTATAGGATTCTTAAGGAGTGCCAACTACATGAAGGTTTGTAATCAACTACATGAAGGTTGTGATTACAGTGTTATAGGATTCTAAAGGAGTGCCAACTACATGAAGGTTGTGATTACAGTGTTATAGGATTCTTAAGGAGTGCCATGCCAACTACATGAAGGTTGTGATTACAGTGTTATAGGATTCTTGAGGAGTGCCATGCCAACTACATGAAGGTTGTGATTACAGTGTTATAGGATTCTTAAGGAGTGCCATGCCAACTACATGAAGGTTGTGATTACAGTGTTATAGGATTCTTAAGGAGTGCCAACTACATGAAGGTTGTGATTACAGTGTTATAGGATTCTTAAGGAGTGCCAACTACATGAAGGTTGTGATTACAGTATTATAGGATTCTTAAGGAGTGCCAACTACATGAAGGTTGTGATTACAGTGTTATAGGATTCTTAAGGAGTGCCAACTACATGAAGGTTGTGATTACAGTGTTATAGGATTCTTAAGGAGTGTCAACTACATGAAGGTTGTGATTACAGTATTATAGGATTCTTAAGGAGTGTCCACTACATGAAGGTTGTGATTACAGTGTTATAGGATTCTTAAGGCGTGCCAACTACATGAAGGTTGTGATTACAGTGTTATAGGATTCTTAAGGAGTGCCAACTACATGAAGGTTGTGATTACAGTGTTATAGGATTCTTAAGGAGTGCCATGCCAACTACATGAAGGTTGTGATTACAGTGTTATAGGATTCTTGAGGAGTGCCATGCCAACTACATGAAGGTTGTGATTACAGTGTTATAGGATTCTTAAGGAGTGCCAACTACATGAAGGTTGTGATTACAGTGTTATAGGATTCTTAAGGAGTGCCATGCCAACTACATGAAGGTTGTGATTACAGTGTTATAGGATTCTTGAGAAGTGCCATGCCAACTACATGAAGGTTGTGATTACAGTGTTATAGGATTCTAAAGGAATGCCAACTACATGAAGGTTGTGATTACAGTGTTATAGGATTCTTAAGGAGTGCCAACTACATGAAGATTTGTAATCAACTACATGAAGGTTGTGATTACAGTGTTATAGGATTCTAAAGGAGTGCCAACTACATGAAGGTTGTGATTACAGTGTTATAGGATTCTTAAGGAGTGCCGTGCCAACTACATGAAGGTTGTGATTACAGTGTTATAGGATTCTTGAGGAGTGCCATGCCAACTACATGAAGGTTGTGATTACAGTGTTATAGGATTCTTAAGGAGTGCCAACTACATGAAGGTTGTGATTACAGTGTTATAGGATTCTTAAGGCGTGCCAACTACATGAAGGTTGTGATTACAGTGTTATAGGATTCTTAAGGAGTGCCAGCTACATGAAGGTTGTGATTACAGTGTTATAGGATTCTTAAGGAGTGCCAACTACATGAAGGTTGTGATTACAGTGTTATAGGATTCTTATGGAATGCCAACTACATGAAGGTTGTGATTACAGTGTTATAGGATTCTTAAGGAGTGCCAACTACATGAAGGTTGTGATTACAGTGTTATAGGATTCTTAAGGAGTGCCAACTACATGAAGGTTGTGATTACAGTGTTATAGGATTCTTAAGGAGTGCCATGCCAACTACATGAAGGTTGTGATTACAGTGTTATAGGATTCTTGAGGAGTGCCATGCCAACTACATGAAGGTTGTGATTACAGTGTTATAGGAGTCTTAAGGAGTGCCAACTACATGAAGGTTGTGATTACAGTGTTATAGGATTCTTAAGGAGTGCCAACTACATGAAGGTTGTGATTACAGTGTTATAGGATTCTTAAGGAGTGCCATGCCAACTACATGAAGGTTGTGATTACAGTGTTATAGGATTCTTGAGGAGTGCCATGCCAACTACATGAAGGTTGTGATTACAGTGTTATAGGATTCTTAAGGAGTGTCACCTACATGAAGGTTGTGATTACAGTGTTATAGGATTCTTAAGGAGTGTCAACTACATGAAGGTTGTGATTACAGTATTATAGGATTCTTAAGGAGTGTCAACTACATGAAGGTTGTGATTACAGTGTTATAGGATTCTTAAGGCGTGCCAACTACATGAAGGTTGTGATTACAGTGTTATAGGATTCTTAAGGAGTGCCAGCTACATGAAGGTTGTGATTACAGTGTTATAGGATTCTTAAGGAGTGCCAACTACATGAAGGTTGTGATTACAGTATTATAGGATTCTTAAGGAGTGTCAACTACATGAAGGTTGTGATTACAGTGTTATAGGATTCTTAAGGCGTGCCAACTACATGAAGGTTGTGATTACAGTGTTATAGGATTCTTAAGGAGTGCCAGCTACATGAAGGTTGTGATTACAGTGTTATATGATTCTTAAGGAGTGCCAACTACATGAAGGTTGTGATTACAGTGTTATAGGATTCTTATGGAATGCCAACTACATGAAGGTTGTGATTACAGTGTTATAGGATTCTTAAGGAGTGCCAACTACATGAAGGTTGTGATTACAGTGTTATAGGATTCTTAAGGAGTGCCATGCCAACTACATGAAGGTTGTGATTACAGTGTTATAGGATTCTTAAGGAGTGCCAGCTACATGAAGGTTTGTAACCAACTACATGAAGGTTGTGATTACAGTGTTATAGGATTCTAAAGGAGTGCCAACTACATGAAGGTTGTGATTACAGTGTTATAGGATTCTAAAGGAATGCCAACTACATGAAGGTTGTGATTACAGTATTATAGGATTCTTAAGGAGTGCCAACTACATGAAGGTTGTGATTACAGTGTTATAGGATTCTTAAGGAGTGCCATGCCAACTACATGAAGGTTGTGATTACAGTGTTATAGGATTCTTGAGGAGTGCCATGCCAACTACATGAAGGTTGTGATTACAGTGTTATAGGATTCATGAGGAGTGCCATGCCAACTACATGAAGGTTGTGATTACAGTGTTATAGGATTCTTAAGGAGTGTCAACTACATGAAGGTTGTGATTACAGTGTTATAGCATTCTTAAGGAGTGTCAACTACATGAAGGTTGTGATTACAGTGTTATAGGATTCTTAAGGAGTGCCAACTACATGAAGGTTGTGATTACAGTGTTATAGGATTCTTAAGGAGTGCCATGCCAACTACATGAAGGTTGTGATTACAGTGTTATAGGATTCTTAAGGAGTGCCAACTACATGAAGGTTGTGATTACAGTGTTATAGGATTCTTAAGGAATGCCAACTACATGAAGGTTGTGATTACAGTGTTATAGGATTCTTAAGGAGTGCCAGCTACATGAAGGTTTGTAATCAACTACATGAAGGTTGTGATTACAGTGTTATAGGATTCTAAAGGAGTGCCAACTACATGAAGGTTGTGATTACAGTGTTATAGGATTCTAAAGGAATGCCAACTACATGAAGGTTGTGATTACAGTGTTATAGGATTCTTAAGGAGTGCCAACTACATGAAGGTTTGTAATCAACTACATGAAGGTTGTGATTACAGTGTTATAGGATTCTAAAGGAGTGCCAACTACATGAAGGTTGTGATTACAGTGTTATAGGATTCTTAAGGAGTGCCGTGCCAACTACATGAAGGTTGTGATTACAGTGTTATAGGATTCTTGAGGAGTGCCATGCCAACTACATGAAGGTTGTGATTACAGTGTTATAGGATTCTTAAGGAGTGCCAACTACATGAAGGTTGTGATTACAGTGTTATAGGATTCTTAAGGCGTGCCAACTACATGAAGGTTGTGATTACAGTGTTATAGGATTCTTAAGGAGTGCCAACTACATGAAGGTTGTGATTACAGTGTTATAGGATTCTTAAGGAGTGCCAACTACATGAAGGTTGTGATTACAGTGTTATAGGATTCTTATGGAATGCCAACTACATGAAGGTTGTGATTACAGTGTTATAGGATTCTTAAGGAGTGCCAACTACATGAAGGTTGTGATTACAGTGTTATAGGATTCTTAAGGAGTGCCAACTACATGAAGGTTGTGATTACAGTGTTATAGGATTCTTAAGGAGTGCCATGCCAACTACATGAAGGTTGTGATTACAGTGTTATAGGATTCTTGAGGAGTGCCATGCCAACTACATGAAGGTTGTGATTACAGTGTTATAGGAGTCTTAAGGAGTGCCAACTACATGAAGGTTGTGATTACAGTGTTATAGGATTCTTAAGGAGTGCCATGCCAACTACATGAAGGTTGTGATTACAGTGTTATAGGATTCTTGAGGAGTGCCATGCCAACTACATGAAGGTTGTGATTACAGTGTTATAGGATTCTTAAGGAGTGTCACCTACATGAAGGTTGTGATTACAGTGTTATAGGATTCTTAAGGAGTGTCAACTACATGAAGGTTGTGATTACAGTATTATAGGATTCTTAAGGAGTGTCAACTACATGAAGGTTGTGATTACAGTGTTATAGGATTCTTAAGGCGTGCCAACTACATGAAGGTTGTGATTACAGTGTTATAGGATTCTTAAGGAGTGCCAGCTACATGAAGGTTGTGATTACAGTGTTATAGGATTCTTAAGGAGTGCCAACTACATGAAGGTTGTGATTACAGTTTTATAGGATTCTTAAGGAGTGTCAACTACATGAAGGTTGTGATTACAGTGTTATAGGATTCTTAAGGCGTGCCAACTACATGAAGGTTGTGATTACAGTGTTATAGGATTCTTAAGGAGTGCCAGCTACATGAAGGTTGTGATTACAGTGTTATAGGATTCTTAAGGAGTGCCAACTACATGAAGGTTGTGATTACAGTGTTATAGGATTCTTATGGAATGCCAACTACATGAAGGTTGTGATTACAGTGTTATAGGATTCTTAAGGAGTGCCAACTACATGAAGGTTGTGATTACAGTGTTATAGGATTCTTAAGGAGTGCCATGCCAACTACATGAAGGTTGTGATTACAGTGTTATAGGATTCTTAAGGAGTGCCAGCTACATGAAGGTTTGTAACCAACTACATGAAGGTTGTGATTACAGTGTTATAGGATTCTAAAGGAGTGCCAACTACATGAAGGTTGTGATTACAGTGTTATAGGATTCTAAAGGAATGCCAACTACATGAAGGTTGTGATTACAGTATTATAGGATTCTTAAGGAGTGCCAACTACATGAAGGTTGTGATTACAGTGTTATAGGATTCTTAAGGAGTGCCATGCCAACTACATGAAGGTTGTGATTACAGTGTTATAGGATTCTTGAGGAGTGCCATGCCAACTACATGAAGGTTGTGATTACAGTGTTATAGGATTCATGAGGAGTGCTATGCCAACTACATGAAGGTTGTGATTACAGTGTTATAGGATTCTTAAGGAGTGTCAACTACATGAAGGTTGTGATTACAGTGTTATAGCATTCTTAAGGAGTGCCAACTACATGAAGGTTGTGATTACAGTGTTATAGGATTCTTAAGGAGTGCCAACTACATGAAGGTTGTGATTACAGTGTTATAGGATTCTTAAGGAGTGCCATGCCAACTACATGAAGGTTGTGATTACAGTGTTATAGGATTCTTAAGGAGTGCCAACTACATGAAGGTTGTGATTACAGTGTTATAGGATTCTTAAGGAGTGCCAACTACATGAAGGTTGTGATTACAGTGTTATAGGATTCTTGAGGAGTGCCATGCCAACTACATGAAGGTTGTGATTACAGTGTTATAGGATTCTTAAGGAGTGCCATGCCAACTACATGAAGGTTGTGATTACAGTGTTATAGGATTCTTAAGGAGTGCCAACTACATGAAGGTTGTGATTACAGTGTTATAGGATTCTTAAGGAGTGCCAACTACATGAAGGTTGTGATTACAGTATTATAGGATTCTTAAGGAGTGCCAACTACATGAAGGTTGTGATTACAGTGTTATAGGATTCTTAAGGAGTGCCAACTACATGAAGGTTGTGATTACAGTGTTATAGGATTCTTAAGGAGTGTCAACTACATGAAGGTTGTGATTACAGTATTATAGGATTCTTAAGGAGTGTCCACTACATGAAGGTTGTGATTACAGTGTTATAGGATTCTTAAGGCGTGCCAACTACATGAAGGTTGTGATTACAGTGTTATAGGATTCTTAAGGAGTGCCAACTACATGAAGGTTGTGATTACAGTGTTATAGGATTCTTAAGGAGTGCCATGCCAACTACATGAAGGTTGTGATTACAGTGTTATAGGATTCTTGAGGAGTGCCATGCCAACTACATGAAGGTTGTGATTACAGTGTTATAGGATTCTTAAGGAGTGCCAACTACATGAAGGTTGTGATTACAGTGTTATAGGATTCTTAAGGAGTGCCATGCCAACTACATGAAGGTTGTGATTACAGTGTTATAGGATTCTTGAGAAGTGCCATGCCAACTACATGAAGGTTGTGATTACAGTGTTATAGGATTCTTAAGGAGTGTCACCTACATGAAGGTTGTGATTACAGTGTTATAGGATTCTTAAGGAGTGTCAACTACATGAAGGTTGTGATTACAGTATTATAGGATTCTTAAGGAGTGTCAACTACATGAAGGTTGTGATTACAGTGTTATAGGATTCTTAAGGCGTGCCAACTACATGAAGGTTGTGATTACAGTGTTATAGGATTCTTAAGGAGTGCCAGCTACATGAAGGTTGTGATTACAGTGTTATAGGATTCTTAAGGAGTGCCAACTACATGAAGGTTGTGATTACAGTGTTATAGGATTCTTAAGGAGTGCCAACTACATGAAGGTTGTGATTACAGTGTTATAGGATTCTTAAGGAATGCCAACTACATGAAGGTTGTGATTACAGTGTTATAGGATTCTTAAGGAGTGCCAGCTACATGAAGGTTTGTAATCAACTACATGAAGGTTGTGATTACAGTGTTATAGGATTCTAAAGGAGTGCCAACTACATGAAGGTTGTGATTACAGTGTTATAGGATTCTAAAGGAATGCCAACTACATGAAGGTTGTGATTACAGTGTTATAGGATTCTTAAGGAGTGCCAACTACATGAAGGTTTGTAATCAACTACATGAAGGTTGTGATTACAGTGTTATAGGATTCTAAAGGAGTGCCAACTACATGAAGGTTGTGATTACAGTGTTATAGGATTCTTAAGGAGTGCCGTGCCAACTACATGAAGGTTGTGATTACAGTGTTATAGGATTCTTGAGGAGTGCCATGCCAACTACATGAAGGTTGTGATTACAGTGTTATAGGATTCTTAAGGAGTGCCAACTACATGAAGGTTGTGATTACAGTGTTATAGGATTCTTAAGGCGTGCCAACTACATGAAGGTTGTGATTACAGTGTTATAGGATTCTTAAGGAGTGCCAACTACATGAAGGTTGTGATTACAGTGTTATAGGATTCTTAAGGAGTGCCAACTACATGAAGGTTGTGATTACAGTGTTATAGGATTCTTATGGAATGCCAACTACATGAAGGTTGTGATTACAGTGTTATAGGATTCTAAAGGAATGCCAACTACATGAAGGTTGTGATTACAGTGTTATAGGATTCTTAAGGAGTGCCAACTACATGAAGGTTGTGATTACAGTGTTATAGGATTCTTAAGGAGTGCCATGCCAACTACATGAAGGTTGTGATTACAGTGTTATAGGATTCTTGAGGAGTGCCATGCCAACTACATGAAGGTTGTGATTACAGTGTTATAGGAGTCTTAAGGAGTGCCAACTACATGAAGGTTGTGATTACAGTGTATAGGATTCTTAAGGAGTGCCATGCCAACTACATGAAGGTTGTGATTACAGTGTTATAGGATTCTTGAGGAGTGCCATGCCAACTACATGAAGGTTGTGATTACAGTGTTATAGGATTCTTAAGGAGTGTCACCTACATGAAGGTTGTGATTACAGTGTTATAGGATTCTTAAGGAGTGTCAACTACATGAAGGTTGTGATTACAGTATTATAGGATTCTTAAGGAGTGTCAACTACATGAAGGTTGTGATTACAGTGTTATAGGATTCTTAAGGCGTGCCAACTACATGAAGGTTGTGATTACAGTGTTATAGGATTCTTAAGGAGTGCCAGCTACATGAAGGTTGTGATTACAGTGTTATAGGATTCTTAAGGAGTGCCAACTACATGAAGGTTGTGATTACAGTATTATAGGATTCTTAAGGAGTGTCAACTACATGAAGGTTGTGATTACAGTGTTATAGGATTCTTAAGGCGTGCCAACTACATGAAGGTTGTGATTACAGTGTTATAGGATTCTTAAGGAGTGCCAGCTACATGAAGGTTGTGATTACAGTGTTATAGGATTCTTAAGGAGTGCCAACTACATGAAGGTTGTGATTACAGTGTTATAGGATTCTTATGGAATGCCAACTACATGAAGGTTGTGATTACAGTGTTATAGGATTCTTAAGGAGTGCCAACTACATGAAGGTTGTGATTACAGTGTTATAGGATTCTTAAGGAGTGCCATGCCAACTACATGAAGGTTGTGATTACAGTGTTATAGGATTCTTAAGGAGTGCCAGCTACATGAAGGTTTGTAACCAACTACATGAAGGTTGTGATTACAGTGTTATAGGATTCTAAAGGAGTGCCAACTACATGAAGGTTGTGATTACAGTGTTATAGGATTCTAAAGGAATGCCAACTACATGAAGGTTGTGATTACAGTATTATAGGATTCTTAAGGAGTGCCAACTACATGAAGGTTGTGATTACAGTGTTATAGGATTCTTAAGGAGTGCCATGCCAACTACATGAAGGTTGTGATTACAGTGTTATAGGATTCTTGAGGAGTGCCATGCCAACTACATGAAGGTTGTGATTACAGTGTTATAGGATTCATGAGGAGTGCCATGCCAACTACATGAAGGTTGTGATTACAGTGTTATAGGATTCTTAAGGAGTGTCAACTACATGAAGGTTGTGATTACAGTGTTATAGCATTCTTAAGGAGTGTCAACTACATGAAGGTTGTGATTACAGTGTTATAGGATTCTTAAGGAGTGCCATGCCAACTACATGAAGGTTGTGATTACAGTGTTATAGGATTCTTAAGGAGTGCCAACTACATGAAGGTTGTGATTACAGTGTTATAGGATTCTTAAGGAGTGCCAACTACATGAAGGTTGTGATTACAGTATTATAGGATTCTTAAGGAGTGCCAACTACATGAAGGTTGTGATTACAGTGTTATAGGATTCTTAAGGAGTGCCAACTACATGAAGGTTGTGATTACAGTGTTATAGGATTCTTAAGGAGTGTCAACTACATGAAGGTTGTGATTACAGTATTATAGGATTCTTAAGGAGTGTCCACTACATGAAGGTTGTGATTACAGTGTTATAGGATTCTTAAGGCGTGCCAACTACATGAAGGTTGTGATTACAGTGTTATAGGATTCTTAAGGAGTGCCAACTACATGAAGGTTGTGATTACAGTGTTATAGGATTCTTAAGGAGTGCCATGCCAACTACATGAAGGTTGTGATTACAGTGTTATAGGATTCTTGAGGAGTGCCATGCCAACTACATGAAGGTTGTGATTACAGTGTTATAGGATTCTTAAGGAGTGCCAACTACATGAAGGTTGTGATTACAGTGTTATAGGATTCTTAAGGAGTGCCATGCCAACTACATGAAGGTTGTGATTACAGTGTTATAGGATTCTTGAGAAGTGCCATGCCAACTACATGAAGGTTGTGATTACAGTGTTATAGGATTCTTAAGGAGTGTCACCTACATGAAGGTTGTGATTACAGTGTTATAGGATTCTTAAGGAGTGTCAACTACATGAAGGTTGTGATTACAGTATTATAGGATTCTTAAGGAGTGTCAACTACATGAAGGTTGTGATTACAGTGTTATAGGATTCTTAAGGCGTGCCAACTACATGAAGGTTGTGATTACAGTGTTATAGGATTCTTAAGGAGTGCCAGCTACATGAAGGTTGTGATTACAGTGTTATAGGATTCTTAAGGAGTGCCAACTACATGAAGGTTGTGATTACAGTGTTATAGGATTCTTAAGGAGTGCCAACTACATGAAGGTTGTGATTACAGTGTTATAGGATTCTTAAGGAATGCCAACTACATGAAGGTTGTGATTACAGTGTTATAGGATTCTTAAGGAGTGCCAGCTACATGAAGGTTTGTAATCAACTACATGAAGGTTGTGATTACAGTGTTATAGGATTCTAAAGGAGTGCCAACTACATGAAGGTTGTGATTACAGTATTATAGGATTCTAAAGGAATGCCAACTACATGAAGGTTGTGATTACAGTGTTATAGGATTCTTAAGGAGTGCCAACTACATGAAGGTTTGTAATCAACTACATGAAGGTTGTGATTACAGTGTTATAGGATTCTAAAGGAGTGCCAACTACATGAAGGTTGTGATTACAGTGTTATAGGATTCTTAAGGAGTGCCGTGCCAACTACATGAAGGTTGTGATTACAGTGTTATAGGATTCTTGAGGAGTGCCATGCCAACTACATGAAGGTTGTGATTACAGTGTTATAGGATTCTTAAGGAGTGCCAACTACATGAAGGTTGTGATTACAGTGTTATAGGATTCTTAAGGAGTGTCACCTACATGAAGGTTGTGATTACAGTGTTATAGGATTCTTAAGGCGTGCCAACTACATGAAGGTTGTGATTACAGTGTTATAGGATTCTTAAGGAGTGCCATGCCAACTACATGAAGGTTGTGATTACAGTGTTATAGGATTCTTGAGAAGTGCCATGCCAACTACATGAAGGTTGTGATTACAGTGTTATAGGATTCTTAAGGAGTGTCACCTACATGAAGGTTGTGATTACAGTGTTATAGGATTCTTAAGGAGTGTCAACTACATGAAGGTTGTGATTACAGTATTATAGGATTCTTAAGGAGTGTCAACTACATGAAGGTTGTGATTACAGTGTTATAGGATTCTTAAGGCGTGCCAACTACATGAAGGTTGTGATTACAGTGTTATAGGATTCTTAAGGAGTGCCAGCTACATGAAGGTTGTGATTACAGTGTTATAGGATTCTTAAGGAGTGCCAACTACATGAAGGTTGTGATTACAGTGTTATAGGATTCTTAAGGAGTGCCAACTACATGAAGGTTGTGATTACAGTGTTATAGGATTCTTAAGGAATGCCAACTACATGAAGGTTGTGATTACAGTGTTATAGGATTCTTAAGGAGTGCCAGCTACATGAAGGTTTGTAATCAACTACATGAAGGTTGTGATTACAGTGTTATAGGATTCTAAAGGAGTGCCAACTACATGAAGGTTGTGATTACAGTGTTATAGGATTCTAAAGGAATGCCAACTACATGAAGGTTGTGATTACAGTGTTATAGGATTCTTAAGGAGTGCCAACTACATGAAGGTTTGTAATCAACTACATGAAGGTTGTGATTACAGTGTTATAGGATTCTAAAGGAGTGCCAACTACATGAAGGTTGTGATTACAGTGTGATAGGATTCTTAAGGAGTGCCGTGCCAACTACATGAAGGTTGTGATTACAGTGTTATAGGATTCTTGAAAAGTGCCATGCCAACTACGTGAAGGTTGTGATTACAGTGTTATAGGATTCTTAAGGAGTGCCAACTACATGAAGGTTGTGATTACAGTGTTATAGGATTCTTAATAAGGAGTGTCACCTACATGAAGGTTGTGATTACAGTGTTATAGGATTCTTAAGGCGTGCCAACTACATGAAGGTTGTGATTACAGTGTTATAGGATTCTTAAGGAGTGCCAACTACATGAAGGTTGTGATTACAGTGTTATAGGATTCTTAAGGAGTGCCAACTACATGAAGGTTGTGATTACAGTGTTATAGGATTCTTATGGAATGCCAACTACATGAAGGTTGTGATTACAGTGTTATAGGATTCTTAAGGAGTGCCAACTACATGAAGGTTGTGATTACAGTGTTATAGGATTCTTAAGGAGTGCCAACTACATGAAGGTTGTGATTACAGTGTTATAGGATTCTTAAGGAGTGCCATGCCAACTACATGAAGGTTGTGATTACAGTGTTATAGGATTCTTGAGGAGTGCCATGCCAACTACATGAAGGTTGTGATTACAGTGTTATAGGAGTCTTAAGGAGTGCCAACTACATGAAGGTTGTGATTACAGTGTTATAGGATTCTTAAGGAGTGCCATGCCAACTACATGAAGGTTGTGATTACAGTGTTATAGGATTCTTGAGGAGTGCCATGCCAACTACATGAAGGTTGTGATTACAGTGTTATAGGATTCTTAAGGAGTGTCACCTACATGAAGGTTGTGATTACAGTGTTATAGGATTCTTAAGGAGTGTCAACTACATAAAGGTTGTGATTACAGTATTATAGGATTCTTAAGGAGTGTCAACTACATGAAGGTTGTGATTACAGTGTTATAGGATTCTTAAGGCGTGCCAACTACATGAAGGTTGTGATTACAGTGTTATAGGATTCTTAAGGAGTGCCAGCTACATGAAGGTTGTGATTACAGTGTTATAGGATTCTTAAGGAGTGCCAACTACATGAAGGTTGTGATTACAGTATTATAGGATTCTTAAGGAGTGTCAACTACATGAAGGTTGTGATTACAGTGTTATAGGATTCTTAAGGCGTGCCAACTACATGAAGGTTGTGATTACAGTGTTATAGGATTCTTAAGGAATGCCAGCTACATGAAGGTTGTGATTACAGTGTTATAGGATTCTTAAGGAGTGCCAACTACATGAAGGTTGTGATTACAGTGTTATAGGATTCTTATGGAATGCCAACTACATGAAGGTTGTGATTACAGTGTTATAGGATTCTTAAGGAGTGCCAACTACATGAAGGTTGTGATTACAGTGTTATAGGATTCTTAAGGAGTGCCATGCCAACTACATGAAGGTTGTGATTACAGTGTTATAGGATTCTTAAGGAGTGCCAGCTACATGAAGGTTTGTAACCAACTACATGAAGGTTGTGATTACAGTGTTATAGGATTCTAAAGGAGTGCCAACTACATGAAGGTTGTGATTACAGTGTTATAGGATTCTAAAGGAATGCCAACTACATGAAGGTTGTGATTACAGTGTTATAGGATTCTTAAGGAGTGCCAACTACATGAAGGTTTGTAATCAACTACATGAAGGTTGTGATTACAGTGTTATAGGATTCTAAAGGAGTGCCAACTACATGAAGGTTGTGATTACAGTGTTATAGGATTCTTAAGGAGTGCCATGCCAACTACATGAAGGTTGTGATTACAGTGTTATAGGATTCTTGAGGAGTGCCATGCCAACTACATGAAGGTTGTGATTACAGTGTTAAAGGATTCATGAGGAGTGCCATGCCAACTACATGAAGGTTGTGATTACAGTGTTATAGGATTCTTAAGGAGTGTCAACTACATGAAGGTTGTGATTACAGTGTTATAGCATTCTTAAGGAGTGTCAACTACATGAAGGTTGTGATTACAGTGTTATAGGATTCTTAAGGAGTGCCAACTACATGAAGGTTGTGATTACAGTGTTATAGGATTCTTAAGGAGTGCCATGCCAACTACATGAAGGTTGTGATTACAGTGTTATAGGATTCTTAAGGAGTGCCAACTACATGAAGGTTGTGATTACAGTGTTATAGGATTCTTAAGGAGTGCCAACTACATGAAGGTTGTGATTACAGTATTATAGGATTCTTAAGGAGTGCCAACTACATGAAGGTTGTGATTACAGTGTTATAGGATTCTTAAGGAGTGCCAACTACATGAAGGTTGTGATTACAGTGTTATAGGATTCTTAAGGAGTGTCAACTACATGAAGGTTGTGATTACAGTATTATAGGATTCTTAAGGAGTGTCCACTACATGAAGGTTGTGATTACAGTGTTATAGGATTCTTAAGGCGTGCCAACTACATGAAGGTTGTGATTACAGTGTTATAGGATTCTTAAGGAGTGCCAACTACATGAAGGTTGTGATTACAGTGTTATAGGATTCTTAAGGAGTGCCATGCCAACTACATGAAGGTTGTGATTACAGTGTTATAGGATTCTTGAGGAGTGCCATGCCAACTACATGAAGGTTGTGATTACAGTGTTATAGGATTCTTAAGGAGTGCCAACTACATGAAGGTTGTGATTACAGTGTTATAGGATTCTTAAGGAGTGCCATGCCAACTACATGAAGGTTGTGATTACAGTGTTATAGGATTCTTGAGAAGTGCCATGCCAACTACATGAAGGTTGTGATTACAGTGTTATAGGATTCTTAAGGAGTGTCACCTACATGAAGGTTGTGATTACAGTGTTATAGGATTCTTAAGGAGTGTCAACTACATGAAGGTTGTGATTACAGTATTATAGGATTCTTAAGGAGTGTCAACTACATGAAGGTTGTGATTACAGTGTTATAGGATTCTTAAGGCGTGCCAACTACATGAAGGTTGTGATTACAGTGTTATAGGATTCTTAAGGAGTGCCAGCTACATGAAGGTTGTGATTACAGTGTTATAGGATTCTTAAGGAGTGCCAACTACATGAAGGTTGTGATTACAGTGTTATAGGATTCTTAAGGAGTGCCAACTACATGAAGGTTGTGATTACAGTGTTATAGGATTCTTAAGGAATGCCAACTACATGAAGGTTGTGATTACAGTGTTATAGGATTCTTAAGGAGTGCCAGCTACATGAAGGTTTGTAATCAACTACATGAAGGTTGTGATTACAGTGTTATAGGATTCTAAAGGAGTGCCAACTACATGAAGGTTGTGATTACAGTGTTATAGGATTCTAAAGGAATGCCAACTACATGAAGGTTGTGATTACAGTGTTATAGGATTCTTAAGGAGTGCCAACTACATGAAGGTTTGTAATCAACTACATGAAGGTTGTGATTACAGTGTTATAGGATTCTAAAGGAGTGCCAACTACATGAAGGTTGTGATTACAGTGTTATAGGATTCTTAAGGAGTGCCGTGCCAACTACATGAAGGTTGTGATTACAGTGTTATAGGATTCTTGAGGAGTGCCATGCCAACTACATGAAGGTTGTGATTACAGTGTTATAGGATTCTTAAGGAGTGCCAACTACATGAAGGTTGTGATTACAGTGTTATAGGATTCTTAAGGAGTGTCACCTACATGAAGGTTGTGATTACAGTGTTATAGGATTCTTAAGGCGTGCCAACTACATGAAGGTTGTGATTACAGTGTTATAGGATTCTTAAGGAGTGCCAACTACATGAAGGTTGTGATTACAGTGTTATAGGATTCTTAAGGAGTGCCAACTACATGAAGGTTGTGATTACAGTGTTATAGGATTCTTAAGGAATGCCAACTACATGAAGGTTGTGATTACAGTGTTATAGGATTCTTAAGGAGTGCCAACTACATGAAGGTTGTGATTACAGTGTTATAGGATTCTTAAGGAGTGCCAACTACATGAAGGTTGTGATTACAGTGTTATAGGATTCTTAAGGAGTGCCATGCCAACTACATGAAGGTTGTGATTACAGTGTTATAGGATTCTTGAGGAGTGCCATGCCAACTACATGAAGGTTGTGATTACAGTGTTATAGGAGTCTTAAGGAGTGACAACTACATGAAGGTTGTGATTACAGTGTTATAGGATTCTTAAGGAGTGCCATGCCAACTACATGAAGGTTGTGATTACAGTGTTATAGGATTCTTGAGGAGTGCCATGCCAACTACATGAAGGTTGTGATTACAGTGTTATAGGATTCTTAAGGAGTGTCACCTACATGAAGGTTGTGATTACAGTGTTATAGGATTCTTAAGGAGTGTCAACTACATGAAGGTTGTGATTACAGTATTATAGGATTCTTAAGGAGTGTCAACTACATGAAGGTTGTGATTACAGTGTTATAGGATTCTTAAGGCGTGCCAACTACATGAAGGTTGTGATTACAGTGTTATAGGATTCTTAAGGAGTGCCAGCTACATGAAGGTTGTGATTACAGTGTTATAGGATTCTTAAGGAGTGCCAACTACATGAAGGTTGTGATTACAGTGTTATAGGATTCTTAAGGAATGCCAACTACATGAAGGTTGTGATTACAGTGTTATAGGATTCTTAAGGAGTGCCAGCTACATGAAGGTTTGTAACCAACTACATGAAGGTTGTGATTACAGTGTTATAGGATTCTAAAGGAGTGCCAACTACATGAAGGTTGTGATTACAGTGTTATAGGATTCTAAAGGAATGCCAACTACATGAAGGTTGTGATTACAGTGTTATAGGATTCTTAAGGAGTGCCAACTACATGAAGGTTTGTAATCAACTACATGAAGGTTGTGATTACAGTGTTATAGGATTCTAAAGGAGTGCCAACTACATGAAGGTTGTGATTACAGTGTTATAGGATTCTTAAGGAGTGCCATGCCAACTACATGAAGGTTGTGATTACAGTGTTATAGGATTCTTGAGGAGTGCCATGCCAACTACATGAAGGTTGTGATTACAGTGTTATAGGATTCATGAGGAGTGCCATGCCAACTACATGAAGGTTGTGATTACAGTGTTATAGGATTCTTAAGGAGTGTCAACTACATGAAGGTTGTGATTACAGTGTTATAGCATTCTTAAGGAGTGTCAACTACATGAAGGTTGTGATTACAGTGTTATAGGATTCTTAAGGAGTGCCAACTACATGAAGGTTGTGATTACAGTGTTATAGGATTCTTAAGGAGTGCCATGCCAACTACATGAAGGTTGTGATTACAGTGTTATAGGATTCTTAAGGAGTGCCAACTACATGAAGGTTGTGATTACAGTGTTATAGGATTCTTAAGGAGTGCCAACTACATGAAGGTTGTGATTACAGTATTATAGGATTCTTAAGGAGTGCCAACTACATGAAGGTTGTGATTACAGTGTTATAGGATTCTTAAGGAGTGCCAACTACATGAAGGTTGTGATTACAGTGTTATAGGATTCTTAAGGAGTGTCAACTACATGAAGGTTGTGATTACAGTATTATAGGATTCTTAAGGAGTGTCCACTACATGAAGGTTGTGATTACAGTGTTATAGGATTCTTAAGGCGTGCCAACTACATGAAGGTTGTGATTACAGTGTTATAGGATTCTTAAGGAGTGCCAACTACATGAAGGTTGTGATTACAGTGTTATAGGATTCTTAAGGAATGCCAACTACATGAAGGTTGTGATTACAGTGTTATAGGATTCTTAAGGAGTGCCAGCTACATGAAGGTTTGTAACCAACTACATGAAGGTTGTGATTACAGTTTTATAGGATTCTAAAGGAGTGCCAACTACATGAAGGTTGTGATTACAGTGTTATAGGATTCTAAAGGAATGCCAACTACATGAAGGTTGTGATTACAGTGTTATAGGATTCTTAAGGAGTGCCAACTACATGAAGGTTTGTAATCAACTACATGAAGGTTGTGATTACAGTGTTATAGGATTCTAAAGGAGTGCCAACTACATGAAGGTTGTGATTACAGTGTTATAGGATTCTTAAGGAGTGCCGTGCCAACTACATGAAGGTTGTGATTACAGTGTTATAGGATTCTTGAGGAGTGCCATGCCAACTACATGAAGGTTGTGATTACAGTGTTATAGGATTCTTGAGGAGTGCCATGCCAACTACATGAAGGTTGTGATTACAGTGTTATAGGATTCTTAAGGAGTGTCAACTACATGAAGGTTGTGATTACAGTGTTATAGCATTCTTAAGGAGTGTCAACTACATGAAGGTTGTGATTACAGTGTTATAGGATTCTTAAGGAGTGCCAACTACATGAAGGTTGTGATTACAGTGTTATAGGATTCTTAAGGAGTGCCATGCCAACTACATGAAGGTTGTGATTACAGTGTTATGGGATTCTTAAGGAGTGCCAACTACATGAAGGTTGTGATTACAGTGTTATAGGATTCTTAAGGAGTGCCAACTACATGAAGGTTGTGATTACAGTATTATAGGATTCTTAAGGAGTGCCAACTACATGAAGGTTGTGATTACAGTGTTATAGGATTCTTAAGGAGTGCCAACTACATGAAGGTTGTGATTACAGTGTTATAGGATTCTTAAGGAGTGCCAACTACATGAAGGTTGTGATTACAGTGTTATAGGATTCTTAAAGAGTGCCAACTACATGAAGGTTGTGATTACAGTGTTATAGGATTCTTATGGAATGCCAACTACATGAAGGTTGTGATTACAGTGTTATAGGATTCTTAAGGAGTGCCAACTACATGAAGGTTGTGATTACAGTGTTATAGGATTCTTAAGGAGTGCCAACTACATGAAGGTTGTGATTACAGTGTTATAGGATTCTAAAGGAATGCCAACTACATGAAGGTTGTGATTACAGTGTTATAGGATTCTTAAGGAGTGCCAACTACATGAAGGTTTGTAATCAACTACATGAAGGTTGTGATTACAGTGTTATAGGATTCTAAAGGAGTGCCAACTACATGAAGGTTGTGATTACAGTGTTATAGGATTCTTAAGGAGTGACATGCCAACTACATGAAGGTTGTGATTACAGTGTTATAGGATTCTTGAGGAGTGCCATGCCAACTACATGAAGGTTGTGATTACAGTGTTATAGGATTCATGAGGAGTGCCATGCCAACTACATGAAGGTTGTGATTACAGTGTTATAGGATTCTTAAGGAGTGTCAACTACATGAAGGTTGTGATTACAGTGTTATAGCATTCTTAAGGAGTGTCAACTACATGAAGGTTGTGATTACAGTGTTATAGGATTCTTAAGGAGTGCCAACTACATGAAGGTTGTGATTACAGTGTTATAGGATTCTTAAGGAGTGCCATGCCAACTACATGAAGGTTGTGATTACAGTGTTATAGGATTCTTAAGGAGTGCCAACTACATGAAGGTTGTGATTACAGTGTTATAGGATTCTTAAGGAGTGCCAACTACATGAAGGTTGTGATTACAGTATTATAGGATTCTTAAGGAGTGCCAACTACATGAAGGTTGTGATTACAGTGTTATAGGATTCTTAAGGAGTGCCAACTACATGAAGGTTGTGATTACAGTGTTATAGGATTCTTAAGGAGTGTCAACTACATGAAGGTTGTGATTACAGTATTATAGGATTCTTAAGGAGTGTCCACTACATGAAGGTTGTGATTACAGTGTTATAGGATTCTTAAGGCGTGCCAACTACATGAAGGTTGTGATTACAGTGTTATAGGATTCTTAAGGAGTGCCAACTACATGAAGGTTGTGATTACAGTGTTATAGGATTCTTAAGGAATGCCAACTACATGAAGGTTGTGATTACAGTGTTATAGGATTCTTAAGGAGTGCCAGCTACATGAAGGTTTGTAACCAACTACATGAAGGTTGTGATTACAGTTTTATAGGATTCTAAAGGAGTGCCAACTACATGAAGGTTGTGATTACAGTGTTATAGGATTCTAAAGGAATGCCAACTACATGAAGGTTGTGATTACAGTGTTATAGGATTCTTAAGGAGTGCCAACTACATGAAGGTTTGTAATCAACTACATGAAGGTTGTGATTACAGTGTTATAGGATTCTAAAGGAGTGCCAACTACATGAAGGTTGTGATTACAGTGTTATAGGATTCTTAAGGAGTGCCGTGCCAACTACATGAAGGTTGTGATTACAGTGTTATAGGATTCTTGAGGAGTGCCATGCCAACTACATGAAGGTTGTGATTACAGTGTTATAGGATTCTTGAGGAGTGCCATGCCAACTAGATGAAGGTTGTGATTACAGTGTTATAGGATTCTTAAGGAGTGTCAACTACATGAAGGTTGTGATTACAGTGTTATAGCATTCTTAAGGAGTGTCAACTACATGAAGGTTGTGATTACAGTGTTATAGGATTCTTAAGGAGTGCCAACTACATGAAGGTTGTGATTACAGTGTTATAGGATTCTTAAGGAGTGCCATGCCAACTACATGAAGGTTGTGATTACAGTGTTATAGGATTCTTAAGGAGTGCCAACTACATGAAGGTTGTGATTACAGTGTTATAGGATTCTTAAGGAGTGCCAACTACATGAAGGTTGTGATTACAGTATTATAGGATTCTTAAGGAGTGCCAACTACATGAAGGTTGTGATTACAGTGTTATAGGATTCTTAAGGAGTGCCAACTACATGAAGGTTGTGATTACAGTGTTATAGGATTCTTAAGGAGTGCCAACTACATGAAGGTTGTGATTACAGTGTTATAGGATTCTTAAGGAGTGCCAACTACATGAAGGTTGTGATTACAGTGTTATAGGATTCTTATGGAATGCCAACTACATGAAGGTTGTGATTACAGTGTTATAGGATTCTTAAGGAGTGCCAACTACATGAAGGTTGTGATTACAGTGTTATAGGATTCTTAAGGAGTGCCAACTACATGAAGGTTGTGATTACAGTGTTATAGGATTCTTAAGGAGTGTCAACTACATGAAGGTTGTGATTACAGTGTTATAGGATTCTTAAGGAGTGCCAACTACATGAAGGTTGTGATTACAGTGTTATAGGATTCTTAAGGAGTGCCAACTACATGAAGGTTGTGATTACAGTGTTATAGGATTCTTAAGGAGTGCCAACTACATGAAGGTTGTGATTACAGTGTTATAGGATTCTTAAGGAGTGCCAACTACATGAAGGTTGTGATTACAGTGTTATAGGATTCTTATGGAATGCCAACTACATGAAGGTTGTGATTACAGTGTTATAGGATTCTTAAGGAGTGCCAACTACATGAAGGTTGTGATTACAGTGTTATAGGATTCTTAAGGAGTGCCATGCCAACTACATGAAGGTTGTGATTACAGTGTTATAGGATTCTTGAGGAGTGCCATGCCAACTACATGAAGGTTGTGATTACAGTGTTATAGGATTCTTAAGGAGTGCCAACTACATGAAGGTTGTGATTACAGTGTTATAGGATTCTTAAGGAGTCCCATGCCAACTACATGAAGGTTGTGATTACAGTGTTATAGGATTCTTGAGAAGTGCCATGCCAACTACATGAAGGTTGTGATTACAGTGTTATAGGATTCTTAAGGAGTGTCACCTACATGAAGGTTGTGATTACAGTGTTATAGGATTCTTAAGGAGTGTCAACTACATGAAGGTTGTGATTACAGTATTATAGGATTCTTAAGGAGTGTCAACTACATGAAGGTTGTGATTACAGTGTTATAGGATTCTTAAGGCGTGCCAACTACATGAAGGTTGTGATTACAGTGTTATAGGATTCTTAAGGAGTGCCAGCTACATGAACGTTGTGATTACAGTGTTATAGGATTCTTAAGGAGTGCCAACTACATGAAGGTTGTGATTACAGTGTTATAGGATTCTTAAGGAGTGCCAACTACATGAAGGTTGTGATTACAGTGTTATAGGATTCTTAAGGAATGCCAACTACATGAAGGTTGTGATTACAGTGTTATAGGATTCTTAAGGAGTGCCAGCTACATGAAGGTTTGTAATCAACTACATGAAGGTTGTGATTACAGTGTTATAGGATTCTAAAGGAGTGCCAACTACATGAAGGTTGTGATTACAGTGTTATAGGATTCTAAAGGAATGCCAACTACATGAAGGTTGTGATTACAGTGTTATAGGATTCTTAAGGAGTGCCAACTACATGAAGGTTTGTAATCAACTACATGAAGGTTGTGATTACAGTGTTATAGGATTCTAAAGGAGTGCCAACTACATGAAGGTTGTGATTACAGTGTTATAGGATTCTTAAGGAGTGCCGTGCTAACTACATGAAGGTTGTGATTACAGTGTTATAGGATTCTTGAGGAGTGCCATGCCAACTACATGAAGGTTGTGATTACAGTGTTATAGGATTCTTAAGGAGTGCCAACTACATGAAGGTTGTGATTACAGTGTTATAGGATTCTTAAGGAGTGTCACCTACATGAAGGTTGTGATTACAGTGTTATAGGATTCTTAAGGCGTGCCAACTACATGAAGGTTGTGATTACAGTGTTATAGGATTCTTAAGGAGTGCCAACTACATGAAGGTTGTGATTACAGTGTTATAGGATTCTTAAGGAGTGCCAACTACATGAAGGTTGTGATTACAGTGTTATAGGATTCTTATGGAATGCCAACTACATGAAGGTTGTGATTACAGTGTTATAGGATTCTTAAGGAGTGCCAACTACATGAAGGTTGTGATTACAGTGTTATAGGATTCTTAAGGAGTGCCAACTACATGAAGGTTGTGATTACAGTGTTATAGGATTCTTAAGGAGTGCCATGCCAACTACATGAAGGTTGTGATTACAGTGTTATAGGATTCTTGAGGAGTGCCATGCCAACTACATGAAGGTTGTGATTACAGTGTTATAGGAGTCTTAAGGAGTGCCAACTACATGAAGGTTGTGATTACAGTGTTATAGGATTCTTAAGGAGTGCCATGCCAACTACATGAAGGTTGTGATTACAGTGTTATAGGATTCTTGAGGAGTGCCATGCCAACTACATGAAGGTTGTGATTACAGTGTTATAGGATTCTTAAGGTGTGCCAACTACATGAAGGTTGTGATTACAGTGTTATAGGATTCTTAAGGCGTGCCAACTACATGAAGGTTGTGATTACAATGTTATAGGATTCTTAAGGAGTGCCAACTACATGAAGGTTGTGATTACAGTGTTATAGGATTCTTATGGAATGCCAACTACATGAAGGTTGTGATTACAGTGTTATAGGATTCTTAAGGAGTGCCAACTACATGAAGGTTGTGATTACAGTGTTATAGGATTCTTAAGGAGTGCCAACTACATGAAGGTTGTGATTACAGTGTTATAGGATTCTTAAGGAGTGCCATGCCAACTACATGAAGGTTGTGATTACAGTGTTATAGGATTCTTGAGGAGTGCCATGCCAACTACATGAAGGTTGTGATTACAGTGTTATAGGATTCTTAAGGAGTGCCAACTACATGAAGGTTGTGATTACAGTGTTATAGGATTCTTAAGGAGTGCCATGCCAACTACATGAAGGTTGTGATTACAGTGTTATAGGATTCTTGAGAAGTGCCATGCCAACTACATGAAGGTTGTGATTACAGTGTTATAGGATTCTTAAGGAGTGTCACCTACATGAAGGTTGTGATTACATTGTTATAGGATTCTTAAGGAGTGTCAACTACATGAAGGTTGTGATTACAGTATTATAGGATTCTTAAGGAGTGACAACTACATGAAGGTTGTGATTACAGTGTTATAGGATTCTTAAGGCGTGCCAACTACATGAAGGTTGTGATTACAGTGTTATAGGATTCTTAAGGAGTGCCAGCTACATGAAGGTTGTGATTACAGTGTTATAGGATTCTTAAGGAGTGCCAACTACATGAAGGTTGTGATTACAGTGTTATAGGATTCTTAAGGAGTGCCAACTACATGAAGGTTGTGATTACAGTGTTATAGGATTCTTAAGGAATGCCAACTACATGAAGGTTGTGATTACAGTGTTATAGGATTCTTAAGGAGTGCCAGCTACATGAAGGTTTGTAATCAACTACATGAAGGTTGTGATTACAGTGTTATAGGATTCTAAAGGAGTGCCAACTACATGAAGGTTGTGATTACAGTGTTATAGGATTCTTAAGGAGTGCCGTGCCAACTACATGAAGGTTGTGATTACAGTGTTATAGGATTCTTGAGGAGTGCCATGCCAACTACATGAAGGTTGTGATTACAGTGTTATAGGATTCTTAAGGAGTGCCAACTACATGAAGGTTGTGATTACAGTGTTATAGGATTCTTAAGGAGTGTCACCTACATGAAGGTTGTGATTACAGTGTTATAGGATTCTTAAGGCGTGCCAACTACATGAAGGTTGTGATTACAGTGTTATAGGATTCTTAAGGAGTGCCAACTACATGAAGGTTGTGATTACAGTGTTATAGGATTCTTAAGGAGTGCCAACTACATGAAGGTTGTGATTACAGTGTTATAGGATTCTTATGGAATGCCAACTACATGAAGGTTGTGATTACAGTGTTATAGGATTCTTAAGGAGTGCCAACTACATGAAGGTTGTGATTACAGTGTTATAGGATTCTTAAGGAGTGCCAACTACATGAAGGTTGTGATTACAGTGTTATAGGATTCTTAAGGAGTGCCATGCCAACTACATGAAGGTTGTGATTACAGTGTTATAGGATTCTTGAGGAGTGCCATGCCAACTACATGAAGGTTGTGATTACAGTGTTATAGGAGTCTTAAGGAGTGCCAACTACATGAAGGTTGTGATTACAGTGTTATAGGATTCTTAAGGAGTGCCATGCCAACTACATGAAGGTTGTGATTACAGTGTTATAGGATTCTTGAGGAGTGCCATGCCAACTACATGAAGGTTGTGATTACAGTGTTATAGGATTCTTAAGGAGTGTCACCTACATGAAGGTTGTGATTACAGTGTTATAGGATTCTTAAGGAGTGTCAACTACATGAAGGTTGTGATTACAGTATTATAGGATTCTTAAGGAGTGTCAACTACATGAAGGTTGTGATTACAGTGTTATAGGATTCTTAAGGCGTGCCAACTACATGAAGGTTGTGATTACAGTGTTATAGGATTCTTAAGGAGTGCCAGCTACATGAAGGTTGTGATTACAGTGTTATAGGATTCTTAAGGAGTGCCAACTACATGAAGGTTGTGATTACAGTGTTATAGGATTCTTAAGGAATGCCAACTACATGAAGGTTGTGATTACAGTGTTATAGGATTCTTAAGGAGTGCCAGCTACATGAAGGTTTGTAACCAACTACATGAAGGTTGTGATTACAGTGTTATAGGATTCTAAAGGAGTGCCAACTACATGAAGGTTGTGATTACAGTGTTATAGGATTCTAAAGGAATGCCAACTACATGAAGGTTGTGATTACAGTGTTATAGGATTCTTAAGGAGTACCAACTACATGAAGGTTTGTAATCAACTACATGAAGGTTGTGGTTACAGTGTTATAGGATTCTAAAGGAGTGCCAACTACATGAAGGTTGTGATTACAGTGTTATAGGATTCTTAAGGAGTGCCATGCCAACTACATGAAGGTTGTGATTACAGTGTTATAGGATTCTTGAGGAGTGCCATGCCAACTACATGAAGGTTGTGATTACAGTGTTATAGGATTCATGAGGAGTGCCATGCCAACTACATGAAGGTTGTGATTACAGTGTTATAGGATTCTTAAGGAGTGTCAACTACATGAAGGTTGTGATTACAGTGTTATAGGATTCTAAAGGAGTGCCAACTACATGAAGGTTGTGATTACAGTGTTATAGGATTCTAAAGGAATGCCAACTACATGAAGGTTGTGATTACAGTGTTATAGGATTCTTAAGGAGTGCCAACTACATGAAGGTTTGTAATCAACTACATGAAGGTTGTGATTACAGTGTTATAGGATTCTAAAGGAGTGCCAACTACATGAAGGTTGTGATTACAGTGTTATAGGATTCTTAAGGAGTGCCGTGCTAACTACATGAAGGTTGTGATTACAGTGTTATAGGATTCTTGAGGAGTGCCATGCCAACTACATGAAGGTTGTGATTACAGTGTTATAGGATTCTTAAGGAGTGCCAACTACATGAAGGTTGTGATTACAGTGTTATAGGATTCTTAAGGAGTGTCACCTACATGAAGGTTGTGATTACAGTGTTATAGGATTCTTAAGGCGTGCCAACTACATGAAGGTTGTGATTACAGTGTTATAGGATTCTTAAGGAGTGCCAACTACATGAAGGTTGTGATTACAGTGTTATAGGATTCTTAAGGAGTGCCAACTACATGAAGGTTGTGATTACAGTGTTATAGGATTCTTATGGAATGCCAACTACATGAAGGTTGTGATTACAGTGTTATAGGATTCTTAAGGAGTGCCAACTACATGAAGGTTGTGATTACAGTGTTATAGGATTCTTAAGGAGTGCCAACTACATGAAGGTTGTGATTACAGTGTTATAGGATTCTTAAGGAGTGCCATGCCAACTACATGAAGGTTGTGATTACAGTGTTATAGGATTCTTGAGGAGTGCCATGCCAACTACATGAAGGTTGTGATTACAGTGTTATAGGAGTCTTAAGGAGTGCCAACTACATGAAGGTTGTGATTACAGTGTTATAGGATTCTTAAGGAGTGCCATGCCAACTACATGAAGGTTGTGATTACAGTGTTATAGGATTCTTGAGGAGTGCCATGCCAACTACATGAAGGTTGTGATTACAGTGTTATAGGATTCTTAAGGTGTGCCAACTACATGAAGGTTGTGATTACAGTGTTATAGGATTCTTAAGGCGTGCCAACTACATGAAGGTTGTGATTACAATGTTATAGGATTCTTAAGGAGTGCCAACTACATGAAGGTTGTGATTACAGTGTTATAGGATTCTTAAGGAGTGCCAACTACATGAAGGTTGTGATTACAGTGTTATAGGATTCTTATGGAATGCCAACTACATGAAGGTTGTGATTACAGTGTTATAGGATTCTTAAGGAGTGCCAACTACATGAAGGTTGTGATTACAGTGTTATAGGATTCTTAAGGAGTGCCAACTACATGAAGGTTGTGATTACAGTGTTATAGGATTCTTAAGGAGTGCCATGCCAACTACATGAAGGTTGTGATTACAGTGTTATAGGATTCTTGAGGAGTGCCATGCCAACTACATGAAGGTTGTGATTACAGTGTTATAGGATTCTTAAGGAGTGCCAACTACATGAAGGTTGTGATTACAGTGTTATAGGATTCTTAAGGAGTGCCATGCCAACTACATGAAGGTTGTGATTACAGTGTTATAGGATTCTTGAGAAGTGCCATGCCAACTACATGAAGGTTGTGATTACAGTGTTATAGGATTCTTAAGGAGTGTCACCTACATGAAGGTTGTGATTACAGTGTTATAGGATTCTTAAGGAGTGTCAACTACATGAAGGTTGTGATTACAGTATTATAGGATTCTTAAGGAGTGACAACTACATGAAGGTTGTGATTACAGTGTTATAGGATTCTTAAGGCGTGCCAACTACATGAAGGTTGTGATTACAGTGTTATAGGATTCTTAAGGAGTGCCAGCTACATGAAGGTTGTGATTACAGTGTTATAGGATTCTTAAGGAGTGCCAACTACATGAAGGTTGTGATTACAGTGTTATAGGATTCTTAAGGAGTGCCAACTACATGAAGGTTGTGATTACAGTGTTATAGGATTCTTAAGGAATGCCAACTACATGAAGGTTGTGATTACAGTGTTATAGGATTCTTAAGGAGTGCCAGCTACATGAAGGTTTGTAATCAACTACATGAAGGTTGTGATTACAGTGTTATAGGATTCTAAAGGAGTGCCAACTACATGAAGGTTGTGATTACAGTGTTATAGGATTCTTAAGGAGTGCTGTGCCAACTACATGAAGGTTGTGATTACAGTGTTATAGGATTCTTGAGGAGTGCCATGCCAACTACATGAAGGTTGTGATTACAGTGTTATAGGATTCTTAAGGAGTGCCAACTACATGAAGGTTGTGATTACAGTGTTATAGGATTCTTAAGGAGTGTCACCTACATGAAGGTTGTGATTACAGTGTTATAGGATTCTTAAGGCGTGCCAACTACATGAAGGTTGTGATTACAGTGTTATAGGATTCTTAAGGAGTGCCAACTACATGAAGGTTGTGATTACAGTGTTATAGGATTCTTAAGGAGTGCCAACTACATGAAGGTTGTGATTACAGTGTTATAGGATTCTTATGGAATGCCAACTACATGAAGGTTGTGATTACAGTGTTATAGGATTCTTAAGGAGTGCCAACTACATGAAGGTTGTGATTACAGTGTTATAGGATTCTTAAGGAGTGCCAACTACATGAAGGTTGTGATTACAGTGTTATAGGATTCTTGAGGAGTGCCATGCCAACTACATGAAGGTTGTGATTACAGTGTTATAGGAGTCTTAAGGAGTGCCAACTACATGAAGGTTGTGATTACAGTGTTATAGGATTCTTAAGGAGTGCCATGCCAACTACATGAAGGTTGTGATTACAGTGTTATAGGATTCTTGAGGAGTGCCATGCCAACTACATGAAGGTTGTGATTACAGTGTTATAGGATTCTTAAGGAGTGTCACCTACATGAAGGTTGTGATTACAGTGTTATAGGATTCTTAAGGAGTGTCACCTACATGAAGGTTGTGATTACAGTATTATAGGATTCTTAAGGAGTGTCAACTACATGAAGGTTGTGATTACAGTGTTATAGGATTCTTAAGGCGTGCCAACTACATGAAGGTTGTGATTACAGTGTTATAGGATTCTTAAGGAGTGCCAGCTACATGAAGGTTGTGATTACAGTGTTATAGGATTCTTAAGGAGTGCCAACTACATGAAGGTTGTGATTACAGTGTTATAGGATTCTTAAGGAATGCCAACTACATGAAGGTTGTGATTACAGTGTTATAGGATTCTTAAGGAGTGCCAGCTACATGAAGGTTTGTAACCAACTACATGAAGGTTGTGATTACAGTGTTATAGGATTCTAAAGGAGTGCCAACTACATGAAGGTTGTGATTACAGTGTTATAGGATTCTAAAGGAATGCCAACTACATGAAGGTTGTGATTACAGTGTTATAGGATTCTTAAGGAGTGCCAACTACATGAAGGTTTGTAATCAACTACATGAAGGTTGTGATTACAGTGTTATAGGATTCTAAAGGAGTGCCAACTACATGAAGGTTGTGATTACAGTGTTATAGGATTCTTAAGGAGTGCCATGCCAACTACATGAAGGTTGTGATTACAGTGTTATAGGATTCTTGAGGAGTGCCATGCCAACTACATGAAGGTTGTGATTACAGTGTTATAGGATTCATGAGGAGTGCCATGCCAACTACATGAAGGTTGTGATTACAGTGTTATAGGATTCTTAAGGAGTGTCAACTACATGAAGGTTGTGATTACAGTGTTATATCATTCTTAAGGAGTGTCAACTACATGAAGGTTGTGATTACAGTGTTATAGGATTCTTAAGGAGTGCCAACTACATGAAGGTTGTGATTACAGTGTTATAGGATTCTTAAGGAGTGCCATGCCAACTACATGAAGGTTGTGATTACAGTGTTATAGGATTCTTAAGGAGTGCCAACTACATGAAGGTTGTGATTACAGTGTTATAGGATTCTTAAGGAGTGCCAACTACATGAAGGTTGTGATTACAGTATTATAGGATTCTTAAGGAGTGCCAACTACATGAAGGTTGTGATTACAGTGTTATAGGATTCTTAAGGAGTGCCAACTACATGAAGGTTGTGATTACAGTGTTATAGGATTCTTATGGAATGCCAACTACATGAAGGTTGTGATTACAGTGTTATAGGATTCTTAAGGAGTGCCAACTACATGAAGGTTGTGATTACAGTGTTATAGGATTCTTAAGGAGTGCCATGCCAACTACATGAAGGTTGTGATTACAGTGTTATGGGATTCTTGAGGAGTGCCATGCCAACTACATGAAGGTTGTGATTACAGTGTTATAGGATTCTTAAGGAGTGCCAACTACATGAAGGTTGTGATTACAGTGTTATAGGATTCTTAAGGAGTCCCATGCCAACTACATGAAGGTTGTGATTACAGTGTTATAGGATTCTTGAGAAGTGCCATGCCAACTACATGAAGGTTGTGATTACAGTGTTATAGGATTCTTAAGGAGTGTCACCTATATGAAGGTTGTGATTACAGTGTTATAGGATTCTTAAGGAGTGTCAACTACATGAAGGTTGTGATTACAGTATTATAGGATTCTTAAGGAGTGTCAACTACATGAAGGTTGTGATTACAGTGTTATAGGATTCTTAAGGCGTGCCAACTACATGAACGTTGTGATTACAGTGTTATAGGATTCTTAAGGAGTGCCAACTACATGAAGGTTGTGATTACAGTGTTATAGGATTCTTAAGGAGTGCCAACTACATGAAGGTTGTGATTACAGTGTTATAGGATTCTTAAGGAATGCCAACTACATGAAGGTTGTGATTACAGTGTTATAGGATTCTTAAGGAGTGCCAGCTACATGAAGGTTTGTAATCAACTACATGAAGGTTGTGATTACAGTGTTATAGGATTCTAAAGGAGTGCCAACTACATGAAGGTTGTGATTACAGTGTTATAGGATTCTAAAGGAATGCCAACTACATGAAGGTTGTGATTACAGTGTTATAGGATTCTTAAGGAGTGCCAACTACATGAAGGTTTGTAATCAACTACATGAAGGTTGTGATTACAGTGTTATAGGATTCTAAAGGAGTGCCAACTACATGAAGGTTGTGATTACAGTGTTATAGGATTCTTAAGGAGTGCCGTGCTAACTACATGAAGGTTGTGATTACAGTGTTATAGGATTCTTGAGGAGTGCCATGCCAACTACATGAAGGTTGTGATTACAGTGTTATAGGATTCTTAAGGAGTGCCAACTACATGAAGGTTGTGATTACAGTGTTATAGGATTCTTAAGGAGTGTCACCTACATGAAGGTTGTGATTACAGTGTTATAGGATTCTTAAGGCGTGCCAACTACATGAAGGTTGTGATTACAGTGTTATAGGATTCTTAAGGAGTGCCAACTACATGAAGGTTGTGATTACAGTGTTATAGGATTCTTAAGGAGTGCCAACTACATGAAGGTTGTGATTACAGTGTTATAGGATTCTTATGGAATGCCAACTACATGAAGGTTGTGATTACAGTGTTATAGGATTCTTAAGGAGTGCCAACTACATGAAGGTTGTGATTACAGTGTTATAGGATTCTTAAGGAGTGCCAACTACATGAAGGTTGTGATTACAGTGTTATAGGATTCTTAAGGAGTGCCATGCCAACTACATGAAGGTTGTGATTACAGTGTTATAGGATTCTTGAGGAGTGCCATGCCAACTACATGAAGGTTGTGATTACAGTGTTATAGGAGTCTTAAGGAGTGCCAACTACATGAAGGTTGTGATTACAGTGTTATAGGATTCTTAAGGAGTGCCATGCCAACTACATGAAGGTTGTGATTACAGTGTTATAGGATTCTTGAGGAGTGCCATGCCAACTACATGAAGGTTGTGATTACAGTGTTATAGGATTCTTAAGGTGTGCCAACTACATGAAGGTTGTGATTACAGTGTTATAGGATTCTTAAGGCGTGCCAACTACATGAAGGTTGTGATTACAATGTTATAGGATTCTTAAGGAGTGCCAACTACATGAAGGTTGTGATTACAGTGTTATAGGATTCTTAAGGAGTGCCAACTACATGAAGGTTGTGATTACAGTGTTATAGGATTCTTATGGAATGCCAACTACATGAAGGTTGTGATTACAGTGTTATAGGATTCTTAAGGAGTGCCAACTACATGAAGGTTGTGATTACAGTGTTATAGGATTCTTAAGGAGTGCCAACTACATGAAGGTTGTGATTACAGTGTTATAGGATTCTTAAGGAGTGCCATGCCAACTACATGAAGGTTGTGATTACAGTGTTATAGGATTCTTGAGGAGTGCCATGCCAACTACATGAAGGTTGTGATTACAGTGTTATAGGATTCTTAAGGAGTGCCAACTACATGAAGGTTGTGATTACAGTGTTATAGGATTCTTAAGGAGTGCCATGCCAACTACATGAAGGTTGTGATTACAGTGTTATAGGATTCTTGAGAAGTGCCATGCCAACTACATGAAGGTTGTGATTACAGTGTTATAGGATTCTTAAGGAGTGTCACCTACATGAAGGTTGTGATTACAGTGTTATAGGATTCTTAAGGAGTGTCAACTACATGAAGGTTGTGATTACAGTATTATAGGATTCTTAAGGAGTGACAACTACATGAAGGTTGTGATTACAGTGTTATAGGATTCTTAAGGCGTGCCAACTACATGAAGGTTGTGATTACAGTGTTATAGGATTCTTTAGGAGTGCCAGCTACATGAAGGTTGTGATTACAGTGTTATAGGATTCTTAAGGAGTGCCAACTACATGAAGGTGTGATTACAGTGTTATAGGATTCTTAAGGAGTGCCAACTACATGAAGGTTGTGATTACAGTGTTATAGGATTCTTAAGGAATGCCAACTACATGAAGGTTGTGATTACAGTGTTATAGGATTCTTAAGGAGTGCCAGCTACATGAAGGTTTGTAATCAACTACATGAAGGTTGTGATTACAGTGTTATAGGATTCTAAAGGAGTGCCAACTACATGAAGGTTGTGATTACAGTGTTATAGGATTCTTAAGGAGTGCCGTGCCAACTACATGAAGGTTGTGATTACAGTGTTATAGGATTCTTGAGGAGTGCCATGCCAACTACATGAAGGTTGTGATTACAGTGTTATAGGATTCTTAAGGAGTGCCAACTACATGAAGGTTGTGATTACAGTGTTATAGGATTCTTAAGGAGTGTCACCTACATGAAGGTTGTGATTACAGTGTTATAGGATTCTTAAGGCGTGCCAACTACATGAAGGTTGTGATTACAGTGTTATAGGATTCTTAAGGAGTGCCAACTACATGAAGGTTGTGATTACAGTGTTATAGGATTCTTAAGGAGTGCCAACTACATGAAGGTTGTGATTACAGTGTTATAGGATTCTTATGGAATGCCAACTACATGAAGGTTGTGATTACAGTGTTATAGGATTCTTAAGGAGTGCCAACTACATGAAGGTTGTGATTACAGTGTTATAGGATTCTTAAGGAGTGCCAACTACATGAAGGTTGTGATTACAGTGTTATAGGATTCTTAAGGAGTGCCATGCCAACTACATGAAGGTTGTGATTACAGTGTTATAGGATTCTTGAGGAGTGCCATGCCAACTACATGAAGGTTGTGATTACAGTGTTATAGGAGTCTTAAGGAGTGCCAACTACATGAAGGTTGTGATTACAGTGTTATAGGATTCTTAAGGAGTGCCATGCCAACTACATGAAGGTTGTGATTACAGTGTTATAGGATTCTTGAGGAGTGCCATGCCAACTACATGAAGGTTGTGATTACAGTGTTATAGGATTCTTAAGGAGTGTCACCTACATGAAGGTTGTGATTACAGTGTTATAGGATTCTTAAGGAGTGTCAACTACATGAAGGTTGTGATTACAGTATTATAGGATTCTTAAGGAGTGTCAACTACATGAAGGTTGTGATTACAGTGTTATAGGATTCTTAAGGCGTGCCAACTACATGAAGGTTGTGATTACAGTGTTATAGGATTCTTAAGGAGTGCCAGCTACATGAAGGTTGTGATTACAGTGTTATAGGATTCTTAAGGAGTGCCAACTACATGAAGGTTGAGATTACAGTGTTATAGGATTCTTAAGGAATGCCAACTACATGAAGGTTGTGATTACAGTGTTATAGGATTCTTAAGGAGTGCCAGCTACATGAAGGTTTGTAACCAACTACATGAAGGTTGTGATTACAGTGTTATAGGATTCTAAAGGAGTGCCAACTACATGAAGGTTGTGATTACAGTGTTATAGGATTCTAAAGGAATGCCAACTACATGAAGGTTGTGATTACAGTGTTATAGGATTCTTAAGGAGTGCCAACTACATGAAGGTTTGTAATCAACTACATGAAGGTTGTGATTACAGTGTTATAGGATTCTAAAGGAGTGCCAACTACATGAAGGTTGTGATTACAGTGTTATAGGATTCTTAAGGAGTGCCATGCCAACTACATGAAGGTTGTGATTACAGTGTTATAGGATTCTTGAGGAGTGCCATGCCAACTACATGAAGGTTGTGATTACAGTGTTATAGGATTCATGAGGAGTGCCATGCCAACTACATGAAGGTTGTGATTACAGTGTTATAGGATTCTTAAGGAGTGTCAACTACATGAAGGTTGTGATTACAGTGTTATAGCATTCTTAAGGAGTGTCAACTACATGAAGGTTGTGATTACAGTGTTATAGGATTCTTAAGGAGTGCCAACTACATGAAGGTTGTGATTACAGTGTTATAGGATTCTTAAGGAGTGCCATGCCAACTACATGAAGGTTGTGATTACAGTGTTATAGGATTCTTAAGGAGTGCCAACTACATGAAGGTTGTGATTACAGTGTTATAGGATTCTTATGGAGTGCCAACTACATGAAGGTTGTGATTACAGTATTATAGGATTCTTAAGGAGTGCCAACTACATGAAGGTTGTGATTACAGTGTTATAGGATTCTTAAGGAGTGCCAACTACATGAAGGTTGTGATTACAGTGTTATAGGATTCTTAAGGAGTGTCAACTACATGAAGGTTGTGATTACAGTATTATAGGATTCTTAAGGAGTGTCCACTACATGAAGGTTGTGATTACAGTGTTATAGGATTCTTAAGGCGTGCCAACTACATGAAGGTTGTGATTACAGTGTTATAGGATTCTTAAGGAGTGCCAACTACATGAAGGTTGTGATTACAGTGTTATAGGATTCTTAAGGAATGCCAACTACATGAAGGTTGTGATTACAGTGTTATAGGATTCTTAAGGAGTGCCAGCTACATGAAGGTTTGTAACCAACTACATGAAGGTTGTGATTACAGTGTTATAGGATTCTAAAGGAGTGTCAACTACATGAAGGTTGTGATTACAGTGTTATAGGATTCTAAAGGAATGCCAACTACATGAAGGTTGTGATTACAGTGTTATAGGATTCTTAAGGAGTGCCAACTACATGAAGGTTTGTAATCAACTACATGAAGGTTGTGATTACAGTGTTATAGGATTCTAAAGGAGTGCCAACTACATGAAGGTTGTGATTACAGTGTTATAGGATTCTTAAGGAGTGCCGTGCCAACTACATGAAGGTTGTGATTACAGTGTTATAGGATTCTTGAGGAGTGCCATGCCAACTACATGAAGGTTGTGATTACAGTGTTATAGGATTCTTAAGGAGTGTCAACTACATGAAGGTTGTGATTACAGTGTTATAGCATTCTTAAGGAGTGTCAACTACATGAAGGTTGTGATTACAGTGTTATAGCATTCTTAAGGAGTGTCAACTACATGAAGGTTGTGATTACAGTGTTATAGGATTCTTAAGGAGTGCCAACTACATGAAGGTTGTGATTACAGTGTTATAGGATTCTTAAGGAGTGCCATGCCAACTACATGAAGGTTGTGATTACAGTGTTATAGGATTCTTAAGGAGTGCCAACTACATGAAGGTTGTGATTACAGTGTTATAGGATTCTTAAGGAGTGCCAACTACATGAAGGTTGTGATTACAGTATTATAGGATTCTTAAGGAGTGCCAACTACATGAAGGTTGTGATTACAGTGTTATAGGATTCTTAAGGAGTGCCAACTACATGAAGGTTGTGATTACAGTGTTATAGGATTCTTAAGGAGTGTCAACTACATGAAGGTTGTGATTCCAGTATTATAGGATTCTTAAGGAGTGTCCACTACATGAAGGTTGTGATTACAGTGTTATAGGATTCTTAAGGCGTGCCAACTACATGAAGGTTGTGATTACAGTGTTATAGGATTCTTAAGGAGTGCCAACTACATGAAGGTTGTGATTACAGTGTTATAGGATTCTTAAGGAGTGCCAACTACATGAAGGTTGTGATTACAGTGTTATAGGATTCTTATGGAATGCCAACTACATGAAGGTTGTGATTACAGTGTTATAGGATTCTTAAGGAGTGCCAACTACATGAAGGTTGTGATTACAGTGTTATAGGATTCTTAAGGAGTGCCAACTACATGAAGGTTGTGATTACAGTGTTATAGGATTCTTAAGGAGTGTCAACTACATGAAGGTTGTGATTACAGTGTTATAGGATTCTTAAGGAGTGCCAACTACATGAAGGTTGTGATTACAGTGTTATAGGATTCTAAAGGAATGCCAACTACATGAAGGTTGTGATTACAGTGTTATAGGATTCTTAAGGAGTGCCAACTACATGAAGGTTTGTAATCAACTACATGAAGGTTGTGATTACAGTGTTATAGGATTCTAAAGGAGTGCCAACTACATGAAGGTTGTGATTACAGTGTTATAGGATTCTTAAGGAGTGCCGTGCTAACTACATGAAGGTTGTGATTACAGTGTTATAGGATTCTTGAGGAGTGCCATGCCAACTACATGAAGGTTGTGATTACAGTGTTATAGGATTCTTAAGGAGTGCCAACTACATGAAGGTTGTGATTACAGTGTTATAGGATTCTTAAGGAGTGTCACCTACATGAAGGTTGTGATTACAGTGTTATAGGATTCTTAAGGCGTGCCAACTACATGAAGGTTGTGATTACAGTGTTATAGGATTCTTAAGGAGTGCCAACTACATGAAGGTTGTGATTACAGTGTTATAGGATTCTTAAGGAGTGCCAACTACATGAAGGTTGTGATTACAGTGTTATAGGATTCTTATGGAATGCCAACTACATGAAGGTTGTGATTACAGTGTTATAGGATTCTTAAGGAGTGCCAACTACATGAAGGTTGTGATTACAGTGTTATAGGATTCTTAAGGAGTGCCAACTACATGAAGGTTGTGATTACAGTGTTATAGGATTCTTAAGGAGTGCCATGCCAACTACATGAAGGTTGTGATTACAGTGTTATAGGATTCTTGAGGAGTGCCATGCCAACTACATGAAGGTTGTGATTACAGTGTTATAGGAGTCTTAAGGAGTGCCAACTACATGAAGGTTGTGATTACAGTGTTATAGGATTCTTAAGGAGTGCCATGCCAACTACATGAAGGTTGTGATTACAGTGTTATAGGATTCTTGAGGAGTGCCATGCCAACTACATGAAGGTTGTGATTACAGTGTTATAGGATTCTTAAGGTGTGCCAACTACATGAAGGTTGTGATTACAGTGTTATAGGATTCTTAAGGCGTGCCAACTACATGAAGGTTGTGATTACAATGTTATAGGATTCTTAAGGAGTGCCAACTACATGAAGGTTGTGATTACAGTGTTATAGGATTCTTAAGGAGTGCCAACTACATGAAGGTTGTGATTACAGTGTTATAGGATTCTTATGGAATGCCAACTACATGAAGGTTGTGATTACAGTGTTATAGGATTCTTAAGGAGTGCCAACTACATGAAGGTTGTGATTACAGTGTTATAGGATTCTTAAGGAGTGCCAACTACATGAAGGTTGTGATTACAGTGTTATAGGATTCTTAAGGAGTGCCATGCCAACTACATGAAGGTTGTGATTACAGTGTTATAGGATTCTTGAGGAGTGCCATGCCAACTACATGAAGGTTGTGATTACAGTGTTATAGGATTCTTAAGGAGTGCCAACTACATGAAGGTTGTGATTACAGTGTTATAGGATTCTTAAGGAGTGCCATGCCAACTACATGAAGGTTGTGATTACAGTGTTATAGGATTCTTGAGAAGTGCCATGCCAACTACATGAAGGTTGTGATTACAGTGTTATAGGATTCTTAAGGAGTGTCACCTACATGAAGGTTGTGATTACAGTGTTATAGGATTCTTAAGGAGTGTCAACTACATGAAGGTTGTGATTACAGTATTATAGGATTCTTAAGGAGTGACAACTACATGAAGGTTGTGATTACAGTGTTATAGGATTCTTAAGGCGTGCCAACTACATGAAGGTTGTGATTACAGTGTTATAGGATTCTTTAGGAGTGCCAGCTACATGAAGGTTGTGATTACAGTGTTATAGGATTCTTAAGGAGTGCCAACTACATGAAGGTGTGATTACAGTGTTATAGGATTCTTAAGGAGTGCCAACTACATGAAGGTTGTGATTACAGTGTTATAGGATTCTTAAGGAATGCCAACTACATGAAGGTTGTGATTACAGTGTTATAGGATTCTTAAGGAGTGCCAGCTACATGAAGGTTTGTAATCAACTACATGAAGGTTGTGATTACAGTGTTATAGGATTCTAAAGGAGTGCCAACTACATGAAGGTTGTGATTACAGTGTTATAGGATTCTTAAGGAGTGCCGTGCCAACTACATGAAGGTTGTGATTACAGTGTTATAGGATTCTTGAGGAGTGCCATGCCAACTACATGAAGGTTGTGATTACAGTGTTATAGGATTCTTAAGGAGTGCCAACTACATGAAGGTTGTGATTACAGTGTTATAGGATTCTTAAGGAGTGTCACCTACATGAAGGTTGTGATTACAGTGTTATAGGATTCTTAAGGCGTGCCAACTACATGAAGGTTGTGATTACAGTGTTATAGGATTCTTAAGGAGTGCCAACTACATGAAGGTTGTGATTACAGTGTTATAGGATTCTTAAGGAGTGCCAACTACATGAAGGTTGTGATTACAGTGTTATAGGATTCTTATGGAATGCCAACTACATGAAGGTTGTGATTACAGTGTTATAGGATTCTTAAGGAGTGCCAACTACATGAAGGTTGTGATTACAGTGTTATAGGATTCTTAAGGAGTGCCAACTACATGAAGGTTGTGATTACAGTGTTATAGGATTCTTAAGGAGTGCCATGCCAACTACATGAAGGTTGTGATTACAGTGTTATAGGATTCTTGAGGAGTGCCATGCCAACTACATGAAGGTTGTGATTACAGTGTTATAGGAGTCTTAAGGAGTGCCAACTACATGAAGGTTGTGATTACAGTGTTATAGGATTCTTAAGGAGTGCCATGCCAACTACATGAAGGTTGTGATTACAGTGTTATAGGATTCTTGAGGAGTGCCATGCCAACTACATGAAGGTTGTGATTACAGTGTTATAGGATTCTTAAGGAGTGTCACCTACATGAAGGTTGTGATTACAGTGTTATAGGATTCTTAAGGAGTGTCAACTACATGAAGGTTGTGATTACAGTATTATAGGATTCTTAAGGAGTGTCAACTACATGAAGGTTGTGATTACAGTGTTATAGGATTCTTAAGGCGTGCCAACTACATGAAGGTTGTGATTACAGTGTTATAGGATTCTTAAGGAGTGCCAGCTACATGAAGGTTGTGATTACAGTGTTATAGGATTCTTAAGGAGTGCCAACTACATGAAGGTTGAGATTACAGTGTTATAGGATTCTTAAGGAATGCCAACTACATGAAGGTTGTGATTACAGTGTTATAGGATTCTTAAGGAGTGCCAGCTACATGAAGGTTTGTAACCAACTACATGAAGGTTGTGATTACAGTGTTATAGGATTCTAAAGGAGTGCCAACTACATGAAGGTTGTGATTACAGTGTTATAGGATTCTAAAGGAATGCCAACTACATGAAGGTTGTGATTACAGTGTTATAGGATTCTTAAGGAGTGCCAACTACATGAAGGTTTGTAATCAACTACATGAAGGTTGTGATTACAGTGTTATAGGATTCTAAAGGAGTGCCAACTACATGAAGGTTGTGATTACAGTGTTATAGGATTCTTAAGGAGTGCCATGCCAACTACATGAAGGTTGTGATTACAGTGTTATAGGATTCTTGAGGAGTGCCATGCCAACTACATGAAGGTTGTGATTACAGTGTTATAGGATTCATGAGGAGTGCCATGCCAACTACATGAAGGTTGTGATTACAGTGTTATAGGATTCTTAAGGAGTGTCAACTACATGAAGGTTGTGATTACAGTGTTATAGCATTCTTAAGGAGTGTCAACTACATGAAGGTTGTGATTACAGTGTTATAGGATTCTTAAGGAGTGCCAACTACATGAAGGTTGTGATTACAGTGTTATAGGATTCTTAAGGAGTGCCATGCCAACTACATGAAGGTTGTGATTACAGTGTTATAGGATTCTTAAGGAGTGCCAACTACATGAAGGTTGTGATTACAGTGTTATAGGATTCTTAAGGAGTGCCAACTACATGAAGGTTGTGATTACAGTATTATAGGATTCTTAAGGAGTGCCAACTACATGAAGGTTGTGATTACAGTGTTATAGGATTTTTAAGGAGTGCCAACTACATGAAGGTTGTGATTACAGTGTTATAGGATTCTTAAGGAGTGTCAACTACATGAAGGTTGTGATTACAGTATTATAGGATTCTTAAGGAGTGTCCACTACATGAAGGTTGTGATTACAGTGTTATAGGATTCTTAAGGCGTGCCAACTACATGAAGGTTGTGATTACAGTGTTATAGGATTCTTAAGGAGTGCCAACTACATGAAGGTTGTGATTACAGTGTTATAGGATTCTTAAGGAATGCCAACTACATGAAGGTTGTGATTACAGTGTTATAGGATTCTTAAGGAGTGCCAGCTACATGAAGGTTTGTAACCAACTACATGAAGGTTGTGATTACAGTGTTATAGGATTCTAAAGGAGTGTCAACTACATGAAGGTTGTGATTACAGTGTTATAGGATTCTAAAGGAATGCCAACTACATGAAGGTTGTGATTACAGTGTTATAGGATTCTTAAGGAGTGCCAACTACATGAAGGTTTGTAATCAACTACATGAAGGTTGTGATTACAGTGTTATAGGATTCTAAAGGAGTGCCAACTACATGAAGGTTGTGATTACAGTGTTATAGGATTCTTAAGGAGTGCCGTGCCAACTACATGAAGGTTGTGATTACAGTGTTATAGGATTCTTGAGGAGTGCCATGCCAACTACATGAAGGTTGTGATTACAGTGTTATAGGATTCTTAAGGAGTGTCAACTACATGAAGGTTGTGATTACAGTGTTATAGGATTCTTAAGGAGTGTCAACTACATGAAGGTTGTGATTACAGTGTTATAGCATTCTTAAGGAGTGTCAACTACATGAAGGTTGTGATTACAGTGTTATAGGATTCTTAAGGAGTGCCAACTACATGAAGGTTGTGATTACAGTGTTATAGGATTCTTAAGGAGTGCCATGCCAACTACATGAAGGTTGTGATTACAGTGTTATAGGATTCTTAAGGAGTGCCAACTACATGAAGGTTGTGATTACAGTGTTATAGGATTCTTAAGGAATGCCAACTACATGAAGGTTGTGATTACAGTGTTATAGGATTCTTAAGGAGTGCCAGCTACATGAAGGTTTGTAATCAACTACATGAAGGTTGTGATTACAGTGTTATAGGATTCTAAAGGAGTGCCAACTACATGAAGGTTGTGATTACAGTGTTATAGGATTCTAAAGGAATGCCAACTACATGAAGGTTGTGATTACAGTGTTATAGGATTCTTAAGGAGTGCCAACTACATGAAGGTTTGTAATCAACTACATGAAGGTTGTGATTACAGTGTTATAGGATTCTAAAGGAGTGCCAACTACATGAAGGTTGTGATTACAGTGTTATAGGATTCTTAAGGAGTGCCGTGCCAACTACATGAAGGTTGTGATTACAGTGTTATAGGATTCTTGAGGAGTGCCATGCCAACTACATGAAGGTTGTGATTACAGTGTTATAGGATTCTTAAGGAGTGCCAACTACATGAAGGTTGTGATTACAGTGTTATAGGATTCTTAAGGCGTGCCAACTACATGAAGGTTGTGATTACAGTGTTATAGGATTCTTAAGGAGTGTCAACTACATGAAGGTTGTGATTACAGTGTTATAGGATTCTTAAGGAGTGCCAACTACATGAAGGTTGTGATTACAGTGTTATAGGATTCTTATGGAATGCCAACTACATGAAGGTTGTGATTACAGTGTTATAGGATTCTTAAGGAGTGCCAACTACATGAAGGTTGTGATTACAGTGTTATAGGATTCTTAAGGAGTGCCAACTACATGAAGGTTGTGATTACAGTGTTATAGGATTCTTAAGGATTGCCATGCCAACTACATGAAGGTTGTGATTACAGTGTTATAGGATTCTTGAGGAGTGCCATGCCAACTACATGAAGGTTGTGATTACAGTGTTATAGGAGTCTTAAGGAGTGCCAACTACATGAAGGTTGTGATTACAGTGTTATAGGATTCTTAAGGAGTGCCATGCCAACTACATGAAGGTTGTGATTACAGTGTTATAGGATTCTTGAGGAGTGCCATGCCAACTACATGAAGGTTGTGATTACAGTGTTATAGGATTCTTAAGGAGTGTCACCTACATGAAGGTTGTGATTACAGTGTTATAGGATTCTTAAGGAGTGTCAACTACATGAAGGTTGTGATTACAGTATTATAGGATTCTTAAGGAGTGTCAACTACATGAAGGTTGTGATTACAGTGTTATAGGATTCTTAAGGCGTGCCAACTACATGAAGGTTGTGATTACAGTGTTATAGGATTCTTAAGGAGTGCCAGCTACATGAAGGTTGTGATTACAGTGTTATAGGATTCTTAAGGAGTGCCAACTACATGAAGGTTGTGATTACAGTTTTATAGGATTCTTAAGGAGTGTCAACTACATGAAGGTTGTGATTACAGTGTTATAGGATTCTTAAGGCGTGCCAACTACATGAAGGTTGTGATTACAGTGTTATAGGATTCTTAAGGAGTGCCAGCTACATGAAGGTTGTGATTACAGTGTTATAGGATTCTTAAGGAGTGCCAACTACATGAAGGTTGTGATTACAGTGTTATAGGATTCTTATGGAATGCCAACTACATGAAGGTTGTGATTACAGTGTTATAGGATTCTTAAGGAGTGCCAACTACATGAAGGTTGTGATTACAGTGTTATAGGATTCTTAAGGAGTGCCATGCCAACTACATGAAGGTTGTGATTACAGTGTTATAGGATTCTTAAGGAGTGCCAGCTACATGAAGGTTTGTAACCAACTACATGAAGGTTGTGATTACAGTGTTATAGGATTCTAAAGGAGTGCCAACTACATGAAGGTTGTGATTACAGTGTTATAGGATTCTAAAGGAATGCCAACTACATGAAGGTTGTGATTACAGTATTATAGGATTCTTAAGGAGTGCCAACTACATGAAGGTTGTGATTACAGTGTTATAGGATTCTTAAGGAGTGCCATGCCAACTACATGAAGGTTGTGATTACAGTGTTATAGGATTCTTGAGGAGTGCCATGCCAACTACATGAAGGTTGTGATTACAGTGTTATAGGATTCATGAGGAGTGCTATGCCAACTACATGAAGGTTGTGATTACAGTGTTATAGGATTCTTAAGGAGTGTCAACTACATGAAGGTTGTGATTACAGTGTTATAGCATTCTTAAGGAGTGCCAACTACATGAAGGTTGTGATTACAGTGTTATAGGATTCTTAAGGAGTGCCAACTACATGAAGGTTTGTAATCAACTACATGAAGGTTGTGATTACAGTGTTATAGGATTCTAAAGGAGTGCCAACTACATGAAGGTTGTGATTACAGTGTTATAGGATTCTTAAGGAGTGCCGTGCCAACTACATGAAGGTTGTGATTACAGTGTTATAGGATTCTTGAGGAGTGCCATGCCAACTACATGAAGGTTGTGATTACAGTGTTATAGGATTCTTAAGGAGTGTCAACTACATGAAGGTTGTGATTACAGTGTTATAGGATTCTTAAGGAGTGTCAACTACATGAAGGTTGTGATTACAGTGTTATAGCATTCTTAAGGAGTGTCAACTACATGAAGGTTGTGATTACAGTGTTATAGGATTCTTAAGGAGTGCCAACTACATGAAGGTTGTGATTACAGTGTTATAGGATTCTTAAGGAGTGCCATGCCAACTACATGAAGGTTGTGATTACAGTGTTATAGGATTCTTAAGGAGTGCCAACTACATGAAGGTTGTGATTACAGTGTTATAGGATTCTTAAGGAATGCCAACTACATGAAGGTTGTGATTACAGTGTTATAGGATTCTTAAGGAGTGCCAGCTACATGAAGGTTTGTAATCAACTACATGAAGGTTGTGATTACAGTGTTATAGGATTCTAAAGGAGTGCCAACTACATGAAGGTTGTGATTACAGTGTTATAGGATTCTAAAGGAATGCCAACTACATGAAGGTTGTGATTACAGTGTTATAGGATTCTTAAGGAGTGCCAACTACATGAAGGTTTGTAATCAACTACATGAAGGTTGTGATTACAGTGTTATAGGATTCTAAAGGAGTGCCAACTACATGAAGGTTGTGATTACAGTGTTATAGGATTCTTAAGGAGTGCCGTGCCAACTACATGAAGGTTGTGATTACAGTGTTATAGGATTCTTGAGGAGTGCCATGCCAACTACATGAAGGTTGTGATTACAGTGTTATAGGATTCTTAAGGAGTGCCAACTACATGAAGGTTGTGATTACAGTGTTATAGGATTCTTAAGGCGTGCCAACTACATGAAGGTTGTGATTACAGTGTTATAGGATTCTTAAGGAGTGCCAACTACATGAAGGTTGTGATTACAGTGTTATAGGATTCTTAAGGAGTGCCAACTACATGAAGGTTGTGATTACAGTGTTATAGGATTCTTATGGAATGCCAACTACATGAAGGTTGTGATTACAGTGTTATAGGATTCTTAAGGAGTGCCAACTACATGAAGGTTGTGATTACAGTGTTATAGGATTCTTAAGGAGTGCCAACTACATGAAGGTTGTGATTACAGTGTTATAGGATTCTTAAGGAGTGCCATGCCAACTACATGAAGGTTGTGATTACAGTGTTATAGGATTCTTGAGGAGTGCCATGCCAACTACATGAAGGTTGTGATTACAGTGTTATAGGAGTCTTAAGGAGTGCCAACTACATGAAGGTTGTGATTACAGTGTTATAGGATTCTTAAGGAGTGCCATGCCAACTACATGAAGGTTGTGATTACAGTGTTATAGGATTCTTGAGGAGTGCCATGCCAACTACATGAAGGTTGTGATTACAGTGTTATAGGATTCTTAAGGAGTGTCACCTACATGAAGGTTGTGATTACAGTGTTATAGGATTCTTAAGGAGTGTCAACTACATGAAGGTTGTGATTACAGTATTATAGGATTCTTAAGGAGTGTCAACTACATGAAGGTTGTGATTACAGTGTTATAGGATTCTTAAGGCGTGCCAACTACATGAAGGTTGTGATTACAGTGTTATAGGATTCTTAAGGAGTGCCAGCTACATGAAGGTTGTGATTACAGTGTTATAGGATTCTTAAGGAGTGCCAACTACATGAAGGTTGTGATTACAGTTTTATAGGATTCTTAAGGAGTGTCAACTACATGAAGGTTGTGATTACAGTGTTATAGGATTCTTAAGGCGTGCCAACTACATGAAGGTTGTGATTACAGTGTTATAGGATTCTTAAGGAGTGCCAGCTACATGAAGGTTGTGATTACAGTGTTATAGGATTCTTAAGGAGTGCCAACTACATGAAGGTTGTGATTACAGTGTTATAGGATTCTTATGGAATGCCAACTACATGAAGGTTGTGATTACAGTGTTATAGGATTCTTAAGGAGTGCCAACTACATGAAGGTTGTGATTACAGTGTTATAGGATTCTTAAGGAGTGCCATGCCAACTACATGAAGGTTGTGATTACAGTGTTATAGGATTCTTAAGGAGTGCCAGCTACATGAAGGTTTGTAACCAACTACATGAAGGTTGTGATTACAGTGTTATAGGATTCTAAAGGAGTGCCAACTACATGAAGGTTGTGATTACAGTGTTATAGGATTCTAAAGGAATGCCAACTACATGAAGGTTGTGATTACAGTATTATAGGATTCTTAAGGAGTGCCAACTACATGAAGGTTGTGATTACAGTGTTATAGGATTCTTAAGGAGTGCCATGCCAACTACATGAAGGTTGTGATTACAGTGTTATAGGATTCTTGAGGAGTGCCATGCCAACTACATGAAGGTTGTGATTACAGTGTTATAGGATTCATGAGGAGTGCTATGCCAACTACATGAAGGTTGTGATTACAGTGTTATAGGATTCTTAAGGAGTGTCAACTACATGAAGGTTGTGATTACAGTGTTATAGCATTCTTAAGGAGTGCCAACTACATGAAGGTTGTGATTACAGTGTTATAGGATTCTTAAGGAGTGCCAACTACATGAAGGTTGTGATTACAGTGTTATAGGATTCTTAAGGAGTGCCATGCCAACTACATGAAGGTTGTGATTACAGTGTTATAGGATTCTTAAGGAGTGCCAACTACATGAAGGTTGTGATTACAGTGTTATAGGATTCTTAAGGAGTGCCAACTACATGAAGGTTGTGATTACAGTGTTATAGGATTCTTGAGGAGTGCCATGCCAACTACATGAAGGTTGTGATTACAGTGTTATAGGATTCTTAAGGAGTGCCATGCCAACTACATGAAGGTTGTGATTACAGTGTTATAGGATTCTTAAGGAGTGCCAACTACATGAAGGTTGTGATTACAGTGTTATAGGATTCTTAAGGAGTGCCAACTACATGAAGGTTGTGATTACAGTATTATAGGATTCTTAAGGAGTGCCAACTACATGAAGGTTGTGATTACAGTGTTATAGGATTCTTAAGGAGTGCCAACTACATGAAGGTTGTGATTACAGTGTTATAGGATTCTTAAGGAGTGTCAACTACATGAAGGTTGTGATTACAGTATTATAGGATTCTTAAGGAGTGTCCACTACATGAAGGTTGTGATTACAGTGTTATAGGATTCTTAAGGCGTGCCAACTACATGAAGGTTGTGATTACAGTGTTATAGGATTCTTAAGGAGTGCCAACTACATGAAGGTTGTGATTACAGTGTTATAGGATTCTTAAGGAGTGCCATGCCAACTACATGAAGGTTGTGATTACAGTGTTATAGGATTCTTGAGGAGTGCCATGCCAACTACATGAAGGTTGTGATTACAGTGTTATAGGATTCTTAAGGAGTGCCAACTACATGAAGGTTGTGATTACAGTGTTATAGGATTCTTAAGGAGTGCCATGCCAACTACATGAAGGTTGTGATTACAGTGTTATAGGATTCTTGAGAAGTGCCATGCCAACTACATGAAGGTTGTGATTACAGTGTTATAGGATTCTTAAGGAGTGTCACCTACATGAAGGTTGTGATTACAGTGTTATAGGATTCTTAAGGAGTGTCAACTACATGAAGGTTGTGATTACAGTATTATAGGATTCTTAAGGAGTGTCAACTACATGAAGGTTGTGATTACAGTGTTATAGGATTCTTAAGGCGTGCCAACTACATGAAGGTTGTGATTACAGTGTTATAGGATTCTTAAGGAGTGCCAGCTACATGAAGGTTGTGATTACAGTGTTATAGGATTCTTAAGGAGTGCCAACTACATGAAGGTTGTGATTACAGTGTTATAGGATTCTTAAGGAGTGCCAACTACATGAAGGTTGTGATTACAGTGTTATAGGATTCTTAAGGAATGCCAACTACATGAAGGTTGTGATTACAGTGTTATAGGATTCTTAAGGAGTGCCAACTACATGAAGGTTTGTAATCAACTACATGAAGGTTGTGATTACAGTGTTATAGGATTCTAAAGGAGTGCCAACTACATGAAGGTTGTGATTACAGTGTTATAGGATTCTTAAGGAGTGCCGTGCCAACTACATGAAGGTTGTGATTACAGTGTTATAGGATTCTTGAGGAGTGCCATGCCAACTACATGAAGGTTGTGATTACAGTGTTATAGGATTCTTAAGGAGTGCCAACTACATGAAGGTTGTGATTACAGTGTTATAGGATTCTTAAGGCGTGCCAACTACATGAAGGTTGTGATTACAGTGTTATAGGATTCTTAAGGAGTGCCAACTACATGAAGGTTGTGATTACAGTGTTATAGGATTCTTAAGGAGTGCCAACTACATGAAGGTTGTGATTACAGTGTTATAGGATTCTTATGGAATGCCAACTACATGAAGGTTGTGATTACAGTGTTATAGGATTCTTAAGGAGTGCCAACTACATGAAGGTTGTGATTACAGTGTTATAGGATTCTTAAGGAGTGCCAACTACATGAAGGTTGTGATTACAGTGTTATAGGATTCTTAAGGAGTGCCATGCCAACTACATGAAGGTTGTGATTACAGTGTTATAGGATTCTTGAGGAGTGCCATGCCAACTACATGAAGGTTGTGATTACAGTGTTATAGGAGTCTTAAGGAGTGCCAACTACATGAAGGTTGTGATTACAGTGTATAGGATTCTTAAGGAGTGCCATGCCAACTACATGAAGGTTGTGATTACAGTGTTATAGGATTCTTGAGGAGTGCCATGCCAACTACATGAAGGTTGTGATTACAGTGTTATAGGATTCTTAAGGAGTGTCACCTACATGAAGGTTGTGATTACAGTGTTATAGGATTCTTAAGGAGTGTCAACTACATGAAGGTTGTGATTACAGTATTATAGGATTCTTAAGGAGTGTCAACTACATGAAGGTTGTGATTACAGTGTTATAGGATTCTTAAGGCGTGCCAACTACATGAAGGTTGTGATTACAGTGTTATAGGATTCTTAAGGAGTGCCAGCTACATGAAGGTTGTGATTACAGTGTTATAGGATTCTTAAGGAGTGCCAACTACATGAAGGTTGTGATTACAGTATTATAGGATTCTTAAGGAGTGTCAACTACATGAAGGTTGTGATTACAGTGTTATAGGATTCTTAAGGCGTGCCAACTACATGAAGGTTGTGATTACAGTGTTATAGGATTCTTAAGGAGTGCCAGCTACATGAAGGTTGTGATTACAGTGTTATAGGATTCTTAAGGAGTGCCAACTACATGAAGGTTGTGATTACAGTGTTATAGGATTCTTATGGAATGCCAACTACATGAAGGTTGTGATTACAGTGTTATAGGATTCTTAAGGAGTGCCAACTACATGAAGGTTGTGATTACAGTGTTATAGGATTCTTAAGGAGTGCCATGCCAACTACATGAAGGTTGTGATTACAGTGTTATAGGATTCTTAAGGAGTGCCAGCTACATGAAGGTTTGTAACCAACTACATGAAGGTTGTGATTACAGTGTTATAGGATTCTAAAGGAGTGCCAACTACATGAAGGTTGTGATTACAGTGTTATAGGATTCTAAAGGAATGCCAACTACATGAAGGTTGTGATTACAGTATTATAGGATTCTTAAGGAGTGCCAACTACATGAAGGTTGTGATTACAGTGTTATAGGATTCTTAAGGAGTGCCATGCCAACTACATGAAGGTTGTGATTACAGTGTTATAGGATTCTTGAGGAGTGCCATGCCAACTACATGAAGGTTGTGATTACAGTGTTATAGGATTCATGAGGAGTGCCATGCCAACTACATGAAGGTTGTGATTACAGTGTTATAGGATTCTTAAGGAGTGTCAACTACATGAAGGTTGTGATTACAGTGTTATAGCATTCTTAAGGAGTGTCAACTACATGAAGGTTGTGATTACAGTGTTATAGGATTCTTAAGGAGTGCCATGCCAACTACATGAAGGTTGTGATTACAGTGTTATAGGATTCTTAAGGAGTGCCAACTACATGAAGGTTGTGATTACAGTGTTATAGGATTCTTAAGGAGTGCCAACTACATGAAGGTTGTGATTACAGTATTATAGGATTCTTAAGGAGTGCCAACTACATGAAGGTTGTGATTACAGTGTTATAGGATTCTTAAGGAGTGCCAACTACATGAAGGTTGTGATTACAGTGTTATAGGATTCTTAAGGAGTGTCAACTACATGAAGGTTGTGATTACAGTATTATAGGATTCTTAAGGAGTGTCCACTACATGAAGGTTGTGATTACAGTGTTATAGGATTCTTAAGGCGTGCCAACTACATGAAGGTTGTGATTACAGTGTTATAGGATTCTTAAGGAGTGCCAACTACATGAAGGTTGTGATTACAGTGTTATAGGATTCTTAAGGAGTGCCATGCCAACTACATGAAGGTTGTGATTACAGTGTTATAGGATTCTTGAGGAGTGCCATGCCAACTACATGAAGGTTGTGATTACAGTGTTATAGGATTCTTAAGGAGTGCCAACTACATGAAGGTTGTGATTACAGTGTTATAGGATTCTTAAGGAGTGCCATGCCAACTACATGAAGGTTGTGATTACAGTGTTATAGGATTCTTGAGAAGTGCCATGCCAACTACATGAAGGTTGTGATTACAGTGTTATAGGATTCTTAAGGAGTGTCACCTACATGAAGGTTGTGATTACAGTGTTATAGGATTCTTAAGGAGTGTCAACTACATGAAGGTTGTGATTACAGTATTATAGGATTCTTAAGGAGTGTCAACTACATGAAGGTTGTGATTACAGTGTTATAGGATTCTTAAGGCGTGCCAACTACATGAAGGTTGTGATTACAGTGTTATAGGATTCTTAAGGAGTGCCAGCTACATGAAGGTTGTGATTACAGTGTTATAGGATTCTTAAGGAGTGCCAACTACATGAAGGTTGTGATTACAGTGTTATAGGATTCTTAAGGAGTGCCAACTACATGAAGGTTGTGATTACAGTGTTATAGGATTCTTAAGGAATGCCAACTACATGAAGGTTGTGATTACAGTGTTATAGGATTCTTAAGGAGTGCCAGCTACATGAAGGTTTGTAATCAACTACATGAAGGTTGTGATTACAGTGTTATAGGATTCTAAAGGAGTGCCAACTACATGAAGGTTGTGATTACAGTATTATAGGATTCTAAAGGAATGCCAACTACATGAAGGTTGTGATTACAGTGTTATAGGATTCTTAAGGAGTGCCAACTACATGAAGGTTTGTAATCAACTACATGAAGGTTGTGATTACAGTGTTATAGGATTCTAAAGGAGTGCCAACTACATGAAGGTTGTGATTACAGTGTTATAGGATTCTTAAGGAGTGCCGTGCCAACTACATGAAGGTTGTGATTACAGTGTTATAGGATTCTTGAGGAGTGCCATGCCAACTACATGAAGGTTGTGATTACAGTGTTATAGGATTCTTAAGGAGTGCCAACTACATGAAGGTTGTGATTACAGTGTTATAGGATTCTTAAGGAGTGTCACCTACATGAAGGTTGTGATTACAGTGTTATAGGATTCTTAAGGCGTGCCAACTACATGAAGGTTGTGATTACAGTGTTATAGGATTCTTAAGGAGTGCCATGCCAACTACATGAAGGTTGTGATTACAGTGTTATAGGATTCTTGAGAAGTGCCATGCCAACTACATGAAGGTTGTGATTACAGTGTTATAGGATTCTTAAGGAGTGTCACCTACATGAAGGTTGTGATTACAGTGTTATAGGATTCTTAAGGAGTGTCAACTACATGAAGGTTGTGATTACAGTATTATAGGATTCTTAAGGAGTGTCAACTACATGAAGGTTGTGATTACAGTGTTATAGGATTCTTAAGGCGTGCCAACTACATGAAGGTTGTGATTACAGTGTTATAGGATTCTTAAGGAGTGCCAGCTACATGAAGGTTGTGATTACAGTGTTATAGGATTCTTAAGGAGTGCCAACTACATGAAGGTTGTGATTACAGTGTTATAGGATTCTTAAGGAGTGCCAACTACATGAAGGTTGTGATTACAGTGTTATAGGATTCTTAAGGAATGCCAACTACATGAAGGTTGTGATTACAGTGTTATAGGATTCTTAAGGAGTGCCAGCTACATGAAGGTTTGTAATCAACTACATGAAGGTTGTGATTACAGTGTTATAGGATTCTAAAGGAGTGCCAACTACATGAAGGTTGTGATTACAGTGTTATAGGATTCTAAAGGAATGCCAACTACATGAAGGTTGTGATTACAGTGTTATAGGATTCTTAAGGAGTGCCAACTACATGAAGGTTTGTAATCAACTACATGAAGGTTGTGATTACAGTGTTATAGGATTCTAAAGGAGTGCCAACTACATGAAGGTTGTGATTACAGTGTGATAGGATTCTTAAGGAGTGCCGTGCCAACTACATGAAGGTTGTGATTACAGTGTTATAGGATTCTTGAAAAGTGCCATGCCAACTACGTGAAGGTTGTGATTACAGTGTTATAGGATTCTTAAGGAGTGCCAACTACATGAAGGTTGTGATTACAGTGTTATAGGATTCTTAATAAGGAGTGTCACCTACATGAAGGTTGTGATTACAGTGTTATAGGATTCTTAAGGCGTGCCAACTACATGAAGGTTGTGATTACAGTGTTATAGGATTCTTAAGGAGTGCCAACTACATGAAGGTTGTGATTACAGTGTTATAGGATTCTTAAGGAGTGCCAACTACATGAAGGTTGTGATTACAGTGTTATAGGATTCTTATGGAATGCCAACTACATGAAGGTTGTGATTACAGTGTTATAGGATTCTTAAGGAGTGCCAACTACATGAAGGTTGTGATTACAGTGTTATAGGATTCTTAAGGAGTGCCAACTACATGAAGGTTGTGATTACAGTGTTATAGGATTCTTAAGGAGTGCCATGCCAACTACATGAAGGTTGTGATTACAGTGTTATAGGATTCTTGAGGAGTGCCATGCCAACTACATGAAGGTTGTGATTACAGTGTTATAGGAGTCTTAAGGAGTGCCAACTACATGAAGGTTGTGATTACAGTGTTATAGGATTCTTAAGGAGTGCCATGCCAACTACATGAAGGTTGTGATTACAGTGTTATAGGATTCTTGAGGAGTGCCATGCCAACTACATGAAGGTTGTGATTACAGTGTTATAGGATTCTTAAGGAGTGTCACCTACATGAAGGTTGTGATTACAGTGTTATAGGATTCTTAAGGAGTGTCAACTACATAAAGGTTGTGATTACAGTATTATAGGATTCTTAAGGAGTGTCAACTACATGAAGGTTGTGATTACAGTGTTATAGGATTCTTAAGGCGTGCCAACTACATGAAGGTTGTGATTACAGTGTTATAGGATTCTTAAGGAGTGCCAGCTACATGAAGGTTGTGATTACAGTGTTATAGGATTCTTAAGGAGTGCCAACTACATGAAGGTTGTGATTACAGTATTATAGGATTCTTAAGGAGTGTCAACTACATGAAGGTTGTGATTACAGTGTTATAGGATTCTTAAGGCGTGCCAACTACATGAAGGTTGTGATTACAGTGTTATAGGATTCTTAAGGAATGCCAGCTACATGAAGGTTGTGATTACAGTGTTATAGGATTCTTAAGGAGTGCCAACTACATGAAGGTTGTGATTACAGTGTTATAGGATTCTTATGGAATGCCAACTACATGAAGGTTGTGATTACAGTGTTATAGGATTCTTAAGGAGTGCCAACTACATGAAGGTTGTGATTACAGTGTTATAGGATTCTTAAGGAGTGCCATGCCAACTACATGAAGGTTGTGATTACAGTGTTATAGGATTCTTAAGGAGTGCCAGCTACATGAAGGTTTGTAACCAACTACATGAAGGTTGTGATTACAGTGTTATAGGATTCTAAAGGAGTGCCAACTACATGAAGGTTGTGATTACAGTGTTATAGGATTCTAAAGGAATGCCAACTACATGAAGGTTGTGATTACAGTGTTATAGGATTCTTAAGGAGTGCCAACTACATGAAGGTTTGTAATCAACTACATGAAGGTTGTGATTACAGTGTTATAGGATTCTAAAGGAGTGCCAACTACATGAAGGTTGTGATTACAGTGTTATAGGATTCTTAAGGAGTGCCATGCCAACTACATGAAGGTTGTGATTACAGTGTTATAGGATTCTTGAGGAGTGCCATGCCAACTACATGAAGGTTGTGATTACAGTGTTAAAGGATTCATGAGGAGTGCCATGCCAACTACATGAAGGTTGTGATTACAGTGTTATAGGATTCTTAAGGAGTGTCAACTACATGAAGGTTGTGATTACAGTGTTATAGCATTCTTAAGGAGTGTCAACTACATGAAGGTTGTGATTACAGTGTTATAGGATTCTTAAGGAGTGCCAACTACATGAAGGTTGTGATTACAGTGTTATAGGATTCTTAAGGAGTGCCATGCCAACTACATGAAGGTTGTGATTACAGTGTTATAGGATTCTTAAGGAGTGCCAACTACATGAAGGTTGTGATTACAGTGTTATAGGATTCTTAAGGAGTGCCAACTACATGAAGGTTGTGATTACAGTATTATAGGATTCTTAAGGAGTGCCAACTACATGAAGGTTGTGATTACAGTGTTATAGGATTCTTAAGGAGTGCCAACTACATGAAGGTTGTGATTACAGTGTTATAGGATTCTTAAGGAGTGTCAACTACATGAAGGTTGTGATTACAGTATTATAGGATTCTTAAGGAGTGTCCACTACATGAAGGTTGTGATTACAGTGTTATAGGATTCTTAAGGCGTGCCAACTACATGAAGGTTGTGATTACAGTGTTATAGGATTCTTAAGGAGTGCCAACTACATGAAGGTTGTGATTACAGTGTTATAGGATTCTTAAGGAGTGCCATGCCAACTACATGAAGGTTGTGATTACAGTGTTATAGGATTCTTGAGGAGTGCCATGCCAACTACATGAAGGTTGTGATTACAGTGTTATAGGATTCTTAAGGAGTGCCAACTACATGAAGGTTGTGATTACAGTGTTATAGGATTCTTAAGGAGTGCCATGCCAACTACATGAAGGTTGTGATTACAGTGTTATAGGATTCTTGAGAAGTGCCATGCCAACTACATGAAGGTTGTGATTACAGTGTTATAGGATTCTTAAGGAGTGTCACCTACATGAAGGTTGTGATTACAGTGTTATAGGATTCTTAAGGAGTGTCAACTACATGAAGGTTGTGATTACAGTATTATAGGATTCTTAAGGAGTGTCAACTACATGAAGGTTGTGATTACAGTGTTATAGGATTCTTAAGGCGTGCCAACTACATGAAGGTTGTGATTACAGTGTTATAGGATTCTTAAGGAGTGCCAGCTACATGAAGGTTGTGATTACAGTGTTATAGGATTCTTAAGGAGTGCCAACTACATGAAGGTTGTGATTACAGTGTTATAGGATTCTTAAGGAGTGCCAACTACATGAAGGTTGTGATTACAGTGTTATAGGATTCTTAAGGAATGCCAACTACATGAAGGTTGTGATTACAGTGTTATAGGATTCTTAAGGAGTGCCAGCTACATGAAGGTTTGTAATCAACTACATGAAGGTTGTGATTACAGTGTTATAGGATTCTAAAGGAGTGCCAACTACATGAAGGTTGTGATTACAGTGTTATAGGATTCTAAAGGAATGCCAACTACATGAAGGTTGTGATTACAGTGTTATAGGATTCTTAAGGAGTGCCAACTACATGAAGGTTTGTAATCAACTACATGAAGGTTGTGATTACAGTGTTATAGGATTCTAAAGGAGTGCCAACTACATGAAGGTTGTGATTACAGTGTTATAGGATTCTTAAGGAGTGCCGTGCCAACTACATGAAGGTTGTGATTACAGTGTTATAGGATTCTTGAGGAGTGCCATGCCAACTACATGAAGGTTGTGATTACAGTGTTATAGGATTCTTAAGGAGTGCCAACTACATGAAGGTTGTGATTACAGTGTTATAGGATTCTTAAGGAGTGTCACCTACATGAAGGTTGTGATTACAGTGTTATAGGATTCTTAAGGCGTGCCAACTACATGAAGGTTGTGATTACAGTGTTATAGGATTCTTAAGGAGTGCCAACTACATGAAGGTTGTGATTACAGTGTTATAGGATTCTTAAGGAGTGCCAACTACATGAAGGTTGTGATTACAGTGTTATAGGATTCTTAAGGAATGCCAACTACATGAAGGTTGTGATTACAGTGTTATAGGATTCTTAAGGAGTGCCAACTACATGAAGGTTGTGATTACAGTGTTATAGGATTCTTAAGGAGTGCCAACTACATGAAGGTTGTGATTACAGTGTTATAGGATTCTTAAGGAGTGCCATGCCAACTACATGAAGGTTGTGATTACAGTGTTATAGGATTCTTGAGGAGTGCCATGCCAACTACATGAAGGTTGTGATTACAGTGTTATAGGAGTCTTAAGGAGTGACAACTACATGAAGGTTGTGATTACAGTGTTATAGGATTCTTAAGGAGTGCCATGCCAACTACATGAAGGTTGTGATTACAGTGTTATAGGATTCTTGAGGAGTGCCATGCCAACTACATGAAGGTTGTGATTACAGTGTTATAGGATTCTTAAGGAGTGTCACCTACATGAAGGTTGTGATTACAGTGTTATAGGATTCTTAAGGAGTGTCAACTACATGAAGGTTGTGATTACAGTATTATAGGATTCTTAAGGAGTGTCAACTACATGAAGGTTGTGATTACAGTGTTATAGGATTCTTAAGGCGTGCCAACTACATGAAGGTTGTGATTACAGTGTTATAGGATTCTTAAGGAGTGCCAGCTACATGAAGGTTGTGATTACAGTGTTATAGGATTCTTAAGGAGTGCCAACTACATGAAGGTTGTGATTACAGTGTTATAGGATTCTTAAGGAATGCCAACTACATGAAGGTTGTGATTACAGTGTTATAGGATTCTTAAGGAGTGCCAGCTACATGAAGGTTTGTAACCAACTACATGAAGGTTGTGATTACAGTGTTATAGGATTCTAAAGGAGTGCCAACTACATGAAGGTTGTGATTACAGTGTTATAGGATTCTAAAGGAATGCCAACTACATGAAGGTTGTGATTACAGTGTTATAGGATTCTTAAGGAGTGCCAACTACATGAAGGTTTGTAATCAACTACATGAAGGTTGTGATTACAGTGTTATAGGATTCTAAAGGAGTGCCAACTACATGAAGGTTGTGATTACAGTGTTATAGGATTCTTAAGGAGTGCCATGCCAACTACATGAAGGTTGTGATTACAGTGTTATAGGATTCTTGAGGAGTGCCATGCCAACTACATGAAGGTTGTGATTACAGTGTTATAGGATTCATGAGGAGTGCCATGCCAACTACATGAAGGTTGTGATTACAGTGTTATAGGATTCTTAAGGAGTGTCAACTACATGAAGGTTGTGATTACAGTGTTATAGCATTCTTAAGGAGTGTCAACTACATGAAGGTTGTGATTACAGTGTTATAGGATTCTTAAGGAGTGCCAACTACATGAAGGTTGTGATTACAGTGTTATAGGATTCTTAAGGAGTGCCATGCCAACTACATGAAGGTTGTGATTACAGTGTTATAGGATTCTTAAGGAGTGCCAACTACATGAAGGTTGTGATTACAGTGTTATAGGATTCTTAAGGAGTGCCAACTACATGAAGGTTGTGATTACAGTATTATAGGATTCTTAAGGAGTGCCAACTACATGAAGGTTGTGATTACAGTGTTATAGGATTCTTAAGGAGTGCCAACTACATGAAGGTTGTGATTACAGTGTTATAGGATTCTTAAGGAGTGTCAACTACATGAAGGTTGTGATTACAGTATTATAGGATTCTTAAGGAGTGTCCACTACATGAAGGTTGTGATTACAGTGTTATAGGATTCTTAAGGCGTGCCAACTACATGAAGGTTGTGATTACAGTGTTATAGGATTCTTAAGGAGTGCCAACTACATGAAGGTTGTGATTACAGTGTTATAGGATTCTTAAGGAATGCCAACTACATGAAGGTTGTGATTACAGTGTTATAGGATTCTTAAGGAGTGCCAGCTACATGAAGGTTTGTAACCAACTACATGAAGGTTGTGATTACAGTTTTATAGGATTCTAAAGGAGTGCCAACTACATGAAGGTTGTGATTACAGTGTTATAGGATTCTAAAGGAATGCCAACTACATGAAGGTTGTGATTACAGTGTTATAGGATTCTTAAGGAGTGCCAACTACATGAAGGTTTGTAATCAACTACATGAAGGTTGTGATTACAGTGTTATAGGATTCTAAAGGAGTGCCAACTACATGAAGGTTGTGATTACAGTGTTATAGGATTCTTAAGGAGTGCCGTGCCAACTACATGAAGGTTGTGATTACAGTGTTATAGGATTCTTGAGGAGTGCCATGCCAACTACATGAAGGTTGTGATTACAGTGTTATAGGATTCTTGAGGAGTGCCATGCCAACTACATGAAGGTTGTGATTACAGTGTTATAGGATTCTTAAGGAGTGTCAACTACATGAAGGTTGTGATTACAGTGTTATAGCATTCTTAAGGAGTGTCAACTACATGAAGGTTGTGATTACAGTGTTATAGGATTCTTAAGGAGTGCCAACTACATGAAGGTTGTGATTACAGTGTTATAGGATTCTTAAGGAGTGCCATGCCAACTACATGAAGGTTGTGATTACAGTGTTATGGGATTCTTAAGGAGTGCCAACTACATGAAGGTTGTGATTACAGTGTTATAGGATTCTTAAGGAGTGCCAACTACATGAAGGTTGTGATTACAGTATTATAGGATTCTTAAGGAGTGCCAACTACATGAAGGTTGTGATTACAGTGTTATAGGATTCTTAAGGAGTGCCAACTACATGAAGGTTGTGATTACAGTGTTATAGGATTCTTAAGGAGTGCCAACTACATGAAGGTTGTGATTACAGTGTTATAGGATTCTTAAAGAGTGCCAACTACATGAAGGTTGTGATTACAGTGTTATAGGATTCTTATGGAATGCCAACTACATGAAGGTTGTGATTACAGTGTTATAGGATTCTTAAGGAGTGCCAACTACATGAAGGTTGTGATTACAGTGTTATAGGATTCTTAAGGAGTGCCAACTACATGAAGGTTGTGATTACAGTGTTATAGGATTCTAAAGGAATGCCAACTACATGAAGGTTGTGATTACAGTGTTATAGGATTCTTAAGGAGTGCCAACTACATGAAGGTTTGTAATCAACTACATGAAGGTTGTGATTACAGTGTTATAGGATTCTAAAGGAGTGCCAACTACATGAAGGTTGTGATTACAGTGTTATAGGATTCTTAAGGAGTGACATGCCAACTACATGAAGGTTGTGATTACAGTGTTATAGGATTCTTGAGGAGTGCCATGCCAACTACATGAAGGTTGTGATTACAGTGTTATAGGATTCATGAGGAGTGCCATGCCAACTACATGAAGGTTGTGATTACAGTGTTATAGGATTCTTAAGGAGTGTCAACTACATGAAGGTTGTGATTACAGTGTTATAGCATTCTTAAGGAGTGTCAACTACATGAAGGTTGTGATTACAGTGTTATAGGATTCTTAAGGAGTGCCAACTACATGAAGGTTGTGATTACAGTGTTATAGGATTCTTAAGGAGTGCCATGCCAACTACATGAAGGTTGTGATTACAGTGTTATAGGATTCTTAAGGAGTGCCAACTACATGAAGGTTGTGATTACAGTGTTATAGGATTCTTAAGGAGTGCCAACTACATGAAGGTTGTGATTACAGTATTATAGGATTCTTAAGGAGTGCCAACTACATGAAGGTTGTGATTACAGTGTTATAGGATTCTTAAGGAGTGCCAACTACATGAAGGTTGTGATTACAGTGTTATAGGATTCTTAAGGAGTGTCAACTACATGAAGGTTGTGATTACAGTATTATAGGATTCTTAAGGAGTGTCCACTACATGAAGGTTGTGATTACAGTGTTATAGGATTCTTAAGGCGTGCCAACTACATGAAGGTTGTGATTACAGTGTTATAGGATTCTTAAGGAGTGCCAACTACATGAAGGTTGTGATTACAGTGTTATAGGATTCTTAAGGAATGCCAACTACATGAAGGTTGTGATTACAGTGTTATAGGATTCTTAAGGAGTGCCAGCTACATGAAGGTTTGTAACCAACTACATGAAGGTTGTGATTACAGTTTTATAGGATTCTAAAGGAGTGCCAACTACATGAAGGTTGTGATTACAGTGTTATAGGATTCTAAAGGAATGCCAACTACATGAAGGTTGTGATTACAGTGTTATAGGATTCTTAAGGAGTGCCAACTACATGAAGGTTTGTAATCAACTACATGAAGGTTGTGATTACAGTGTTATAGGATTCTAAAGGAGTGCCAACTACATGAAGGTTGTGATTACAGTGTTATAGGATTCTTAAGGAGTGCCGTGCCAACTACATGAAGGTTGTGATTACAGTGTTATAGGATTCTTGAGGAGTGCCATGCCAACTACATGAAGGTTGTGATTACAGTGTTATAGGATTCTTGAGGAGTGCCATGCCAACTAGATGAAGGTTGTGATTACAGTGTTATAGGATTCTTAAGGAGTGTCAACTACATGAAGGTTGTGATTACAGTGTTATAGCATTCTTAAGGAGTGTCAACTACATGAAGGTTGTGATTACAGTGTTATAGGATTCTTAAGGAGTGCCAACTACATGAAGGTTGTGATTACAGTGTTATAGGATTCTTAAGGAGTGCCATGCCAACTACATGAAGGTTGTGATTACAGTGTTATAGGATTCTTAAGGAGTGCCAACTACATGAAGGTTGTGATTACAGTGTTATAGGATTCTTAAGGAGTGCCAACTACATGAAGGTTGTGATTACAGTATTATAGGATTCTTAAGGAGTGCCAACTACATGAAGGTTGTGATTACAGTGTTATAGGATTCTTAAGGAGTGCCAACTACATGAAGGTTGTGATTACAGTGTTATAGGATTCTTAAGGAGTGCCAACTACATGAAGGTTGTGATTACAGTGTTATAGGATTCTTAAGGAGTGCCAACTACATGAAGGTTGTGATTACAGTGTTATAGGATTCTTATGGAATGCCAACTACATGAAGGTTGTGATTACAGTGTTATAGGATTCTTAAGGAGTGCCAACTACATGAAGGTTGTGATTACAGTGTTATAGGATTCTTAAGGAGTGCCAACTACATGAAGGTTGTGATTACAGTGTTATAGGATTCTTAAGGAGTGTCAACTACATGAAGGTTGTGATTACAGTGTTATAGGATTCTTAAGGAGTGCCAACTACATGAAGGTTGTGATTACAGTGTTATAGGATTCTTAAGGAGTGCCAACTACATGAAGGTTGTGATTACAGTGTTATAGGATTCTTAAGGAGTGCCAACTACATGAAGGTTGTGATTACAGTGTTATAGGATTCTTAAGGAGTGCCAACTACATGAAGGTTGTGATTACAGTGTTATAGGATTCTTATGGAATGCCAACTACATGAAGGTTGTGATTACAGTGTTATAGGATTCTTAAGGAGTGCCAACTACATGAAGGTTGTGATTACAGTGTTATAGGATTCTTAAGGAGTGCCATGCCAACTACATGAAGGTTGTGATTACAGTGTTATAGGATTCTTGAGGAGTGCCATGCCAACTACATGAAGGTTGTGATTACAGTGTTATAGGATTCTTAAGGAGTGCCAACTACATGAAGGTTGTGATTACAGTGTTATAGGATTCTTAAGGAGTCCCATGCCAACTACATGAAGGTTGTGATTACAGTGTTATAGGATTCTTGAGAAGTGCCATGCCAACTACATGAAGGTTGTGATTACAGTGTTATAGGATTCTTAAGGAGTGTCACCTACATGAAGGTTGTGATTACAGTGTTATAGGATTCTTAAGGAGTGTCAACTACATGAAGGTTGTGATTACAGTATTATAGGATTCTTAAGGAGTGTCAACTACATGAAGGTTGTGATTACAGTGTTATAGGATTCTTAAGGCGTGCCAACTACATGAAGGTTGTGATTACAGTGTTATAGGATTCTTAAGGAGTGCCAGCTACATGAACGTTGTGATTACAGTGTTATAGGATTCTTAAGGAGTGCCAACTACATGAAGGTTGTGATTACAGTGTTATAGGATTCTTAAGGAGTGCCAACTACATGAAGGTTGTGATTACAGTGTTATAGGATTCTTAAGGAATGCCAACTACATGAAGGTTGTGATTACAGTGTTATAGGATTCTTAAGGAGTGCCAGCTACATGAAGGTTTGTAATCAACTACATGAAGGTTGTGATTACAGTGTTATAGGATTCTAAAGGAGTGCCAACTACATGAAGGTTGTGATTACAGTGTTATAGGATTCTAAAGGAATGCCAACTACATGAAGGTTGTGATTACAGTGTTATAGGATTCTTAAGGAGTGCCAACTACATGAAGGTTTGTAATCAACTACATGAAGGTTGTGATTACAGTGTTATAGGATTCTAAAGGAGTGCCAACTACATGAAGGTTGTGATTACAGTGTTATAGGATTCTTAAGGAGTGCCGTGCTAACTACATGAAGGTTGTGATTACAGTGTTATAGGATTCTTGAGGAGTGCCATGCCAACTACATGAAGGTTGTGATTACAGTGTTATAGGATTCTTAAGGAGTGCCAACTACATGAAGGTTGTGATTACAGTGTTATAGGATTCTTAAGGAGTGTCACCTACATGAAGGTTGTGATTACAGTGTTATAGGATTCTTAAGGCGTGCCAACTACATGAAGGTTGTGATTACAGTGTTATAGGATTCTTAAGGAGTGCCAACTACATGAAGGTTGTGATTACAGTGTTATAGGATTCTTAAGGAGTGCCAACTACATGAAGGTTGTGATTACAGTGTTATAGGATTCTTATGGAATGCCAACTACATGAAGGTTGTGATTACAGTGTTATAGGATTCTTAAGGAGTGCCAACTACATGAAGGTTGTGATTACAGTGTTATAGGATTCTTAAGGAGTGCCAACTACATGAAGGTTGTGATTACAGTGTTATAGGATTCTTAAGGAGTGCCATGCCAACTACATGAAGGTTGTGATTACAGTGTTATAGGATTCTTGAGGAGTGCCATGCCAACTACATGAAGGTTGTGATTACAGTGTTATAGGAGTCTTAAGGAGTGCCAACTACATGAAGGTTGTGATTACAGTGTTATAGGATTCTTAAGGAGTGCCATGCCAACTACATGAAGGTTGTGATTACAGTGTTATAGGATTCTTGAGGAGTGCCATGCCAACTACATGAAGGTTGTGATTACAGTGTTATAGGATTCTTAAGGTGTGCCAACTACATGAAGGTTGTGATTACAGTGTTATAGGATTCTTAAGGCGTGCCAACTACATGAAGGTTGTGATTACAATGTTATAGGATTCTTAAGGAGTGCCAACTACATGAAGGTTGTGATTACAGTGTTATAGGATTCTTATGGAATGCCAACTACATGAAGGTTGTGATTACAGTGTTATAGGATTCTTAAGGAGTGCCAACTACATGAAGGTTGTGATTACAGTGTTATAGGATTCTTAAGGAGTGCCAACTACATGAAGGTTGTGATTACAGTGTTATAGGATTCTTAAGGAGTGCCATGCCAACTACATGAAGGTTGTGATTACAGTGTTATAGGATTCTTGAGGAGTGCCATGCCAACTACATGAAGGTTGTGATTACAGTGTTATAGGATTCTTAAGGAGTGCCAACTACATGAAGGTTGTGATTACAGTGTTATAGGATTCTTAAGGAGTGCCATGCCAACTACATGAAGGTTGTGATTACAGTGTTATAGGATTCTTGAGAAGTGCCATGCCAACTACATGAAGGTTGTGATTACAGTGTTATAGGATTCTTAAGGAGTGTCACCTACATGAAGGTTGTGATTACATTGTTATAGGATTCTTAAGGAGTGTCAACTACATGAAGGTTGTGATTACAGTATTATAGGATTCTTAAGGAGTGACAACTACATGAAGGTTGTGATTACAGTGTTATAGGATTCTTAAGGCGTGCCAACTACATGAAGGTTGTGATTACAGTGTTATAGGATTCTTAAGGAGTGCCAGCTACATGAAGGTTGTGATTACAGTGTTATAGGATTCTTAAGGAGTGCCAACTACATGAAGGTTGTGATTACAGTGTTATAGGATTCTTAAGGAGTGCCAACTACATGAAGGTTGTGATTACAGTGTTATAGGATTCTTAAGGAATGCCAACTACATGAAGGTTGTGATTACAGTGTTATAGGATTCTTAAGGAGTGCCAGCTACATGAAGGTTTGTAATCAACTACATGAAGGTTGTGATTACAGTGTTATAGGATTCTAAAGGAGTGCCAACTACATGAAGGTTGTGATTACAGTGTTATAGGATTCTTAAGGAGTGCCGTGCCAACTACATGAAGGTTGTGATTACAGTGTTATAGGATTCTTGAGGAGTGCCATGCCAACTACATGAAGGTTGTGATTACAGTGTTATAGGATTCTTAAGGAGTGCCAACTACATGAAGGTTGTGATTACAGTGTTATAGGATTCTTAAGGAGTGTCACCTACATGAAGGTTGTGATTACAGTGTTATAGGATTCTTAAGGCGTGCCAACTACATGAAGGTTGTGATTACAGTGTTATAGGATTCTTAAGGAGTGCCAACTACATGAAGGTTGTGATTACAGTGTTATAGGATTCTTAAGGAGTGCCAACTACATGAAGGTTGTGATTACAGTGTTATAGGATTCTTATGGAATGCCAACTACATGAAGGTTGTGATTACAGTGTTATAGGATTCTTAAGGAGTGCCAACTACATGAAGGTTGTGATTACAGTGTTATAGGATTCTTAAGGAGTGCCAACTACATGAAGGTTGTGATTACAGTGTTATAGGATTCTTAAGGAGTGCCATGCCAACTACATGAAGGTTGTGATTACAGTGTTATAGGATTCTTGAGGAGTGCCATGCCAACTACATGAAGGTTGTGATTACAGTGTTATAGGAGTCTTAAGGAGTGCCAACTACATGAAGGTTGTGATTACAGTGTTATAGGATTCTTAAGGAGTGCCATGCCAACTACATGAAGGTTGTGATTACAGTGTTATAGGATTCTTGAGGAGTGCCATGCCAACTACATGAAGGTTGTGATTACAGTGTTATAGGAGTCTTAAGGAGTGCCAACTACATGAAGGTTGTGATTACAGTGTTATAGGATTCTTAAGGAGTGCCATGCCAACTACATGAAGGTTGTGATTACAGTGTTATAGGATTCTTAAGGAGTGCCAGCTACATGAAGGTTGTGATTACAGTGTTATAGGATTCTTAAGGAGTGCCAACTACATGAAGGTTGTGATTACAGTGTTATAGGATTCTTAAGGAATGCCAACTACATGAAGGTTGTGATTACAGTGTTATAGGATTCTTAAGGAGTGCCAGCTACATGAAGGTTTGTAATCAACTACATGAAGGTTGTGATTACAGTGTTATAGGATTCTAAAGGAGTGCCAACTACATGAAGGTTGTGATTACAGTGTTATAGGATTCTAAAGGAATGCCAACTACATGAAGGTTGTGATTACAGTGTTATAGGATTCTTAAGGAGTGCCAACTACATGAAGGTTTGTAATCAACTACATGAAGGTTGTGATTACAGTGTTATAGGATTCTAAAGGAGTGCCAACTACATGAAGGTTGTGATTACAGTGTTATAGGATTCTTAAGGAGTGCCGTGCTAACTACATGAAGGTTGTGATTACAGTGTTATAGGATTCTTGAGGAGTGCCATGCCAACTACATGAAGGTTGTGATTACAGTGTTATAGGATTCTTAAGGAGTGCCAACTACATGAAGGTTGTGATTACAGTGTTATAGGATTCTTAAGGAGTGTCACCTACATGAAGGTTGTGATTACAGTGTTATAGGATTCTTAAGGCGTGCCAACTACATGAAGGTTGTGATTACAGTGTTATAGGATTCTTAAGGAGTGCCAACTACATGAAGGTTGTGATTACAGTGTTATAGGATTCTTAAGGAGTGCCAACTACATGAAGGTTGTGATTACAGTGTTATAGGATTCTTATGGAATGCCAACTACATGAAGGTTGTGATTACAGTGTTATAGGATTCTTAAGGAGTGCCAACTACATGAAGGTTGTGATTACAGTGTTATAGGATTCTTAAGGAGTGCCAACTACATGAAGGTTGTGATTACAGTGTTATAGGATTCTTAAGGAGTGCCATGCCAACTACATGAAGGTTGTGATTACAGTGTTATAGGATTCTTGAGGAGTGCCATGCCAACTACATGAAGGTTGTGATTACAGTGTTATAGGAGTCTTAAGGAGTGCCAACTACATGAAGGTTGTGATTACAGTGTTATAGGATTCTTAAGGAGTGCCATGCCAACTACATGAAGGTTGTGATTACAGTGTTATAGGATTCTTGAGGAGTGCCATGCCAACTACATGAAGGTTGTGATTACAGTGTTATAGGATTCTTAAGGTGTGCCAACTACATGAAGGTTGTGATTACAGTGTTATAGGATTCTTAAGGCGTGCCAACTACATGAAGGTTGTGATTACAATGTTATAGGATTCTTAAGGAGTGCCAACTACATGAAGGTTGTGATTACAGTGTTATAGGATTCTTATGGAATGCCAACTACATGAAGGTTGTGATTACAGTGTTATAGGATTCTTAAGGAGTGCCAACTACATGAAGGTTGTGATTACAGTGTTATAGGATTCTTAAGGAGTGCCAACTACATGAAGGTTGTGATTACAGTGTTATAGGATTCTTAAGGAGTGCCATGCCAACTACATGAAGGTTGTGATTACAGTGTTATAGGATTCTTGAGGAGTGCCATGCCAACTACATGAAGGTTGTGATTACAGTGTTATAGGATTCTTAAGGAGTGCCAACTACATGAAGGTTGTGATTACAGTGTTATAGGATTCTTAAGGAGTGCCATGCCAACTACATGAAGGTTGTGATTACAGTGTTATAGGATTCTTGAGAAGTGCCATGCCAACTACATGAAGGTTGTGATTACAGTGTTATAGGATTCTTAAGGAGTGTCACCTACATGAAGGTTGTGATTACATTGTTATAGGATTCTTAAGGAGTGTCAACTACATGAAGGTTGTGATTACAGTATTATAGGATTCTTAAGGAGTGACAACTACATGAAGGTTGTGATTACAGTGTTATAGGATTCTTAAGGCGTGCCAACTACATGAAGGTTGTGATTACAGTGTTATAGGATTCTTAAGGAGTGCCAGCTACATGAAGGTTGTGATTACAGTGTTATAGGATTCTTAAGGAGTGCCAACTACATGAAGGTTGTGATTACAGTGTTATAGGATTCTTAAGGAGTGCCAACTACATGAAGGTTGTGATTACAGTGTTATAGGATTCTTAAGGAATGCCAACTACATGAAGGTTGTGATTACAGTGTTATAGGATTCTTAAGGAGTGCCAGCTACATGAAGGTTTGTAATCAACTACATGAAGGTTGTGATTACAGTGTTATAGGATTCTAAAGGAGTGCCAACTACATGAAGGTTGTGATTACAGTGTTATAGGATTCTTAAGGAGTGCCGTGCCAACTACATGAAGGTTGTGATTACAGTGTTATAGGATTCTTGAGGAGTGCCATGCCAACTACATGAAGGTTGTGATTACAGTGTTATAGGATTCTTAAGGAGTGCCAACTACATGAAGGTTGTGATTACAGTGTTATAGGATTCTTAAGGAGTGTCACCTACATGAAGGTTGTGATTACAGTGTTATAGGATTCTTAAGGCGTGCCAACTACATGAAGGTTGTGATTACAGTGTTATAGGATTCTTAAGGAGTGCCAACTACATGAAGGTTGTGATTACAGTGTTATAGGATTCTTAAGGAGTGCCAACTACATGAAGGTTGTGATTACAGTGTTATAGGATTCTTATGGAATGCCAACTACATGAAGGTTGTGATTACAGTGTTATAGGATTCTTAAGGAGTGCCAACTACATGAAGGTTGTGATTACAGTGTTATAGGATTCTTAAGGAGTGCCAACTACATGAAGGTTGTGATTACAGTGTTATAGGATTCTTAAGGAGTGCCATGCCAACTACATGAAGGTTGTGATTACAGTGTTATAGGATTCTTGAGGAGTGCCATGCCAACTACATGAAGGTTGTGATTACAGTGTTATAGGAGTCTTAAGGAGTGCCAACTACATGAAGGTTGTGATTACAGTGTTATAGGATTCTTAAGGAGTGCCATGCCAACTACATGAAGGTTGTGATTACAGTGTTATAGGATTCTTGAGGAGTGCCATGCCAACTACATGAAGGTTGTGATTACAGTGTTATAGGATTCTTAAGGAGTGTCACCTACATGAAGGTTGTGATTACAGTGTTATAGGATTCTTAAGGAGTGTCAACTACATGAAGGTTGTGATTACAGTATTATAGGATTCTTAAGGAGTGTCAACTACATGAAGGTTGTGATTACAGTGTTATAGGATTCTTAAGGCGTGCCAACTACATGAAGGTTGTGATTACAGTGTTATAGGATTCTTAAGGAGTGCCAGCTACATGAAGGTTGTGATTACAGTGTTATAGGATTCTTAAGGAGTGCCAACTACATGAAGGTTGTGATTACAGTGTTATAGGATTCTTAAGGAATGCCAACTACATGAAGGTTGTGATTACAGTGTTATAGGATTCTTAAGGAGTGCCAGCTACATGAAGGTTTGTAACCAACTACATGAAGGTTGTGATTACAGTGTTATAGGATTCTAAAGGAGTGCCAACTACATGAAGGTTGTGATTACAGTGTTATAGGATTCTAAAGGAATGCCAACTACATGAAGGTTGTGATTACAGTGTTATAGGATTCTTAAGGAGTACCAACTACATGAAGGTTTGTAATCAACTACATGAAGGTTGTGGTTACAGTGTTATAGGATTCTAAAGGAGTGCCAACTACATGAAGGTTGTGATTACAGTGTTATAGGATTCTTAAGGAGTGCCATGCCAACTACATGAAGGTTGTGATTACAGTGTTATAGGATTCTTGAGGAGTGCCATGCCAACTACATGAAGGTTGTGATTACAGTGTTATAGGATTCATGAGGAGTGCCATGCCAACTACATGAAGGTTGTGATTACAGTGTTATAGGATTCTTAAGGAGTGTCAACTACATGAAGGTTGTGATTACAGTGTTATAGGATTCTAAAGGAGTGCCAACTACATGAAGGTTGTGATTACAGTGTTATAGGATTCTAAAGGAATGCCAACTACATGAAGGTTGTGATTACAGTGTTATAGGATTCTTAAGGAGTGCCAACTACATGAAGGTTTGTAATCAACTACATGAAGGTTGTGATTACAGTGTTATAGGATTCTAAAGGAGTGCCAACTACATGAAGGTTGTGATTACAGTGTTATAGGATTCTTAAGGAGTGCCGTGCTAACTACATGAAGGTTGTGATTACAGTGTTATAGGATTCTTGAGGAGTGCCATGCCAACTACATGAAGGTTGTGATTACAGTGTTATAGGATTCTTAAGGAGTGCCAACTACATGAAGGTTGTGATTACAGTGTTATAGGATTCTTAAGGAGTGTCACCTACATGAAGGTTGTGATTACAGTGTTATAGGATTCTTAAGGCGTGCCAACTACATGAAGGTTGTGATTACAGTGTTATAGGATTCTTAAGGAGTGCCAACTACATGAAGGTTGTGATTACAGTGTTATAGGATTCTTAAGGAGTGCCAACTACATGAAGGTTGTGATTACAGTGTTATAGGATTCTTATGGAATGCCAACTACATGAAGGTTGTGATTACAGTGTTATAGGATTCTTAAGGAGTGCCAACTACATGAAGGTTGTGATTACAGTGTTATAGGATTCTTAAGGAGTGCCAACTACATGAAGGTTGTGATTACAGTGTTATAGGATTCTTAAGGAGTGCCATGCCAACTACATGAAGGTTGTGATTACAGTGTTATAGGATTCTTGAGGAGTGCCATGCCAACTACATGAAGGTTGTGATTACAGTGTTATAGGAGTCTTAAGGAGTGCCAACTACATGAAGGTTGTGATTACAGTGTTATAGGATTCTTAAGGAGTGCCATGCCAACTACATGAAGGTTGTGATTACAGTGTTATAGGATTCTTGAGGAGTGCCATGCCAACTACATGAAGGTTGTGATTACAGTGTTATAGGATTCTTAAGGTGTGCCAACTACATGAAGGTTGTGATTACAGTGTTATAGGATTCTTAAGGCGTGCCAACCACATGAAGGTTGTGATTACAATGTTATAGGATTCTTAAGGAGTGCCAACTACATGAAGGTTGTGATTACAGTGTTATAGGATTCTTAAGGAGTGCCAACTACATGAAGGTTGTGATTACAGTGTTATAGGATTCTTATGGAATGCCAACTACATGAAGGTTGTGATTACAGTGTTATAGGATTCTTAAGGAGTGCCAACTACATGAAGGTTGTGATTACAGTGTTATAGGATTCTTAAGGAGTGCCAACTACATGAAGGTTGTGATTACAGTGTTATAGGATTCTTAAGGAGTGCCATGCCAACTACATGAAGGTTGTGATTACAGTGTTATAGGATTCTTGAGGAGTGCCATGCCAACTACATGAAGGTTGTGATTACAGTGTTATAGGATTCTTAAGGAGTGCCAACTACATGAAGGTTGTGATTACAGTGTTATAGGATTCTTAAGGAGTGCCATGCCAACTACATGAAGGTTGTGATTACAGTGTTATAGGATTCTTGAGAAGTGCCATGCCAACTACATGAAGGTTGTGATTACAGTGTTATAGGATTCTTAAGGAGTGTCACCTACATGAAGGTTGTGATTACAGTGTTATAGGATTCTTAAGGAGTGTCAACTACATGAAGGTTGTGATTACAGTATTATAGGATTCTTAAGGAGTGACAACTACATGAAGGTTGTGATTACAGTGTTATAGGATTCTTAAGGCGTGCCAACTACATGAAGGTTGTGATTACAGTGTTATAGGATTCTTAAGGAGTGCCAGCTACATGAAGGTTGTGATTACAGTGTTATAGGATTCTTAAGGAGTGCCAACTACATGAAGGTTGTGATTACAGTGTTATAGGATTCTTAAGGAGTGCCAACTACATGAAGGTTGTGATTACAGTGTTATAGGATTCTTAAGGAATGCCAACTACATGAAGGTTGTGATTACAGTGTTATAGGATTCTTAAGGAGTGCCAGCTACATGAAGGTTTGTAATCAACTACATGAAGGTTGTGATTACAGTGTTATAGGATTCTAAAGGAGTGCCAACTACATGAAGGTTGTGATTACAGTGTTATAGGATTCTTAAGGAGTGCTGTGCCAACTACATGAAGGTTGTGATTACAGTGTTATAGGATTCTTGAGGAGTGCCATGCCAACTACATGAAGGTTGTGATTACAGTGTTATAGGATTCTTAAGGAGTGCCAACTACATGAAGGTTGTGATTACAGTGTTATAGGATTCTTAAGGAGTGTCACCTACATGAAGGTTGTGATTACAGTGTTATAGGATTCTTAAGGCGTGCCAACTACATGAAGGTTGTGATTACAGTGTTATAGGATTCTTAAGGAGTGCCAACTACATGAAGGTTGTGATTACAGTGTTATAGGATTCTTAAGGAGTGCCAACTACATGAAGGTTGTGATTACAGTGTTATAGGATTCTTATGGAATGCCAACTACATGAAGGTTGTGATTACAGTGTTATAGGATTCTTAAGGAGTGCCAACTACATGAAGGTTGTGATTACAGTGTTATAGGATTCTTAAGGAGTGCCAACTACATGAAGGTTGTGATTACAGTGTTATAGGATTCTTGAGGAGTGCCATGCCAACTACATGAAGGTTGTGATTACAGTGTTATAGGAGTCTTAAGGAGTGCCAACTACATGAAGGTTGTGATTACAGTGTTATAGGATTCTTAAGGAGTGCCATGCCAACTACATGAAGGTTGTGATTACAGTGTTATAGGATTCTTGAGGAGTGCCATGCCAACTACATGAAGGTTGTGATTACAGTGTTATAGGATTCTTAAGGAGTGTCACCTACATGAAGGTTGTGATTACAGTGTTATAGGATTCTTAAGGAGTGTCACCTACATGAAGGTTGTGATTACAGTATTATAGGATTCTTAAGGAGTGTCAACTACATGAAGGTTGTGATTACAGTGTTATAGGATTCTTAAGGCGTGCCAACTACATGAAGGTTGTGATTACAGTGTTATAGGATTCTTAAGGAGTGCCAGCTACATGAAGGTTGTGATTACAGTGTTATAGGATTCTTAAGGAGTACCAACTACATGAAGGTTGTGATTACAGTGTTATAGGATTCTTAAGGAATGCCAACTACATGAAGGTTGTGATTACAGTGTTATAGGATTCTTAAGGAGTGCCAGCTACATGAAGGTTTGTAACCAACTACATGAAGGTTGTGATTACAGTGTTATAGGATTCTAAAGGAGTGCCAACTACATGAAGGTTGTGATTACAGTGTTATAGGATTCTAAAGGAATGCCAACTACATGAAGGTTGTGATTACAGTGTTATAGGATTCTTAAGGAGTGCCAACTACATGAAGGTTTGTAATCAACTACATGAAGGTTGTGATTACAGTGTTATAGGATTCTAAAGGAGTGCCAACTACATGAAGGTTGTGATTACAGTGTTATAGGATTCTTAAGGAGTGCCATGCCAACTACATGAAGGTTGTGATTACAGTGTTATAGGATTCTTGAGGAGTGCCATGCCAACTACATGAAGGTTGTGATTACAGTGTTATAGGATTCATGAGGAGTGCCATGCCAACTACATGAAGGTTGTGATTACAGTGTTATAGGATTCTTAAGGAGTGTCAACTACATGAAGGTTGTGATTACAGTGTTATATCATTCTTAAGGAGTGTCAACTACATGAAGGTTGTGATTACAGTGTTATAGGATTCTTAAGGAGTGCCAACTACATGAAGGTTGTGATTACAGTGTTATAGGATTCTTAAGGAGTGCCATGCCAACTACATGAAGGTTGTGATTACAGTGTTATAGGATTCTTAAGGAGTGCCAACTACATGAAGGTTGTGATTACAGTGTTATAGGATTCTTAAGGAGTGCCAACTACATGAAGGTTGTGATTACAGTATTATAGGATTCTTAAGGAGTGCCAACTACATGAAGGTTGTGATTACAGTGTTATAGGATTCTTAAGGAGTGCCAACTACATGAAGGTTGTGATTACAGTGTTATAGGATTCTTATGGAATGCCAACTACATGAAGGTTGTGATTACAGTGTTATAGGATTCTTAAGGAGTGCCAACTACATGAAGGTTGTGATTACAGTGTTATAGGATTCTTAAGGAGTGCCATGCCAACTACATGAAGGTTGTGATTACAGTGTTATGGGATTCTTGAGGAGTGCCATGCCAACTACATGAAGGTTGTGATTACAGTGTTATAGGATTCTTAAGGAGTGCCAACTACATGAAGGTTGTGATTACAGTGTTATAGGATTCTTAAGGAGTCCCATGCCAACTACATGAAGGTTGTGATTACAGTGTTATAGGATTCTTGAGAAGTGCCATGCCAACTACATGAAGGTTGTGATTACAGTGTTATAGGATTCTTAAGGAGTGTCACCTATATGAAGGTTGTGATTACAGTGTTATAGGATTCTTAAGGAGTGTCAACTACATGAAGGTTGTGATTACAGTATTATAGGATTCTTAAGGAGTGTCAACTACATGAAGGTTGTGATTACAGTGTTATAGGATTCTTAAGGCGTGCCAACTACATGAACGTTGTGATTACAGTGTTATAGGATTCTTAAGGAGTGCCAACTACATGAAGGTTGTGATTACAGTGTTATAGGATTCTTAAGGAGTGCCAACTACATGAAGGTTGTGATTACAGTGTTATAGGATTCTTAAGGAATGCCAACTACATGAAGGTTGTGATTACAGTGTTATAGGATTCTTAAGGAGTGCCAGCTACATGAAGGTTTGTAATCAACTACATGAAGGTTGTGATTACAGTGTTATAGGATTCTAAAGGAGTGCCAACTACATGAAGGTTGTGATTACAGTGTTATAGGATTCTAAAGGAATGCCAACTACATGAAGGTTGTGATTACAGTGTTATAGGATTCTTAAGGAGTGCCAACTACATGAAGGTTTGTAATCAACTACATGAAGGTTGTGATTACAGTGTTATAGGATTCTAAAGGAGTGCCAACTACATGAAGGTTGTGATTACAGTGTTATAGGATTCTTAAGGAGTGCCGTGCTAACTACATGAAGGTTGTGATTACAGTGTTATAGGATTCTTGAGGAGTGCCATGCCAACTACATGAAGGTTGTGATTACAGTGTTATAGGATTCTTAAGGAGTGCCAACTACATGAAGGTTGTGATTACAGTGTTATAGGATTCTTAAGGCGTGCCAACTACATGAAGGTTGTGATTACAGTGTTATAGGATTCTTAAGGAGTGCCAACTACATGAAGGTTGTGATTACAGTGTTATAGGATTCTTAAGGAGTGCCAACTACATGAAGGTTGTGATTACAGTGTTATAGGATTCTTAAGGAATGCCAACTACATGAAGGTTGTGATTACAGTGTTATAGGATTCTTAAGGAGTGCCAACTACATGAAGGTTGTGATTACAGTGTTATAGGATTCTTAAGGAGTGCCAACTACATGAAGGTTGTGATTACAGTGTTATAGGATTCTTAAGGAGTGCCATGCCAACTACATGAAGGTTGTGATTACAGTGTTATAGGATTCTTGAGGAGTGCCATGCCAACTACATGAAGGTTGTGATTACAGTGTTATAGGAGTCTTAAGGAGTGACAACTACATGAAGGTTGTGATTACAGTGTTATAGGATTCTTAAGGAGTGCCATGCCAACTACATGAAGGTTGTGATTACAGTGTTATAGGATTCTTAAGGAGTGTCACCTACATGAAGGTTGTGATTACAGTGTTATAGGATTCTTAAGGCGTGCCAACTACATGAAGGTTGTGATTACAGTGTTATAGGATTCTTAAGGAGTGCCAACTACATGAAGGTTGTGATTACAGTGTTATAGGATTCTTAAGGAGTGCCAACTACATGAAGGTTGTGATTACAGTGTTATAGGATTCTTATGGAATGCCAACTACATGAAGGTTGTGATTACAGTGTTATAGGATTCTTAAGGAGTGCCAACTACATGAAGGTTGTGATTACAGTGTTATAGGATTCTTAAGGAGTGCCAACTACATGAAGGTTGTGATTACAGTGTTATAGGATTCTTAAGGAGTGCCATGCCAACTACATGAAGGTTGTGATTACAGTGTTATAGGATTCTTGAGGAGTGCCATGCCAACTACATGAAGGTTGTGATTACAGTGTTATAGGAGTCTTAAGGAGTGCCAACTACATGAAGGTTGTGATTACAGTGTTATAGGATTCTTAAGGAGTGCCATGCCAACTACATGAAGGTTGTGATTACAGTGTTATAGGATTCTTGAGGAGTGCCATGCCAACTACATGAAGGTTGTGATTACAGTGTTATAGGATTCTTAAGGTGTGCCAACTACATGAAGGTTGTGATTACAGTGTTATAGGATTCTTAAGGCGTGCCAACTACATGAAGGTTGTGATTACAATGTTATAGGATTCTTAAGGAGTGCCAACTACATGAAGGTTGTGATTACAGTGTTATAGGATTCTTAAGGAGTGCCAACTACATGAAGGTTGTGATTACAGTGTTATAGGATTCTTATGGAATGCCAACTACATGAAGGTTGTGATTACAGTGTTATAGGATTCTTAAGGAGTGCCAACTACATGAAGGTTGTGATTACAGTGTTATAGGATTCTTAAGGAGTGCCAACTACATGAAGGTTGTGATTACAGTGTTATAGGATTCTTAAGGAGTGCCATGCCAACTACATGAAGGTTGTGATTACAGTGTTATAGGATTCTTGAGGAGTGCCATGCCAACTACATGAAGGTTGTGATTACAGTGTTATAGGATTCTTAAGGAGTGCCAACTACATGAAGGTTGTGATTACAGTGTTATAGGATTCTTAAGGAGTGCCATGCCAACTACATGAAGGTTGTGATTACAGTGTTATAGGATTCTTGAGAAGTGCCATGCCAACTACATGAAGGTTGTGATTACAGTGTTATAGGATTCTTAAGGAGTGTCACCTACATGAAGGTTGTGATTACAGTGTTATAGGATTCTTAAGGAGTGTCAACTACATGAAGGTTGTGATTACAGTATTATAGGATTCTTAAGGAGTGACAACTACATGAAGGTTGTGATTACAGTGTTATAGGATTCTTAAGGCGTGCCAACTACATGAAGGTTGTGATTACAGTGTTATAGGATTCTTTAGGAGTGCCAGCTACATGAAGGTTGTGATTACAGTGTTATAGGATTCTTAAGGAGTGCCAACTACATGAAGGTGTGATTACAGTGTTATAGGATTCTTAAGGAGTGCCAACTACATGAAGGTTGTGATTACAGTGTTATAGGATTCTTAAGGAATGCCAACTACATGAAGGTTGTGATTACAGTGTTATAGGATTCTTAAGGAGTGCCAGCTACATGAAGGTTTGTAATCAACTACATGAAGGTTGTGATTACAGTGTTATAGGATTCTAAAGGAGTGCCAACTACATGAAGGTTGTGATTACAGTGTTATAGGATTCTTAAGGAGTGCCGTGCCAACTACATGAAGGTTGTGATTACAGTGTTATAGGATTCTTGAGGAGTGCCATGCCAACTACATGAAGGTTGTGATTACAGTGTTATAGGATTCTTAAGGAGTGCCAACTACATGAAGGTTGTGATTACAGTGTTATAGGATTCTTAAGGAGTGTCACCTACATGAAGGTTGTGATTACAGTGTTATAGGATTCTTAAGGCGTGCCAACTACATGAAGGTTGTGATTACAGTGTTATAGGATTCTTAAGGAGTGCCAACTACATGAAGGTTGTGATTACAGTGTTATAGGATTCTTAAGGAGTGCCAACTACATGAAGGTTGTGATTACAGTGTTATAGGATTCTTATGGAATGCCAACTACATGAAGGTTGTGATTACAGTGTTATAGGATTCTTAAGGAGTGCCAACTACATGAAGGTTGTGATTACAGTGTTATAGGATTCTTAAGGAGTGCCAACTACATGAAGGTTGTGATTACAGTGTTATAGGATTCTTAAGGAGTGCCATGCCAACTACATGAAGGTTGTGATTACAGTGTTATAGGATTCTTGAGGAGTGCCATGCCAACTACATGAAGGTTGTGATTACAGTGTTATAGGAGTCTTAAGGAGTGCCAACTACATGAAGGTTGTGATTACAGTGTTATAGGATTCTTAAGGAGTGCCATGCCAACTACATGAAGGTTGTGATTACAGTGTTATAGGATTCTTGAGGAGTGCCATGCCAACTACATGAAGGTTGTGATTACAGTGTTATAGGATTCTTAAGGAGTGTCACCTACATGAAGGTTGTGATTACAGTGTTATAGGATTCTTAAGGAGTGTCAACTACATGAAGGTTGTGATTACAGTATTATAGGATTCTTAAGGAGTGTCAACTACATGAAGGTTGTGATTACAGTGTTATAGGATTCTTAAGGCGTGCCAACTACATGAAGGTTGTGATTACAGTGTTATAGGATTCTTAAGGAGTGCCAGCTACATGAAGGTTGTGATTACAGTGTTATAGGATTCTTAAGGAGTGCCAACTACATGAAGGTTGAGATTACAGTGTTATAGGATTCTTAAGGAATGCCAACTACATGAAGGTTGTGATTACAGTGTTATAGGATTCTTAAGGAGTGCCAGCTACATGAAGGTTTGTAACCAACTACATGAAGGTTGTGATTACAGTGTTATAGGATTCTAAAGGAGTGCCAACTACATGAAGGTTGTGATTACAGTGTTATAGGATTCTAAAGGAATGCCAACTACATGAAGGTTGTGATTACAGTGTTATAGGATTCTTAAGGAGTGCCAACTACATGAAGGTTTGTAATCAACTACATGAAGGTTGTGATTACAGTGTTATAGGATTCTAAAGGAGTGCCAACTACATGAAGGTTGTGATTACAGTGTTATAGGATTCTTAAGGAGTGCCATGCCAACTACATGAAGGTTGTGATTACAGTGTTATAGGATTCTTGAGGAGTGCCATGCCAACTACATGAAGGTTGTGATTACAGTGTTATAGGATTCATGAGGAGTGCCATGCCAACTACATGAAGGTTGTGATTACAGTGTTATAGGATTCTTAAGGAGTGTCAACTACATGAAGGTTGTGATTACAGTGTTATAGCATTCTTAAGGAGTGTCAACTACATGAAGGTTGTGATTACAGTGTTATAGGATTCTTAAGGAGTGCCAACTACATGAAGGTTGTGATTACAGTGTTATAGGATTCTTAAGGAGTGCCATGCCAACTACATGAAGGTTGTGATTACAGTGTTATAGGATTCTTAAGGAGTGCCAACTACATGAAGGTTGTGATTACAGTGTTATAGGATTCTTATGGAGTGCCAACTACATGAAGGTTGTGATTACAGTATTATAGGATTCTTAAGGAGTGCCAACTACATGAAGGTTGTGATTACAGTGTTATAGGATTCTTAAGGAGTGCCAACTACATGAAGGTTGTGATTACAGTGTTATAGGATTCTTAAGGAGTGTCAACTACATGAAGGTTGTGATTACAGTATTATAGGATTCTTAAGGAGTGTCCACTACATGAAGGTTGTGATTACAGTGTTATAGGATTCTTAAGGCGTGCCAACTACATGAAGGTTGTGATTACAGTGTTATAGGATTCTTAAGGAGTGCCAACTACATGAAGGTTGTGATTACAGTGTTATAGGATTCTTAAGGAATGCCAACTACATGAAGGTTGTGATTACAGTGTTATAGGATTCTTAAGGAGTGCCAGCTACATGAAGGTTTGTAACCAACTACATGAAGGTTGTGATTACAGTGTTATAGGATTCTAAAGGAGTGTCAACTACATGAAGGTTGTGATTACAGTGTTATAGGATTCTAAAGGAATGCCAACTACATGAAGGTTGTGATTACAGTGTTATAGGATTCTTAAGGAGTGCCAACTACATGAAGGTTTGTAATCAACTACATGAAGGTTGTGATTACAGTGTTATAGGATTCTAAAGGAGTGCCAACTACATGAAGGTTGTGATTACAGTGTTATAGGATTCTTAAGGAGTGCCGTGCCAACTACATGAAGGTTGTGATTACAGTGTTATAGGATTCTTGAGGAGTGCCATGCCAACTACATGAAGGTTGTGATTACAGTGTTATAGGATTCTTAAGGAGTGTCAACTACATGAAGGTTGTGATTACAGTGTTATAGCATTCTTAAGGAGTGTCAACTACATGAAGGTTGTGATTACAGTGTTATAGCATTCTTAAGGAGTGTCAACTACATGAAGGTTGTGATTACAGTGTTATAGGATTCTTAAGGAGTGCCAACTACATGAAGGTTGTGATTACAGTGTTATAGGATTCTTAAGGAGTGCCATGCCAACTACATGAAGGTTGTGATTACAGTGTTATAGGATTCTTAAGGAGTGCCAACTACATGAAGGTTGTGATTACAGTGTTATAGGATTCTTAAGGAGTGCCAACTACATGAAGGTTGTGATTACAGTATTATAGGATTCTTAAGGAGTGCCAACTACATGAAGGTTGTGATTACAGTGTTATAGGATTCTTAAGGAGTGCCAACTACATGAAGGTTGTGATTACAGTGTTATAGGATTCTTAAGGAGTGTCAACTACATGAAGGTTGTGATTACAGTATTATAGGATTCTTAAGGAGTGTCCACTACATGAAGGTTGTGATTACAGTGTTATAGGATTCTTAAGGCGTGCCAACTACATGAAGGTTGTGATTACAGTGTTATAGGATTCTTAAGGAGTGCCAACTACATGAAGGTTGTGATTACAGTGTTATAGGATTCTTAAGGAGTGCCAACTACATGAAGGTTGTGATTACAGTGTTATAGGATTCTTATGGAATGCCAACTACATGAAGGTTGTGATTACAGTGTTATAGGATTCTTAAGGAGTGCCAACTACATGAAGGTTGTGATTACAGTGTTATAGGATTCTTAAGGAGTGCCAACTACATGAAGGTTGTGATTACAGTGTTATAGGATTCTTAAGGAGTGTCAACTACATGAAGGTTGTGATTACAGTGTTATAGGATTCTTAAGGAGTGCCAACTACATGAAGGTTGTGATTACAGTGTTATAGGATTCTAAAGGAATGCCAACTACATGAAGGTTGTGATTACAGTGTTATAGGATTCTTAAGGAGTGCCAACTACATGAAGGTTTGTAATCAACTACATGAAGGTTGTGATTACAGTGTTATAGGATTCTAAAGGAGTGCCAACTACATGAAGGTTGTGATTACAGTGTTATAGGATTCTTGAGGAGTGCCATGCCAACTACATGAAGGTTGTGATTACAGTGTTATAGGATTCTTAAGGAGTGCCAACTACATGAAGGTTGTGATTACAGTGTTATAGGATTCTTAAGGAGTGTCACCTACATGAAGGTTGTGATTACAGTGTTATAGGATTCTTAAGGCGTGCCAACTACATGAAGGTTGTGATTACAGTGTTATAGGATTCTTAAGGAGTGCCAACTACATGAAGGTTGTGATTACAGTGTTATAGGATTCTTATGGAATGCCAACTACATGAAGGTTGTGATTACAGTGTTATAGGATTCTTAAGGAGTGCCAACTACATGAAGGTTGTGATTACAGTGTTATAGGATTCTTAAGGAGTGCCAACTACATGAAGGTTGTGATTACAGTGTTATAGGATTCTTAAGGAGTGCCATGCCAACTACATGAAGGTTGTGATTACAGTGTTATAGGATTCTTGAGGAGTGCCATGCCAACTACATGAAGGTTGTGATTACAGTGTTATAGGAGTCTTAAGGAGTGCCAACTACATGAAGGTTGTGATTACAGTGTTATAGGATTCTTAAGGAGTGCCATGCCAACTACATGAAGGTTGTGATTACAGTGTTATAGGATTCTTGAGGAGTGCCATGCCAACTACATGAAGGTTGTGATTACAGTGTTATAGGATTCTTAAGGTGTGCCAACTACATGAAGGTTGTGATTACAGTGTTATAGGATTCTTAAGGCGTGCCAACTACATGAAGGTTGTGATTACAATGTTATAGGATTCTTAAGGAGTGCCAACTACATGAAGGTTGTGATTACAGTGTTATAGGATTCTTAAGGAGTGCCAACTACATGAAGGTTGTGATTACAGTGTTATAGGATTCTTATGGAATGCCAACTACATGAAGGTTGTGATTACAGTGTTATAGGATTCTTAAGGAGTGCCAACTACATGAAGGTTGTGATTACAGTGTTATAGGATTCTTAAGGAGTGCCAACTACATGAAGGTTGTGATTACAGTGTTATAGGATTCTTAAGGAGTGCCATGCCAACTACATGAAGGTTGTGATTACAGTGTTATAGGATTCTTGAGGAGTGCCATGCCAACTACATGAAGGTTGTGATTACAGTGTTATAGGATTCTTAAGGAGTGCCAACTACATGAAGGTTGTGATTACAGTGTTATAGGATTCTTAAGGAGTGCCATGCCAACTACATGAAGGTTGTGATTACAGTGTTATAGGATTCTTGAGAAGTGCCATGCCAACTACATGAAGGTTGTGATTACAGTGTTATAGGATTCTTAAGGAGTGTCACCTACATGAAGGTTGTGATTACAGTGTTATAGGATTCTTAAGGAGTGTCAACTACATGAAGGTTGTGATTACAGTATTATAGGATTCTTAAGGAGTGACAACTACATGAAGGTTGTGATTACAGTGTTATAGGATTCTTAAGGCGTGCCAACTACATGAAGGTTGTGATTACAGTGTTATAGGATTCTTTAGGAGTGCCAGCTACATGAAGGTTGTGATTACAGTGTTATAGGATTCTTAAGGAGTGCCAACTACATGAAGGTGTGATTACAGTGTTATAGGATTCTTAAGGAGTGCCAACTACATGAAGGTTGTGATTACAGTGTTATAGGATTCTTAAGGAATGCCAACTACATGAAGGTTGTGATTACAGTGTTATAGGATTCTTAAGGAGTGCCAGCTACATGAAGGTTTGTAATCAACTACATGAAGGTTGTGATTACAGTGTTATAGGATTCTAAAGGAGTGCCAACTACATGAAGGTTGTGATTACAGTGTTATAGGATTCTTAAGGAGTGCCGTGCCAACTACATGAAGGTTGTGATTACAGTGTTATAGGATTCTTGAGGAGTGCCATGCCAACTACATGAAGGTTGTGATTACAGTGTTATAGGATTCTTAAGGAGTGCCAACTACATGAAGGTTGTGATTACAGTGTTATAGGATTCTTAAGGAGTGTCACCTACATGAAGGTTGTGATTACAGTGTTATAGGATTCTTAAGGCGTGCCAACTACATGAAGGTTGTGATTACAGTGTTATAGGATTCTTAAGGAGTGCCAACTACATGAAGGTTGTGATTACAGTGTTATAGGATTCTTAAGGAGTGCCAACTACATGAAGGTTGTGATTACAGTGTTATAGGATTCTTATGGAATGCCAACTACATGAAGGTTGTGATTACAGTGTTATAGGATTCTTAAGGAGTGCCAACTACATGAAGGTTGTGATTACAGTGTTATAGGATTCTTAAGGAGTGCCAACTACATGAAGGTTGTGATTACAGTGTTATAGGATTCTTAAGGAGTGCCATGCCAACTACATGAAGGTTGTGATTACAGTGTTATAGGATTCTTGAGGAGTGCCATGCCAACTACATGAAGGTTGTGATTACAGTGTTATAGGAGTCTTAAGGAGTGCCAACTACATGAAGGTTGTGATTACAGTGTTATAGGATTCTTAAGGAGTGCCATGCCAACTACATGAAGGTTGTGATTACAGTGTTATAGGATTCTTGAGGAGTGCCATGCCAACTACATGAAGGTTGTGATTACAGTGTTATAGGATTCTTAAGGAGTGTCACCTACATGAAGGTTGTGATTACAGTGTTATAGGATTCTTAAGGAGTGTCAACTACATGAAGGTTGTGATTACAGTATTATAGGATTCTTAAGGAGTGTCAACTACATGAAGGTTGTGATTACAGTGTTATAGGATTCTTAAGGCGTGCCAACTACATGAAGGTTGTGATTACAGTGTTATAGGATTCTTAAGGAGTGCCAGCTACATGAAGGTTGTGATTACAGTGTTATAGGATTCTTAAGGAGTGCCAACTACATGAAGGTTGAGATTACAGTGTTATAGGATTCTTAAGGAATGCCAACTACATGAAGGTTGTGATTACAGTGTTATAGGATTCTTAAGGAGTGCCAGCTACATGAAGGTTTGTAACCAACTACATGAAGGTTGTGATTACAGTGTTATAGGATTCTAAAGGAGTGCCAACTACATGAAGGTTGTGATTACAGTGTTATAGGATTCTAAAGGAATGCCAACTACATGAAGGTTGTGATTACAGTGTTATAGGATTCTTAAGGAGTGCCAACTACATGAAGGTTTGTAATCAACTACATGAAGGTTGTGATTACAGTGTTATAGGATTCTAAAGGAGTGCCAACTACATGAAGGTTGTGATTACAGTGTTATAGGATTCTTAAGGAGTGCCATGCCAACTACATGAAGGTTGTGATTACAGTGTTATAGGATTCTTGAGGAGTGCCATGCCAACTACATGAAGGTTGTGATTACAGTGTTATAGGATTCATGAGGAGTGCCATGCCAACTACATGAAGGTTGTGATTACAGTGTTATAGGATTCTTAAGGAGTGTCAACTACATGAAGGTTGTGATTACAGTGTTATAGCATTCTTAAGGAGTGTCAACTACATGAAGGTTGTGATTACAGTGTTATAGGATTCTTAAGGAGTGCCAACTACATGAAGGTTGTGATTACAGTGTTATAGGATTCTTAAGGAGTGCCATGCCAACTACATGAAGGTTGTGATTACAGTGTTATAGGATTCTTAAGGAGTGCCAACTACATGAAGGTTGTGATTACAGTGTTATAGGATTCTTAAGGAGTGCCAACTACATGAAGGTTGTGATTACAGTATTATAGGATTCTTAAGGAGTGCCAACTACATGAAGGTTGTGATTACAGTGTTATAGGATTCTTAAGGAGTGCCAACTACATGAAGGTTGTGATTACAGTGTTATAGGATTCTTAAGGAGTGTCAACTACATGAAGGTTGTGATTACAGTATTATAGGATTCTTAAGGAGTGTCCACTACATGAAGGTTGTGATTACAGTGTTATAGGATTCTTAAGGCGTGCCAACTACATGAAGGTTGTGATTACAGTGTTATAGGATTCTTAAGGAGTGCCAACTACATGAAGGTTGTGATTACAGTGTTATAGGATTCTTAAGGAATGCCAACTACATGAAGGTTGTGATTACAGTGTTATAGGATTCTTAAGGAGTGCCAGCTACATGAAGGTTTGTAACCAACTACATGAAGGTTGTGATTACAGTGTTATAGGATTCTAAAGGAGTGTCAACTACATGAAGGTTGTGATTACAGTGTTATAGGATTCTAAAGGAATGCCAACTACATGAAGGTTGTGATTACAGTGTTATAGGATTCTTAAGGAGTGCCAACTACATGAAGGTTTGTAATCAACTACATGAAGGTTGTGATTACAGTGTTATAGGATTCTAAAGGAGTGCCAACTACATGAAGGTTGTGATTACAGTGTTATAGGATTCTTAAGGAGTGCCGTGCCAACTACATGAAGGTTGTGATTACAGTGTTATAGGATTCTTGAGGAGTGCCATGCCAACTACATGAAGGTTGTGATTACAGTGTTATAGGATTCTTAAGGAGTGTCAACTACATGAAGGTTGTGATTACAGTGTTATAGCATTCTTAAGGAGTGTCAACTACATGAAGGTTGTGATTACAGTGTTATAGCATTCTTAAGGAGTGTCAACTACATGAAGGTTGTGATTACAGTGTTATAGGATTCTTAAGGAGTGCCAACTACATGAAGGTTGTGATTACAGTGTTATAGGATTCTTAAGGAGTGCCATGCCAACTACATGAAGGTTGTGATTACAGTGTTATAGGATTCTTAAGGAGTGCCAACTACATGAAGGTTGTGATTACAGTGTTATAGGATTCTTAAGGAGTGCCAACTACATGAAGGTTGTGATTACAGTATTATAGGATTCTTAAGGAGTGCCAACTACATGAAGGTTGTGATTACAGTGTTATAGGATTCTTAAGGAGTGCCAACTACATGAAGGTTGTGATTACAGTGTTATAGGATTCTTAAGGAGTGTCAACTACATGAAGGTTGTGATTACAGTATTATAGGATTCTTAAGGAGTGTCCACTACATGAAGGTTGTGATTACAGTGTTATAGGATTCTTAAGGCGTGCCAACTACATGAAGGTTGTGATTACAGTGTTATAGGATTCTTAAGGAGTGCCAACTACATGAAGGTTGTGATTACAGTGTTATAGGATTCTTAAGGAGTGCCAACTACATGAAGGTTGTGATTACAGTGTTATAGGATTCTTATGGAATGCCAACTACATGAAGGTTGTGATTACAGTGTTATAGGATTCTTAAGGAGTGCCAACTACATGAAGGTTGTGATTACAGTGTTATAGGATTCTTAAGGAGTGCCAACTACATGAAGGTTGTGATTACAGTGTTATAGGATTCTTAAGGAGTGTCAACTACATGAAGGTTGTGATTACAGTGTTATAGGATTCTTAAGGAGTGCCAACTACATGAAGGTTGTGATTACAGTGTTATAGGATTCTTAAGGAGTGTCACCTACATGAAGGTTGTGATTACAGTGTTATAGGATTCTTAAGGAGTGCCAACTACATAAAGGTTGTGATTACAGTGTTATAGGATTCTTAAGGAGTGCCAGCTACATGAAGGTTGTGATTACAGTGTTATAGGATTCCTAAGGAGTGTCACCTACATGAAGGTTGTGATTACAGTGTTATAGGATTCTTAAGGAGTGTCAACTACATGAAGGTTGTGATTACAGTGTTATAGGATTCTTAAGGCGTGCCATCTACATGAAGGTTGTGATTACAGTGTTATAGGATTCTTAAGGAGTGCCAGCTACATGAAGGTTGTGATTACAGTGTTATAGGATTCTAAAGGAATGCCAACTACATGAAGGTTGTGATTACAGTGTTATAGGATTCTTGAGAAGTGCCATGCCAACTACATGAAGGTTGTGATTACAGTGTTATAGGATTCTTAAGGAGTGTCACCTACATGAAGGTTGTGATTACAGTGTTATAGGATTCTTAAGGAGTGTCAACTACATGAAGGTTGTGATTACAGTATTATAGGATTCTTAAGGAGTGTCAACTACATGAAGGTTGTGATTGCAGTGTTATAGGATTCTTAAGGCGTGCCAACTACATGAAGGTTGTGATTACAGTGTTATAGGATTCTTAAGGAGTGCCAGCTACATGAAGGTTGTGATTACAGTGTTATAGGATTCTTAAGGAGTGCCAACTACATGAAGGTTGTGATTACAGTGTTATAGGATTCTTAAGGAGTGCCAACTACATGAAGGTTGTGATTACAGTGTTATAGGATTCTTAAGGAATGCCAACTACATGAAGGTTGTGATTACAGTGTTATAGGATTCTTAAGGAGTGCCAGCTACATGAAGGTTTGTAATCAACTACATGAAGGTTGTGATTACAGTGTTATAGGATTCTAAAGGAGTGCCAACTACATGAAGGTTGTGATTACAGTGTTATAGGATTCTAAAGGAATGCCAACTACATGAAGGTTGTGATTACAGTGTTATAGGATTCTTAAGGAGTGCCAACTACATGAAGGTTTGTAATCAACTACATGAAGGTTGTGATTACAGTGTTATAGGATTCTAAAGGAGTGCCAACTACATGAAGGTTGTGATTACAGTGTTATAGGATTCTTAAGGAGTGCCGTGCCAACTACATGAAGGTTGTGATTACAGTGTTATAGGATTCTTGAGGAGTGCCATGCCAACTACATGAAGGTTGTGATTACAGTGTTATAGGATTCTTAAGGAGTGCCAACTACATGAAGGTTGTGATTACAGTGTTATAGGATTCTTAAGGAGTGTCACCTACATGAAGGTTGTGATTACAGTGTTATAGGATTCTTAAGGCGTGCCAACTACATGAAGGTTGTGATTACAGTGTTATAGGATTCTTAAGGAGTGCCAACTACATGAAGGTTGTGATTACAGTGTTATAGGATTCTTAAGGAGTGCCAACTACATGAAGGTTGTGATTACAGTGTTATAGGATTCTTAAGGAGTGCCAACTACATGAAGGTTGTGATTACAGTGTTATAGGATTCTTAAGGAGTGAAATGCCAACTACATGAAGGTTGTGATTACAGTGTTATAGGATTCTTGAGGAGTGCCATGCCAACTACATGAAGGTTGTGATTACAGTGTTATAGGAGTCTTAAGGAGTGCCAACTACATGAAGGTTGTGATTACAGTGTTATAGGATTCTTAAGGAGTGCCATGCCAACTACATGAAGGTTGTGATTACAGTGTTATAGGATTCTTGAGGAGTGCCATGCCAACTACATGAAGGTTGTGATTACAGTGTTATAGGATTCTTAAGGAGTGTCACCTACATAAAGGTTGTGATTACAGTGTTATAGGATTCTTAAGGAGTGTCAACTACATGAAGGTTGTGATTACAGTATTATAGGATTCTTAAGGAGTGTCAACTACATGAAGGTTTGTAATCAACTACATGAAGGTTGTGATTACAGTGTTATAGGATTCTAAAGGAGTGCCAACTACATGAAGGTTGTGATTACAGTGTTATAGGATTCTTAAGGAGTGCCATGCCAATAACATTAAGGTTGTGATTACAGTGTTATAGGATTCTTGAGGAGTGCCATGCCAACTACATGAAGGTTGTGATTACAGTGTTATAGGATTCTTGAGGAGTGCCATGCCAACTACATGAAGGTTGTGATTACAGTGTTATAGGATTCTTAAGGAGTGTCAACTACATGAAGGTTGTGATTACAGTGTTATAGCATTCTTAAGGAGTGTCAACTACATGAAGGTTGTGATTACAGTGTTATAGGATTCTTAAGGAGTGCCAACTACATGAAGGTTGTGATTACAGTGTTATAGGATTCTTAAGGAGTGCCATGCCAACTACATGAAGGTTGTGATTACAGTGTTATAGGATTCTTAAGGAGTGCCAACTACATGAAGGTTGTGATTACAGTGTTATAGGATTCTTAAGGAGTGCCAACTACATGAAGGTTGTGATTACAGTATTATAGGATTCTTAAGGAGTGCCAACTACATGAAGGTTGTGATTACAGTGTTATAGGATTCTTAAGGAGTGCCAACTACATGAAGGTTGTGATTACAGTGTTATAGGATTCTTAAGGAGTGTCAACTACATGAAGGTTGTGATTACAGTATTATAGGATTCTTAAGGAGTGTCCACTACATGAAGGTTGTGATTACAGTGTTATAGGATTCTTAAGGCGTGCCAACTACATGAAGGTTGTGATTACAGTGTTATAGGATTCTTAAGGAGTGCCAACTACATGAAGGTTGTGATTACAGTGTTATAGGATTCTTAAGGAGTGCCAACTACATGAAGGTTGTGATTACAGTGTTATAGGATTCTTATGGAATGCCAACTACATGAAGGTTGTGATTACAGTGTTATAGGATTCTTAAGGAGTGCCAACTACATGAAGGTTGTGATTACAGTGTTATAGGATTCTTAAGGAGTGCCAACTACACGAAGGTTGTGATTACAGTGTTTTAGGATTCTTAAGGAGTGCCATGCCAACTACATGAAGGTTGTGATTACAGTGTTATAGGATTCTTGAGGAGTGCCATGCCAACTACATGAAGGTTGTGATTACAGTGTTATAGGAGTCTTAAGGAGTGCCAACTACATGAAGGTTGTGATTACAGTGTTATAGGATTCTTAAGGAGTGCCATGCCAACTACATGAAGGTTGTGATTACAGTGTTATAGGATTCTTGAGGAGTGCCATGCCAACTACATGAAGGTTGTGATTACAGTGTTATAGGATTCTTAAGGAGTGTCACCTACATAAAGGTTATGATTACAGTGTTATAGGATTCTTAAGGAGTGTCAACTACATGAAGGTTGTGATTACAGTATTATAGGATTCTTAAGGAGTGTCAACTACATGAAGGTTGTGATTACAGTGTTATAGGATTCTTAAGGCGTGCCAACTACATGAAGGTTGTGATTACAGTGTTATAGGATTCTTAAGGAGTGCCAGCTACATGAAGGTTGTGATTACAGTGTTATAGGATTCTTAAGGAGTGCCAACTACATGAAGGTTGTGATTACAGTGTTATAGGATTCTTAAGGAGTGTCAACTACATGAAGGTTGTGATTACAGTGTTATAGGATTCTTAAGGCGTGCCAACTACATGAACGTTGTGATTACAGTGTTATAGGATTCTTAAGGAGTGCCAACTACATGAAGGTTGTGATTACAGTGTTATAGGATTCTTAAGGAGTGCCAACTACATGAAGGTTGTGATTACAGTGTTATAGGATTCTTAAGGAATGCCAACTACATGAAGGTTGTGATTACAGTGTTATAGGATTCTTAAGGAGTGCCAGCTACATGAAGGTTTGTAATCAACTACATGAAGGTTGTGATTACAGTGTTATAGGATTCTAAAGGAGTGCCAACTACATGAAGGTTGTGATTACAGTGTTATAGGATTCTAAAGGAATGCCAACTACATGAAGGTTGTGATTACAGTGTTATAGGATTCTTAAGGAGTGCCAACTACATGAAGGTTTGTAATCAACTACATGAAGGTTGTGATTACAGTGTTATAGGATTCTAAAGGAGTGCCAACTACATGAAGGTTGTGATTACAGTGTTATAGGATTCTTAAGGAGTGCCGTGCTAACTACATGAAGGTTGTGATTACAGTGTTATAGGATTCTTGAGGAGTGCCATGCCAACTACATGAAGGTTGTGATTACAGTGTTATAGGATTCTTAAGGAGTGCCAACTACATGAAGGTTGTGATTACAGTGTTATAGGATTCTTAAGGAGTGTCACCTACATGAAGGTTGTGATTACAGTGTTATAGGATTCTTAAGGCGTGCCAACTACATGAAGGTTGTGATTACAGTGTTATAGGATTCTTAAGGAGTGCCAACTACATGAAGGTTGTGATTACAGTGTTATAGGATTCTTAAGGAGTGCCAACTACATGAAGGTTGTGATTACAGTGTTTTGGATTCTTATGGAATGCCAACTACATGAAGGTTGTGATTACAGTGTTATAGGATTCTTAAGGAGTGCCAACTACATGAAGGTTGTGATTACAGTGTTATAGGATTCTTAAGGAGTGCCAACTACATGAAGGTTGTGATTACAGTGTTATAGGATTCTTAAGGAGTGCCATGCCAACTACATGAAGGTTGTGATTACAGTGTTATAGGATTCTTGAGGAGTGCCATGCCAACTACATGAAGGTTGTGATTACAGTGTTATAGGAGTCTTAAGGAGTGCCAACTACATGAAGGTTGTGATTACAGTGTTATAGGATTCTTAAGGAGTGCCATGCCAACTACATGAAGGTTGTGATTACAGTGTTATAGGATTCTTAAGGTGTGCCAACTACATGAAGGTTGTGATTACAGTGTTATAGGATTCTTAAGGCGTGCCAACTACATGAAGGTTGTGATTACAATGTTATAGGATTCTTAAGGAGTGCCAACTACATGAAGGTTGTAATTACAGTGTTATAGGATTCTTAAGGAGTGCCAACTACATGAAGGTTGTGATTACAGTGTTATAGGATTCTTATGGAATGCCAACTACATGAAGGTTGTGATTACAGTGTTATAGGATTCTTAAGGAGTGCCAACTACATGAAGGTTGTGATTACAGTGTTATAGGATTCTTAAGGAGTGCCAACTACATGAAGGTTGTGATTACAGTGTTATAGGATTCTTAAGGAGTGCCATGCCAACTACATGAAGGTTGTGATTACAGTGTTATAGGATTCTTGAGAAGTGCCATGCCAACTACATGAAGGTTGTGATTACAGTGTTATAGGATTCTTAAGGAGTGTCACCTACATGAAGGTTGTGATTACAGTGTTATAGGATTCTTAAGGAGTGTCAACTACATGAAGGTTGTGATTACAGTATTATAGGATTCTTAAGGAGTGACAACTACATGAAGGTTGTGATTACAGTGTTATAGGATTCTTAAGGCGTGCCAACTACATGAAGGTTGTGATTACAGTGTTATAGGATTCTTAAGGAGTGCCAGCTACATGAAGGTTGTGATTACAGTGTTATAGGATTCTTAAGGAGTGCCAACTACATGAAGGTTGTGATTACAGTGTTATAGGATTCTTAAGGAGTGCCAACTACATGAAGGTTGTGATTACAGTGTTATAGGATTCTTAAGGAATGCCAACTACATGAAGGTTGTGATTACAGTGTTATAGGATTCTTAAGGAGTGCCAGCTACATGAAGGTTTGTAATCAACTACATGAAGGTTGTGATTACAGTGTTATAGGATTCTAAAGGAGTGCCAACTACATGAAGGTTGTGATTACAGTGTTATAGGATTCTTAAGGAGTGCCGTGCCAACTACATGAAGGTTGTGATTACAGTGTTATAGGATTCTTGAGGAGTGCCATGCCAACTACATGAAGGTTGTGATTACAGTGTTATAGGATTCTTAAGGAGTGCCAACTACATGAAGGTTGTGATTACAGTGTTATAGGATTCTTAAGGAGTGTCACCTACATGAAGGTTGTGATTACAGTGTTATAGGATTCTTAAGGCGTGCCAACTACATGAAGGTTGTGATTACAGTGTTGTAGGATTCTTAAGGAGTGCCAACTACATGAAGGTTGTGATTACAGTGTTATAGGATTCTTAAGGAGTGCCAACTACATGAAGGTTGTGATTACAGTGTTATAGGATTCTTATGGAATGCCAACTACATGAAGGTTGTGATTACAGTGTTATAGGATTCTTAAGGAGTGCCAACTACATGAAGGTTGTGATTACAGTGTTATAGGATTCTTAAGGAGTGCCAACTACATGAAGGTTGTGATTACAGTGTTATAGGATTCTTAAGGAGTGCCATGCCAACTACATGAAGGTTGTGATTACAGTGTTATAGGATTCTTGAGGAGTGCCATGCCAACTACATGAAGGTTGTGATTACAGTGTTATAGGATTCTTAAGGAGTGTCACCTACATGAAGGTTGTGATTACAGTGTTATAGGATTCTTAAGGAGTGTCAACTACATGAAGGTTGTGATTACAGTATTATAGGATTCTTAAGGAGTGTCAACTACATGAAGGTTGTGATTACAGTGTTATAGGATTCTTAAGGCGTGCCAACTACATGAAGGTTGTGATTACAGTGTTATAGGATTCTTAAGGAGTGCCAGCTACATGAAGGTTGTGATTACAGTGTTATAGGATTCTTAAGGAGTGCCAACTACATGAAGGTTGAGATTACAGTGTTATAGGATTCTTAAGGAATGCCAACTACATGAAGGTTGTGATTACAGTGTTATAGGATTCTTAAGGAGTGCCAGCTACATGAAGGTTTGTAACCAACTACATGAAGGTTGTGATTACAGTGTTATAGGATTCTAAAGGAGTGCCAACTACATGAAGGTTGTGATTACAGTGTTATAGGATTCTAAAGGAATGCCAACTACATGAAGGTTGTGATTACAGTGTTATAGGATTCTTAAGGAGTGCCAACTACATGAAGGTTTGTAATCAACTACATGAAGGTTGTGATTACAGTGTTATAGGATTCTAAAGGAGTGCCAACTACATGAAGGTTGTGATTACAGTGTTATAGGATTCTTAAGGAGTGCCATGCCAACTACATGAAGGTTGTGATTACAGTGTTATAGGATTCTTGAGGAGTGCCATGCCAACTACATGAAGGTTGTGATTACAGTGTTATAGGATTCATGAGGAGTGCCATGCCAACTACATGAAGGTTGTGATTACAGTGTTATAGGATTCTTAAGGAGTGTCAACTACATGAAGGTTGTGATTACAGTGTTATAGCATTCTTAAGGAGTGTCAACTACATGAAGGTTGTGATTACAGTGTTATAGGATTCTTAAGGAGTGCCAACTACATGAAGGTTGTGATTACAGTGTTATAGGATTCTTAAGGAGTGCCATGCCAACTACATGAAGGTTGTGATTACAGTGTTATAGGATTCTTAAGGAGTGCCAACTACATGAAGGTTGTGATTACAGTGTTATAGGATTCTTAAGGAGTGCCAACTACATGAAGGTTGTGATTACAGTATTATAGGATTCTTAAGGAGTGCCAACTACATGAAGGTTGTGATTACAGTGTTATAGGATTCTTAAGGAGTGCCAACTACATGAAGGTTGTGATTACAGTGTTATAGGATTCTTAAGGAGTGTCAACTACATGAAGGTTGTGATTACAGTATTATAGGATTCTTAAGGAGTGTCCACTACATGAAGGTTGTGATTACAGTGTTATAGGATTCTTAAGGCGTGCCAACTACATGAAGGTTGTGATTACAGTGTTATAGGATTCTTAAGGAGTGCCAACTACATGAAGGTTGTGATTACAGTGTTATAGGATTCTTAAGGAATGCCAACTACATGAAGGTTGTGATTACAGTGTTATAGGATTCTTAAGGAGTGCCAGCTACATGAAGGTTTGTAACCAACTACATGAAGGTTGTGATTACAGTGTTATAGGATTCTAAAGGAGTGCCAACTACATGAAGGTTGTGATTACAGTGTTATAGGATTCTAAAGGAATGCCAACTACATGAAGGTTGTGATTACAGTGTTATAGGATTCTTAAGGAGTGCCAACTACATGAAGGTTTGTAATCAACTACATGAAGGTTGTGATTACAGTGTTATAGGATTCTAAAGGAGTGCCAACTACATGAAGGTTGTGATTACAGTGTTATAGGATTCTTAAGGAGTGCCGTGCCAACTACATGAAGGTTGTGATTACAGTGTTATAGGATTCTTGAGGAGTGCCATGCCAACTACATGAAGGTTGTGATTACAGTGTTATAGGATTCTTAAGGAGTGTCAACTACATGAAGGTTGTGATTACAGTGTTATAGCATTCTTAAGGAGTGTCAACTACATGAAGGTTGTGATTACAGTGTTATAGCATTCTTAAGGAGTGTCAACTACATGAAGGTTGTGATTACAGTGTTATAGGATTCTTAAGGAGTGCCAACTACATGAAGGTTGTGATTACAGTGTTATAGGATTCTTAAGGAGTGCCATGCCAACTACATGAAGGTTGTGATTACAGTGTTATAGGATTCTTAAGGAGTGCCAACTACATGAAGGTTGTGATTACAGTGTTATAGGATTCTTAAGGAGTGCCAACTACATGAAGGTTGTGATTACAGTATTATAGGATTCTTAAGGAGTGCCAACTACATGAAGGTTGTGATTACAGTGTTATAGGATTCTTAAGGAGTGCCAACTACATGAAGGTTGTGATTACAGTGTTATAGGATTCTTAAGGAGTGTCAACTACATGAAGGTTGTGATTACAGTATTATAGGATTCTTAAGGAGTGTCCACTACATGAAGGTTGTGATTACAGTGTTATAGGATTCTTAAGGCGTGCCAACTACATGAAGGTTGTGATTACAGTGTTATAGGATTCTTAAGGAGTGCCAACTACATGAAGGTTGTGATTACAGTGTTATAGGATTCTTAAGGAGTGCCAACTACATGAAGGTTGTGATTACAGTGTTATAGGATTCTTATGGAATGCCAACTACATGAAGGTTGTGATTACAGTGTTATAGGATTCTTAAGGAGTGCCAACTACATGAAGGTTGTGATTACAGTGTTATAGGATTCTTAAGGAGTGCCAACTACATGAAGGTTGTGATTACAGTGTTATAGGATTCTTAAGGAGTGTCAACTACATGAAGGTTGTGATTACAGTGTTATAGGATTCTTAAGGAGTGCCAACTACATGAAGGTTGTGATTACAGTGTTATAGGATTCTTAAGGAGTGTCACCTACATGAAGGTTGTGATTACAGTGTTATAGGATTCTTAAGGAGTGCCAACTACATGAAGGTTGTGATTACAGTGTTATAGGATTCTTAAGGCGTGCCATCTACATGAAGGTTGTGATTACAGTGTTATAGGATTCTTAAGGAGTGCCAGCTACATGAAGGTTGTGATTACAGTGTTATAGGATTCTAAAGGAATGCCAACTACATGAAGGTTGTGATTACAGTGTTATAGGATTCTTGAGAAGTGCCATGCCAACTACATGAAGGTTGTGATTACAGTGTTATAGGATTCTTAAGGAGTGTCACCTACATGAAGGTTGTGATTACAGTGTTATAGGATTCTTAAGGAGTGTCAACTACATGAAGGTTGTGATTACAGTATTATAGGATTCTTAAGGAGTGTCAACTACATGAAGGTTGTGATTACAGTGTTATAGGATTCTTAAGGCGTGCCAACTACATGAAGGTTGTGATTACAGTGTTATAGGATTCTTAAGGAGTGCCAGCTACATGAAGGTTGTGATTACAGTGTTATAGGATTCTTAAGGAGTGCCAACTACATGAAGGTTGTGATTACAGTGTTATAGGATTCTTAAGGAGTGCCAACTACATGAAGGTTGTGATTACAGTGTTATAGGATTCTTAAGGAATGCCAACTACATGAAGGTTGTGATTACAGTGTTATAGGATTCTTAAGGAGTGCCAGCTACATGAAGGTTTGTAATCAACTACATGAAGGTTGTGATTACAGTGTTATAGGATTCTAAAGGAGTGCCAACTACATGAAGGTTGTGATTACAGTGTTATAGGATTCTAAAGGAATGCCAACTACATGAAGGTTGTGATTACAGTGTTATAGGATTCTTAAGGAGTGCCAACTACATGAAGGTTTGTAATCAACTACATGAAGGTTGTGATTACAGTGTTATAGGATTCTAAAGGAGTGCCAACTACATGAAGGTTGTGATTACAGTGTTATAGGATTCTTAAGGAGTGCCGTGCCAACTACATGAAGGTTGTGATTACAGTGTTATAGGATTCTTGAGGAGTGCCATGCCAACTACATGAAGGTTGTGATTACAGTGTTATAGGATTCTTAAGGAGTGCCAACTACATGAAGGTTGTGATTACAGTGTTATAGGATTCTTAAGGAGTGTCACCTACATGAAGGTTGTGATTACAGTGTTATAGGATTCTTAAGGCGTGCCAACTACATGAAGGTTGTGATTACAGTGTTATAGGATTCTTAAGGAGTGCCAACTACATGAAGGTTGTGATTACAGTGTTATAGGATTCTTAAGGAGTGCCAACTACATGAAGGTTGTGATTACAGTGTTATAGGATTCTTAAGGAGTGCCAACTACATGAAGGTTGTGATTACAGTGTTATAGGATTCTTAAGGAGTGAAATGCCAACTACATGAAGGTTGTGATTACAGTGTTATAGGATTCTTGAGGAGTGCCATGCCAACTACATGAAGGTTGTGATTACAGTGTTACAGGAGTCTTAAGGAGTGCCAACTACATGAAGGTTGTGATTACAGTGTTATAGGATTCTTAAGGAGTGCCATGCCAACTACATGAAGGTTGTGATTACAGTGTTATAGGATTCTTGAGGAGTGCCATGCCAACTACATGAAGGTTGTGATTACAGTGTTATAGGATTCTTAAGGAGTGTCACCTACATAAAGGTTGTGATTACAGTGTTATAGGATTCTTAAGGAGTGTCAACTACATGAAGGTTGTGATTACAGTATTATAGGATTCTTAAGGAGTGTCAACTACATGAAGGTTTGTAATCAACTACATGAAGGTTGTGATTACAGTGTTATAGGATTCTAAAGGAGTGCCAACTACATGAAGGTTGTGATTACAGTGTTATAGGATTCTTAAGGAGTGCCATGCCAATAACATTAAGGTTGTGATTACAGTGTTATAGGATTCTTGAGGAGTGCCATGCCAACTACATGAAGGTTGTGATTACAGTGTTATAGGATTCTTGAGGAGTGCCATGCCAACTACATGAAGGTTGTGATTACAGTGTTATAGGATTCTTAAGGAGTGTCAACTACATGAAGGTTGTGATTACAGTGTTATAGCATTCTTAAGGAGTGTCAACTACATGAAGGTTGTGATTACAGTGTTATAGGATTCTTAAGGAGTGCCAACTACATGAAGGTTGTGATTACAGTGTTATAGGATTCTTAAGGAGTGCCATGCCAACTACATGAAGGTTGTGATTACAGTGTTATAGGATTCTTAAGGAGTGCCAACTACATGAAGGTTGTGATTACAGTGTTATAGGATTCTTAAGGAGTGCCAACTACATGAAGGTTGTGATTACAGTATTATAGGATTCTTAAGGAGTGCCAACTACATGAAGGTTGTGATTACAGTGTTATAGGATTCTTAAGGAGTGCCAACTACATGAAGGTTGTGATTACAGTGTTATAGGATTCTTAAGGAGTGTCAACTACATGAAGGTTGTGATTACAGTATTATAGGATTCTTAAGGAGTGTCCACTACATGAAGGTTGTGATTACAGTGTTATAGGATTCTTAAGGCGTGCCAACTACATGAAGGTTGTGATTACAGTGTTATAGGATTCTTAAGGAGTGCCAACTACATGAAGGTTGTGATTACAGTGTTATAGGATTCTTAAGGAGTGCCAACTACATGAAGGTTGTGATTACAGTGTTATAGGATTCTTATGGAATGCCAACTACATGAAGGTTGTGATTACAGTGTTATAGGATTCTTAAGGAGTGCCAACTACATGAAGGTTGTGATTACAGTGTTATAGGATTCTTAAGGAGTGCCAACTACACGAAGGTTGTGATTACAGTGTTTTAGGATTCTTAAGGAGTGCCATGCCAACTACATGAAGGTTGTGATTACAGTGTTATAGGATTCTTGAGGAGTGCCATGCCAACTACATGAAGGTTGTGATTACAGTGTTATAGGAGTCTTAAGGAGTGCCAACTACATGAAGGTTGTGATTACAGTGTTATAGGATTCTTAAGGAGTGCCATGCCAACTACATGAAGGTTGTGATTACAGTGTTATAGGATTCTTGAGGAGTGCCATGCCAACTACATGAAGGTTGTGATTACAGTGTTATAGGATTCTTAAGGAGTGTCACCTACATAAAGGTTATGATTACAGTGTTATAGGATTCTTAAGGAGTGTCAACTACATGAAGGTTGTGATTACAGTATTATAGGATTCTTAAGGAGTGTCAACTACATGAAGGTTGTGATTACAGTGTTATAGGATTCTTAAGGCGTGCCAACTACATGAAGGTTGTGATTACAGTGTTATAGGATTCTTAAGGAGTGCCAGCTACATGAAGGTTGTGATTACAGTGTTATAGGATTCTTAAGGAGTGCCAACTACATGAAGGTTGTGATTACAGTGTTATAGGATTCTTAAGGAATGCCAACTACATGAAGGTTGTGATTACAGTGTTATAGGATTCTTAAGGAGTGCCAGCTACATGAAGGTTTGTAACCAACTACATGAAGGTTGTGATTACAGTGTTATAGGATTCTAAAGGAGTGCCAACTACATGAAGGTTGTGATTACAGTGTTATAGGATTCTAAAGGAATGCCAACTACATGAAGGTTGTGATTACAGTGTTATAGGATTCTTAAGGAGTGCCAACTACATGAAGGTTTGTAATCAACTACATGAAGGTTGTGATTACAGTGTTATAGGATTCTAAAGGAGTGCCAACTACATGAAGGTTGTGATTACAGTGTTATAGGATTCTTAAGGAGTGCCATGCCAACTACATGAAGGTTGTGATTACAGTGTTATAGGATTCTTGAGGAGTGCCATGCCAACTACATGAAGGTTGTGATTACAGTGTTATAGGATTCTTGAGGAGTGCCATGCCAACTACATGAAGGTTGTGATTACAGTGTTATAGGATTCTTAAGGAGTGTCAACTACATGAAGTTTGTGATTACAGTGTTATAGCATTCTTAAGGAGTGTCAACTACATGAAGGTTGTGATTACAGTGTTATAGGATTCTTAAGGAGTGCCAACTACATGAAGGTTGTGATTACAGTGTTATAGGATTCTTAAGGAGTGCCATGACAACTACATGAAGGTTGTGATTACAGTGTTATAGGATTCTTAAGGAGTGCCATGCCAACTACATGAAGGTTGTGATTACAGTGTTATAGGATTCTTAAGGAGTGCCAACTACATGAAGGTTGTGATTACAGTGTTATAGGATTCTTAAGGAGTGCCAACTACATGAAGGTTGTGATTACAGTATTATAGGATTCTTAAGGAGTGCCAACTACATGAAGGTTGTGATTACAGTGTTATAGGATTCTTAAGGAGTGCCAACTACATGAAGGTTGTGATTACAGTGTTATAGGATTCTTAAGGAGTGTCAACTACATGAAGGTTGTGATTACAGTATTATAGGATTCTTAAGGAGTGTCCACTACATGAAGGTTGTGATTACAGTGTTATAGGATTCTTAAGGCGTGCCAACTACATGAAGGTTGTGATTACAGTGTTATAGGATTCTTAAGGAGTGCCAACTACATGAAGGTTGTGATTACAGTGTTATAGGATTCTTAAGGAGTGCCAACTACATGAAGGTTGTGATTACAGTGTTATAGGATTCTTATGGAATGCCAACTACATGAAGGTTGTGATTACAGTGTTATAGGATTCTTAAGGAGTGCCAACTACATGAAGGTTGTGATTACAGTGTTATAGGATTCTTAAGGAGTGTCAACTACATGAAGGTTGTGATTACAGTGTTATAGGATTCTTAAGGAGTGCCAACTACATGAAGGTTGTGATTACAGTGTTATAGGATTCTTAAGGAGTGTCACCTACATGAAGGTTGTGATTACAGTGTTATAGGATTCTTAAGGAGTGCCAACTACATGAAGGTTGTGATTACAGTGTTATAGGATTCTTAAGGAGTGCCAGCTACATGAAGGTTGTGATTACAGTGTTATAGGATTCCTAAGGAGTGTCACCTACATGAAGGTTGTGATTACAGTGTTATAGGATTCTTAAGGAGTGTCAACTACATGAAGGTTGTGATTACAGTGTTATAGGATTCTTAAGGCGTGCCAACTACATGAAGGTTGTGATTACAGTGTTATAGGATTCTTAAGGAGTGCCAGCTACATGAAGGTTGTGATTACAGTGTTATAGGATTCTAAAGGAATGCCAACTACATGAAGGTTGTGATTACAGTGTTATAGGATTCTTAAGGAGTGCCAGCTACATGAAGGTTTGTAATCAACTACATGAAGGTTGTGATTACAGTGTTATAGGATTCTAAAGGAGTGCCAACTACATGAAGGTTGTGATTACAGTGTTATAGGATTCTAAAGGAATGCCAACTACATGAAGGTTGTGATTACAGTGTTATAGGATTCTTAAGGAGTGCGAACTACATGAAGGTTGTGATTACAGTGTTATAGGATTCTTAAGGAGTGCCAACTACATGAAGGTTGTGATTACAGTATTATAGGATTCTTAAGGAGTGCCAACTACATGAAGGTTGTGATTACAGTGTTATAGGATTCTTAAGGAGTGCCAACTACATGAAGGTTGTGATTACAGTGTTATAGGATTCTTAAGGAGTGTCAACTACATGAAGGTTGTGATTACAGTATTATAGGATTCTTAAGGAGTGTCCACTACATGAAGGTTGTGATTACAGTGTTATAGGATTCTTAAGGCGTGCCAACTACATGAAGGTTGTGATTACAGTGTTATAGGATTCTTAAGGAGTGCCAACTACATGAAGGTTGTGATTACAGTGTTATAGGATTCTTAAGGAGTGCCAACTACATGAAGGTTGTGATTACAGTGTTATAGGATTCTTATGGAATGCCAACTACATGAAGGTTGTGATTACAGTGTTATAGGATTCTTAAGGAGTGCCAACTACATGAAGGTTGTGATTACAGTGTTATAGGATTCTTAAGGAGTGCCAACTACACGAAGGTTGTGATTACAGTGTTTTAGGATTCTTAAGGAGTGCCATGCCAACTACATGAAGGTTGTGATTACAGTGTTATAGGATTCTTGAGGAGTGCCATGCCAACTACATGAAGGTTGTGATTACAGTGTTATAGGAGTCTTAAGGAGTGCCAACTACATGAAGGTTGTGATTACAGTGTTATAGGATTCTTAAGGAGTGCCATGCCAACTACATGAAGGTTGTGATTACAGTGTTATAGGATTCTTGAGGAGTGCCATGCCAACTACATGAAGGTTGTGATTACAGTGTTATAGGATTCTTAAGGAGTGTCACCTACATAAAGGTTATGATTACAGTGTTATAGGATTCTTAAGGAGTGTCAACTACATGAAGGTTGTGATTACAGTATTATAGGATTCTTAAGGAGTGTCAACTACATGAAGGTTGTGATTACAGTGTTATAGGATTCTTAAGGCGTGCCAACTACATGAAGGTTGTGATTACAGTGTTATAGGATTCTTAAGGAGTGCCAGCTACATGAAGGTTGTGATTACAGTGTTATAGGATTCTTAAGGAGTGCCAACTACATGAAGGTTGTGATTACAGTGTTATAGGATTCTTAAGGAATGCCAACTACATGAAGGTTGTGATTACAGTGTTATAGGATTCTTAAGGAGTGCCAGCTACATGAAGGTTTGTAACCAACTACATGAAGGTTGTGATTACAGTGTTATAGGATTCTAAAGGAGTGCCAACTACATGAAGGTTGTGATTACAGTGTTATAGGATTCTAAAGGAATGCCAACTACATGAAGGTTGTGATTACAGTGTTATAGGATTCTTAAGGAGTGCCAACTACATGAAGGTTTGTAATCAACTACATGAAGGTTGTGATTACAGTGTTATAGGATTCTAAAGGAGTGCCAACTACATGAAGGTTGTGATTACAGTGTTATAGGATTCTTAAGGAGTGCCATGCCAACTACATGAAGGTTGTGATTACAGTGTTATAGGATTCTTGAGGAGTGCCATGCCAACTACATGAAGGTTGTGATTACAGTGTTATAGGATTCTTGAGGAGTGCCATGCCAACTACATGAAGGTTGTGATTACAGTGTTATAGGATTCTTAAGGAGTGTCAACTACATGAAGGTTGTGATTACAGTGTTATAGCATTCTTAAGGAGTGTCAACTACATGAAGGTTGTGATTACAGTGTTATAGGATTCTTGAGGAGTGCCATGCCAACTACATGAAGGTTGTGATTACAGTGTTACAGGAGTCTTAAGGAGTGCCAACTACATGAAGGTTGTGATTACAGTGTTATAGGATTCTTAAGGAGTGCCATGCCAACTACATGAAGGTTGTGATTACAGTGTTATAGGATTCTTGAGGAGTGCCATGCCAACTACATGAAGGTTGTGATTACAGTGTTATAGGATTCTTAAGGAGTGTCACCTACATAAAGGTTGTGATTACAGTGTTATAGGATTCTTAAGGAGTGTCAACTACATGAAGGTTGTGATTACAGTATTATAGGATTCTTAAGGAGTGTCAACTACATGAAGGTTTGTAATCAACTACATGAAGGTTGTGATTACAGTGTTATAGGATTCTAAAGGAGTGCCAACTACATGAAGGTTGTGATTACAGTGTTATAGGATTCTTAAGGAGTGCCATGCCAATAACATTAAGGTTGTGATTACAGTGTTATAGGATTCTTGAGGAGTGCCATGCCAACTACATGAAGGTTGTGATTACAGTGTTATAGGATTCTTGAGGAGTGCCATGCCAACTACATGAAGGTTGTGATTACAGTGTTATAGGATTCTTAAGGAGTGTCAACTACATGAAGGTTGTGATTACAGTGTTATAGCATTCTTAAGGAGTGTCAACTACATGAAGGTTGTGATTACAGTGTTATAGGATTCTTAAGGAGTGCCAACTACATGAAGGTTGTGATTACAGTGTTATAGGATTCTTAAGGAGTGCCATGCCAACTACATGAAGGTTGTGATTACAGTGTTATAGGATTCTTAAGGAGTGCCAACTACATGAAGGTTGTGATTACAGTGTTATAGGATTCTTAAGGAGTGCCAACTACATGAAGGTTGTGATTACAGTATTATAGGATTCTTAAGGAGTGCCAACTACATGAAGGTTGTGATTACAGTGTTATAGGATTCTTAAGGAGTGCCAACTACATGAAGGTTGTGATTACAGTGTTATAGGATTCTTAAGGAGTGTCAACTACATGAAGGTTGTGATTACAGTATTATAGGATTCTTAAGGAGTGTCCACTACATGAAGGTTGTGATTACAGTGTTATAGGATTCTTAAGGCGTGCCAACTACATGAAGGTTGTGATTACAGTGTTATAGGATTCTTAAGGAGTGCCAACTACATGAAGGTTGTGATTACAGTGTTATAGGATTCTTAAGGAGTGCCAACTACATGAAGGTTGTGATTACAGTGTTATAGGATTCTTATGTAATGCCAACTACATGAAGGTTGTGATTACAGTGTTATAGGATTCTTAAGGAGTGCCAACTACATGAAGGTTGTGATTACAGTGTTATAGGATTCTTAAGGAGTGCCAACTACACGAAGGTTGTGATTACAGTGTTTTAGGATTCTTAAGGAGTGCCATGCCAACTACATGAAGGTTGTGATTACAGTGTTATAGGATTCTTGAGGAGTGCCATGCCAACTACATGAAGGTTGTGATTACAGTGTTATAGGAGTCTTAAGGAGTGCCAACTACATGAAGGTTGTGATTACAGTGTTATAGGATTCTTAAGGAGTGCCATGCCAACTACATGAAGGTTGTGATTACAGTGTTATAGGATTCTTGAGGAGTGCCATGCCAACTACATGAAGGTTGTGATTACAGTGTTATAGGATTCTTAAGGAGTGTCACCTACATAAAGGTTATGATTACAGTGTTATAGGATTCTTAAGGAGTGTCAACTACATGAAGGTTGTGATTACAGTATTATAGGATTCTTAAGGAGTGTCAACTACATGAAGGTTGTGATTACAGTGTTATAGGATTCTTAAGGCGTGCCAACTACATGAAGGTTGTGATTACAGTGTTATAGGATTCTTAAGGAGTGCCAGCTACATGAAGGTTGTGATTACAGTGTTATAGGATTCTTAAGGAGTGCCAACTACATGAAGGTTGTGATTACAGTGTTATAGGATTCTTAAGGAATGCCAACTACATGAAGGTTGTGATTACAGTGTTATAGGATTCTTAAGGAGTGCCAGCTACATGAAGGTTTGTAACCAACTACATGAAGGTTGTGATTACAGTGTTATAGGATTCTAAAGGAGTGCCAACTACATGAAGGTTGTGATTACAGTGTTATAGGATTCTAAAGGAATGCCAACTACATGAAGGTTGTGATTACAGTGTTATAGGATTCTTAAGGAGTGCCAACTACATGAAGGTTTGTAATCAACTACATGAAGGTTGTGATTACAGTGTTATAGGATTCTAAAGGAGTGCCAACTACATGAAGGTTGTGATTACAGTGTTATAGGATTCTTAAGGAGTGCCATGCCAACTACATGAAGGTTGTGATTACAGTGTTATAGGATTCTTGAGGAGTGCCATGCCAACTACATGAAGGTTGTGATTACAGTGTTATAGGATTCTTGAGGAGTGCCATGCCAACTACATGAAGGTTGTGATTACAGTGTTATAGGATTCTTAAGGAGTGTCAACTACATGAAGTTTGTGATTACAGTGTTATAGCATTCTTAAGGAGTGTCAACTACATGAAGGTTGTGATTACAGTGTTATAGGATTCTTAAGGAGTGCCAACTACATGAAGGTTGTGATTACAGTGTTATAGGATTCTTAAGGAGTGCCATGACAACTACATGAAGGTTGTGATTACAGTGTTATAGGATTCTTAAGGAGTGCCATGCCAACTACATGAAGGTTGTGATTACAGTGTTATAGGATTCTTAAGGAGTGCCAACTACATGAAGGTTGTGATTACAGTGTTATAGGATTCTTAAGGAGTGCCAACTACATGAAGGTTGTGATTACAGTATTATAGGATTCTTAAGGAGTGCCAACTACATGAAGGTTGTGATTACAGTGTTATAGGATTCTTAAGGAGTGCCAACTACATGAAGGTTGTGATTACAGTGTTATAGGATTCTTAAGGAGTGTCAACTACATGAAGGTTGTGATTACAGTATTATAGGATTCTTAAGGAGTGTCCACTACATGAAGGTTGTGATTACAGTGTTATAGGATTCTTAAGGCGTGCCAACTACATGAAGGTTGTGATTACAGTGTTATAGGATTCTTAAGGAGTGCCAACTACATGAAGGTTGTGATTACAGTGTTATAGGATTCTTAAGGAGTGCCAACTACATGAAGGTTGTGATTACAGTGTTATAGGATTCTTATGGAATGCCAACTACATGAAGGTTGTGATTACAGTGTTATAGGATTCTTAAGGAGTGCCAACTACATGAAGGTTGTGATTACAGTGTTATAGGATTCTTAAGGAGTGTCAACTACATGAAGGTTGTGATTACAGTGTTATAGGATTCTTAAGGAGTGCCAACTACATGAAGGTTGTGATTACAGTGTTATAGGATTCTTAAGGAGTGTCACCTACATGAAGGTTGTGATTACAGTGTTATAGGATTCTTAAGGAGTGCCAACTACATGAAGGTTGTGATTACAGTGTTATAGGATTCTTAAGGAGTGCCAGCTACATGAAGGTTGTGATTACAGTGTTATAGGATTCCTAAGGAGTGTCACCTACATGAAGGTTGTGATTACAGTGTTATAGGATTCTTAAGGAGTGTCAACTACATGAAGGTTGTGATTACAGTGTTATAGGATTCTTAAGGCGTGCCAACTACATGAAGGTTGTGATTACAGTGTTATAGGATTCTTAAGGAGTGCCAGCTACATGAAGGTTGTGATTACAGTGTTATAGGATTCTAAAGGAATGCCAACTACATGAAGGTTGTGATTACAGTGTTATAGGATTCTTAAGGAGTGCCAGCTACATGAAGGTTTGTAATCAACTACATGAAGGTTGTGATTACAGTGTTATAGGATTCTAAAGGAGTGCCAACTACATGAAGGTTGTGATTACAGTGTTATAGGATTCTAAAGGAATGCCAACTACATGAAGGTTGTGATTACAGTGTTATAGGATTCTTAAGGAGTGCGAACTACATGAAGGTTGTGATTACAGTGTTATAGGATTCTTAAGGAGTGCCAACTACATGAAGGTTGTGATTACAGTATTATAGGATTCTTAAGGAGTGCCAACTACATGAAGGTTGTGATTACAGTGTTATAGGATTCTTAAGGAGTGCCAACTACATGAAGGTTGTGATTACAGTGTTATAGGATTCTTAAGGAGTGTCAACTACATGAAGGTTGTGATTACAGTATTATAGGATTCTTAAGGAGTGTCCACTACATGAAGGTTGTGATTACAGTGTTATAGGATTCTTAAGGCGTGCCAACTACATGAAGGTTGTGATTACAGTGTTATAGGATTCTTAAGGAGTGCCAACTACATGAAGGTTGTGATTACAGTGTTATAGGATTCTTAAGGAGTGCCAACTACATGAAGGTTGTGATTACAGTGTTATAGGATTCTTATGGAATGCCAACTACATGAAGGTTGTGATTACAGTGTTATAGGATTCTTAAGGAGTGCCAACTACATGAAGGTTGTGATTACAGTGTTATAGGATTCTTAAGGAGTGCCAACTACACGAAGGTTGTGATTACAGTGTTTTAGGATTCTTAAGGAGTGCCATGCCAACTACATGAAGGTTGTGATTACAGTGTTATAGGATTCTTGAGGAGTGCCATGCCAACTACATGAAGGTTGTGATTACAGTGTTATAGGAGTCTTAAGGAGTGCCAACTACATGAAGGTTGTGATTACAGTGTTATAGGATTCTTAAGGAGTGCCATGCCAACTACATGAAGGTTGTGATTACAGTGTTATAGGATTCTTGAGGAGTGCCATGCCAACTACATGAAGGTTGTGATTACAGTGTTATAGGATTCTTAAGGAGTGTCACCTACATAAAGGTTATGATTACAGTGTTATAGGATTCTTAAGGAGTGTCAACTACATGAAGGTTGTGATTACAGTATTATAGGATTCTTAAGGAGTGTCAACTACATGAAGGTTGTGATTACAGTGTTATAGGATTCTTAAGGCGTGCCAACTACATGAAGGTTGTGATTACAGTGTTATAGGATTCTTAAGGAGTGCCAGCTACATGAAGGTTGTGATTACAGTGTTATAGGATTCTTAAGGAGTGCCAACTACATGAAGGTTGTGATTACAGTGTTATAGGATTCTTAAGGAATGCCAACTACATGAAGGTTGTGATTACAGTGTTATAGGATTCTTAAGGAGTGCCAGCTACATGAAGGTTTGTAACCAACTACATGAAGGTTGTGATTACAGTGTTATAGGATTCTAAAGGAGTGCCAACTACATGAAGGTTGTGATTACAGTGTTATAGGATTCTAAAGGAATGCCAACTACATGAAGGTTGTGATTACAGTGTTATAGGATTCTTAAGGAGTGCCAACTACATGAAGGTTTGTAATCAACTACATGAAGGTTGTGATTACAGTGTTATAGGATTCTAAAGGAGTGCCAACTACATGAAGGTTGTGATTACAGTGTTATAGGATTCTTAAGGAGTGCCATGCCAACTACATGAAGGTTGTGATTACAGTGTTATAGGATTCTTGAGGAGTGCCATGCCAACTACATGAAGGTTGTGATTACAGTGTTATAGGATTCTTGAGGAGTGCCATGCCAACTACATGAAGGTTGTGATTACAGTGTTATAGGATTCTTAAGGAGTGTCAACTACATGAAGGTTGTGATTACAGTGTTATAGCATTCTTAAGGAGTGTCAACTACATGAAGGTTGTGATTACAGTGTTATAGGATTCTTAAGGAGTGCCAACTACATGAAGGTTGTGATTACAGTGTTATAGGATTCTTAAGGAGTGCCATGCCAACTACATGAAGGTTGTGATTACAGTGTTATAGGATTCTTAAGGAGTGCCATGCCAACTACATGAAGGTTGTGATTACAGTGTTATAGGATTCTTAAGGAGTGCCAACTACATGAAGGTTGTGATTACAGTGTTATAGGATTCTTAAGGAGTGCCAACTACATGAAGGTTGTGATTACAGTATTATAGGATTCTTAAGGAGTGCCAACTACATGAAGGTTGTGATTACAGTGTTATAGGATTCTTAAGGAGTGCCAACTACATGAAGGTTGTGATTACAGTGTTATAGGATTCTTAAGGAGTGCCAACTACATGAAGGTTGTGATTACAGTGTTATAGGATTCTTAAGGAGTGAAATGCCAACTACATGAAGGTTGTGATTACAGTGTTATAGGATTCTTGAGGAGTGCCATGCCAACTACATGAAGGTTGTGATTACAGTGTTATAGGAGTCTTAAGGAGTGCCAACTACATGAAGGTTGTGATTACAGTGTTATAGGATTCTTAAGGAGTGCCATGCCAACTACATGAAGGTTGTGATTACAGTGTTATAGGATTCTTGAGGAGTGCCATGCCAACTACATGAAGGTTGTGATTACAGTGTTATAGGATTCTTAAGGAGTGTCACCTACATAAAGGTTGTGATTACAGTGTTATAGGATTCTTAAGGAGTGTCAACTACATGAAGGTTGTGATTACAGTATTATAGGATTCTTAAGGAGTGTCAACTACATGAAGGTTTGTAATCAACTACATGAAGGTTGTGATTACAGTGTTATAGGATTCTAAAGGAGTGCCAACTACATGAAGGTTGTGATTACAGTGTTATAGGATTCTTAAGGAGTGCCATGCCAATAACATTAAGGTTGTGATTACAGTGTTATAGGATTCTTGAGGAGTGCCATGCCAACTACATGAAGGTTGTGATTACAGTGTTATAGGATTCTTGAGGAGTGCCATGCCAACTACATGAAGGTTGTGATTACAGTGTTATAGGATTCTTAAGGAGTGTCAACTACATGAAGGTTGTGATTACAGTGTTATAGCATTCTTAAGGAGTGTCAACTACATGAAGGTTGTGATTACAGTGTTATAGGATTCTTAAGGAGTGCCAACTACATGAAGGTTGTGATTACAGTGTTATAGGATTCTTAAGGAGTGCCATGCCAACTACATGAAGGTTGTGATTACAGTGTTATAGGATTCTTAAGGAGTGCCAACTACATGAAGGTTGTGATTACAGTGTTATAGGATTCTTAAGGAGTGCCAACTACATGAAGGTTGTGATTACAGTATTATAGGATTCTTAAGGAGTGCCAACTACATGAAGGTTGTGATTACAGTGTTATAGGATTCTTAAGGAGTGCCAACTACATGAAGGTTGTGATTACAGTGTTATAGGATTCTTAAGGAGTGTCAACTACATGAAGGTTGTGATTACAGTATTATAGGATTCTTAAGGAGTGTCCACTACATGAAGGTTGTGATTACAGTGTTATAGGATTCTTAAGGCGTGCCAACTACATGAAGGTTGTGATTACAGTGTTATAGGATTCTTAAGGAGTGCCAACTACATGAAGGTTGTGATTACAGTGTTATAGGATTCTTAAGGAGTGCCAACTACATGAAGGTTGTGATTACAGTGTTATAGGATTCTTATGGAATGCCAACTACATGAAGGTTGTGATTACAGTGTTATAGGATTCTTAAGGAGTGCCAACTACATGAAGGTTGTGATTACAGTGTTATAGGATTCTTAAGGAGTGCCAACTACACGAAGGTTGTGATTACAGTGTTTTAGGATTCTTAAGGAGTGCCATGCCAACTACATGAAGGTTGTGATTACAGTGTTATAGGATTCTTGAGGAGTGCCATGCCAACTACATGAAGGTTGTGATTACAGTGTTATAGGAGTCTTAAGGAGTGCCAACTACATGAAGGTTGTGATTACAGTGTTATAGGATTCTTAAGGAGTGCCATGCCAACTACATGAAGGTTGTGATTACAGTGTTATAGGATTCTTGAGGAGTGCCATGCCAACTACATGAAGGTTGTGATTACAGTGTTATAGGATTCTTAAGGAGTGTCACCTACATAAAGGTTATGATTACAGTGTTATAGGATTCTTAAGGAGTGTCAACTACATGAAGGTTGTGATTACAGTATTATAGGATTCTTAAGGAGTGTCAACTACATGAAGGTTGTGATTACAGTGTTATAGGATTCTTAAGGCGTGCCAACTACATGAAGGTTGTGATTACAGTGTTATAGGATTCTTAAGGAGTGCCAGCTACATGAAGGTTGTGATTACAGTGTTATAGGATTCTTAAGGAGTGCCAACTACATGAAGGTTGTGATTACAGTGTTATAGGATTCTTAAGGAGTGTCAACTACATGAAGGTTGTGATTACAGTGTTATAGGATTCTTAAGGCGTGCCAACTACATGAACGTTGTGATTACAGTGTTATAGGATTCTTAAGGAGTGCCAACTACATGAAGGTTGTGATTACAGTGTTATAGGATTCTTAAGGAGTGCCAACTACATGAAGGTTGTGATTACAGTGTTATAGGATTCTTAAGGAATGCCAACTACATGAAGGTTGTGATTACAGTGTTATAGGATTCTTAAGGAGTGCCAGCTACATGAAGGTTTGTAATCAACTACATGAAGGTTGTGATTACAGTGTTATAGGATTCTAAAGGAGTGCCAACTACATGAAGGTTGTGATTACAGTGTTATAGGATTCTAAAGGAATGCCAACTACATGAAGGTTGTGATTACAGTGTTATAGGATTCTTAAGGAGTGCCAACTACATGAAGGTTTGTAATCAACTACATGAAGGTTGTGATTACAGTGTTATAGGATTCTAAAGGAGTGCCAACTACATGAAGGTTGTGATTACAGTGTTATAGGATTCTTAAGGAGTGCCGTGCTAACTACATGAAGGTTGTGATTACAGTGTTATAGGATTCTTGAGGAGTGCCATGCCAACTACATGAAGGTTGTGATTACAGTGTTATAGGATTCTTAAGGAGTGCCAACTACATGAAGGTTGTGATTACAGTGTTATAGGATTCTTAAGGAGTGTCACCTACATGAAGGTTGTGATTACAGTGTTATAGGATTCTTAAGGCGTGCCAACTACATGAAGGTTGTGATTACAGTGTTATAGGATTCTTAAGGAGTGCCAACTACATGAAGGTTGTGATTACAGTGTTATAGGATTCTTAAGGAGTGCCAACTACATGAAGGTTGTGATTACAGTGTTTTGGATTCTTATGGAATGCCAACTACATGAAGGTTGTGATTACAGTGTTATAGGATTCTTAAGGAGTGCCAACTACATGAAGGTTGTGATTACAGTGTTATAGGATTCTTAAGGAGTGCCAACTACATGAAGGTTGTGATTACAGTGTTATAGGATTCTTAAGGAGTGCCATGCCAACTACATGAAGGTTGTGATTACAGTGTTATAGGATTCTTGAGGAGTGCCATGCCAACTACATGAAGGTTGTGATTACAGTGTTATAGGAGTCTTAAGGAGTGCCAACTACATGAAGGTTGTGATTACAGTGTTATAGGATTCTTAAGGAGTGCCATGCCAACTACATGAAGGTTGTGATTACAGTGTTATAGGATTCTTAAGGTGTGCCAACTACATGAAGGTTGTGATTACAGTGTTATAGGATTCTTAAGGCGTGCCAACTACATGAAGGTTGTGATTACAATGTTATAGGATTCTTAAGGAGTGCCAACTACATGAAGGTTGTAATTACAGTGTTATAGGATTCTTAAGGAGTGCCAACTACATGAAGGTTGTGATTACAGTGTTATAGGATTCTTATGGAATGCCAACTACATGAAGGTTGTGATTACAGTGTTATAGGATTCTTAAGGAGTGCCAACTACATGAAGGTTGTGATTACAGTGTTATAGGATTCTTAAGGAGTGCCAACTACATGAAGGTTGTGATTACAGTGTTATAGGATTCTTAAGGAGTGCCATGCCAACTACATGAAGGTTGTGATTACAGTGTTATAGGATTCTTGAGAAGTGCCATGCCAACTACATGAAGGTTGTGATTACAGTGTTATAGGATTCTTAAGGAGTGTCACCTACATGAAGGTTGTGATTACAGTGTTATAGGATTCTTAAGGAGTGTCAACTACATGAAGGTTGTGATTACAGTATTATAGGATTCTTAAGGAGTGACAACTACATGAAGGTTGTGATTACAGTGTTATAGGATTCTTAAGGCGTGCCAACTACATGAAGGTTGTGATTACAGTGTTATAGGATTCTTAAGGAGTGCCAGCTACATGAAGGTTGTGATTACAGTGTTATAGGATTCTTAAGGAGTGCCAACTACATGAAGGTTGTGATTACAGTGTTATAGGATTCTTAAGGAGTGCCAACTACATGAAGGTTGTGATTACAGTGTTATAGGATTCTTAAGGAATGCCAACTACATGAAGGTTGTGATTACAGTGTTATAGGATTCTTAAGGAGTGCCAGCTACATGAAGGTTTGTAATCAACTACATGAAGGTTGTGATTACAGTGTTATAGGATTCTAAAGGAGTGCCAACTACATGAAGGTTGTGATTACAGTGTTATAGGATTCTTAAGGAGTGCCGTGCCAACTACATGAAGGTTGTGATTACAGTGTTATAGGATTCTTGAGGAGTGCCATGCCAACTACATGAAGGTTGTGATTACAGTGTTATAGGATTCTTAAGGAGTGCCAACTACATGAAGGTTGTGATTACAGTGTTATAGGATTCTTAAGGAGTGTCACCTACATGAAGGTTGTGATTACAGTGTTATAGGATTCTTAAGGCGTGCCAACTACATGAAGGTTGTGATTACAGTGTTGTAGGATTCTTAAGGAGTGCCAACTACATGAAGGTTGTGATTACAGTGTTATAGGATTCTTAAGGAGTGCCAACTACATGAAGGTTGTGATTACAGTGTTATAGGATTCTTATGGAATGCCAACTACATGAAGGTTGTGATTACAGTGTTATAGGATTCTTAAGGAGTGCCAACTACATGAAGGTTGTGATTACAGTGTTATAGGATTCTTAAGGAGTGCCAACTACATGAAGGTTGTGATTACAGTGTTATAGGATTCTTAAGGAGTGCCATGCCAACTACATGAAGGTTGTGATTACAGTGTTATAGGATTCTTGAGGAGTGCCATGCCAACTACATGAAGGTTGTGATTACAGTGTTATAGGAGTCTTAAGGAGTGCCAACTACATGAAGGTTGTGATTACAGTGTTATAGGATTCTTAAGGAGTGCCATGCCAACTACATGAAGGTTGTGATTACAGTGTTATAGGATTCTTGAGGAGTGCCATGCCAACTACATGAAGGTTGTGATTACAGTGTTATAGGATTCTTAAGGAGTGTCACCTACATGAAGGTTGTGATTACAGTGTTATAGGATTCTTAAGGAGTGTCAACTACATGAAGGTTGTGATTACAGTATTATAGGATTCTTAAGGAGTGTCAACTACATGAAGGTTGTGATTACAGTGTTATAGGATTCTTAAGGCGTGCCAACTACATGAAGGTTGTGATTACAGTGTTATAGGATTCTTAAGGAGTGCCAGCTACATGAAGGTTGTGATTACAGTGTTATAGGATTCTTAAGGAGTGCCAACTACATGAAGGTTGAGATTACAGTGTTATAGGATTCTTAAGGAATGCCAACTACATGAAGGTTGTGATTACAGTGTTATAGGATTCTTAAGGAGTGCCAGCTACATGAAGGTTTGTAACCAACTACATGAAGGTTGTGATTACAGTGTTATAGGATTCTAAAGGAGTGCCAACTACATGAAGGTTGTGATTACAGTGTTATAGGATTCTAAAGGAATGCCAACTACATGAAGGTTGTGATTACAGTGTTATAGGATTCTTAAGGAGTGCCAACTACATGAAGGTTTGTAATCAACTACATGAAGGTTGTGATTACAGTGTTATAGGATTCTAAAGGAGTGCCAACTACATGAAGGTTGTGATTACAGTGTTATAGGATTCTTAAGGAGTGCCATGCCAACTACATGAAGGTTGTGATTACAGTGTTATAGGATTCTTGAGGAGTGCCATGCCAACTACATGAAGGTTGTGATTACAGTGTTATAGGATTCATGAGGAGTGCCATGCCAACTACATGAAGGTTGTGATTACAGTGTTATAGGATTCTTAAGGAGTGTCAACTACATGAAGGTTGTGATTACAGTGTTATAGCATTCTTAAGGAGTGTCAACTACATGAAGGTTGTGATTACAGTGTTATAGGATTCTTAAGGAGTGCCAACTACATGAAGGTTGTGATTACAGTGTTATAGGATTCTTAAGGAGTGCCATGCCAACTACATGAAGGTTGTGATTACAGTGTTATAGGATTCTTAAGGAGTGCCAACTACATGAAGGTTGTGATTACAGTGTTATAGGATTCTTAAGGAGTGCCAACTACATGAAGGTTGTGATTACAGTATTATAGGATTCTTAAGGAGTGCCAACTACATGAAGGTTGTGATTACAGTGTTATAGGATTCTTAAGGAGTGCCAACTACATGAAGGTTGTGATTACAGTGTTATAGGATTCTTAAGGAGTGTCAACTACATGAAGGTTGTGATTACAGTATTATAGGATTCTTAAGGAGTGTCCACTACATGAAGGTTGTGATTACAGTGTTATAGGATTCTTAAGGCGTGCCAACTACATGAAGGTTGTGATTACAGTGTTATAGGATTCTTAAGGAGTGCCAACTACATGAAGGTTGTGATTACAGTGTTATAGGATTCTTAAGGAATGCCAACTACATGAAGGTTGTGATTACAGTGTTATAGGATTCTTAAGGAGTGCCAGCTACATGAAGGTTTGTAACCAACTACATGAAGGTTGTGATTACAGTGTTATAGGATTCTAAAGGAGTGCCAACTACATGAAGGTTGTGATTACAGTGTTATAGGATTCTAAAGGAATGCCAACTACATGAAGGTTGTGATTACAGTGTTATAGGATTCTTAAGGAGTGCCAACTACATGAAGGTTTGTAATCAACTACATGAAGGTTGTGATTACAGTGTTATAGGATTCTAAAGGAGTGCCAACTACATGAAGGTTGTGATTACAGTGTTATAGGATTCTTAAGGAGTGCCGTGCCAACTACATGAAGGTTGTGATTACAGTGTTATAGGATTCTTGAGGAGTGCCATGCCAACTACATGAAGGTTGTGATTACAGTGTTATAGGATTCTTAAGGAGTGTCAACTACATGAAGGTTGTGATTACAGTGTTATAGCATTCTTAAGGAGTGTCAACTACATGAAGGTTGTGATTACAGTGTTATAGCATTCTTAAGGAGTGTCAACTACATGAAGGTTGTGATTACAGTGTTATAGGATTCTTAAGGAGTGCCAACTACATGAAGGTTGTGATTACAGTGTTATAGGATTCTTAAGGAGTGCCATGCCAACTACATGAAGGTTGTGATTACAGTGTTATAGGATTCTTAAGGAGTGCCAACTACATGAAGGTTGTGATTACAGTGTTATAGGATTCTTAAGGAGTGCCAACTACATGAAGGTTGTGATTACAGTATTATAGGATTCTTAAGGAGTGCCAACTACATGAAGGTTGTGATTACAGTGTTATAGGATTCTTAAGGAGTGCCAACTACATGAAGGTTGTGATTACAGTGTTATAGGATTCTTAAGGAGTGTCAACTACATGAAGGTTGTGATTACAGTATTATAGGATTCTTAAGGAGTGTCCACTACATGAAGGTTGTGATTACAGTGTTATAGGATTCTTAAGGCGTGCCAACTACATGAAGGTTGTGATTACAGTGTTATAGGATTCTTAAGGAGTGCCAACTACATGAAGGTTGTGATTACAGTGTTATAGGATTCTTAAGGAGTGCCAACTACATGAAGGTTGTGATTACAGTGTTATAGGATTCTTATGGAATGCCAACTACATGAAGGTTGTGATTACAGTGTTATAGGATTCTTAAGGAGTGCCAACTACATGAAGGTTGTGATTACAGTGTTATAGGATTCTTAAGGAGTGCCAACTACATGAAGGTTGTGATTACAGTGTTATAGGATTCTTAAGGAGTGTCAACTACATGAAGGTTGTGATTACAGTGTTATAGGATTCTTAAGGAGTGCCAACTACATGAAGGTTGTGATTACAGTGTTATAGGATTCTTAAGGAGTGTCACCTACATGAAGGTTGTGATTACAGTGTTATAGGATTCTTAAGGAGTGCCAACTACATGAAGGTTGTGATTACAGTGTTATAGGATTCTTAAGGCGTGCCATCTACATGAAGGTTGTGATTACAGTGTTATAGGATTCTTAAGGAGTGCCAGCTACATGAAGGTTGTGATTACAGTGTTATAGGATTCTAAAGGAATGCCAACTACATGAAGGTTGTGATTACAGTGTTATAGGATTCTTGAGAAGTGCCATGCCAACTACATGAAGGTTGTGATTACAGTGTTATAGGATTCTTAAGGAGTGTCACCTACATGAAGGTTGTGATTACAGTGTTATAGGATTCTTAAGGAGTGTCAACTACATGAAGGTTGTGATTACAGTATTATAGGATTCTTAAGGAGTGTCAACTACATGAAGGTTGTGATTACAGTGTTATAGGATTCTTAAGGCGTGCCAACTACATGAAGGTTGTGATTACAGTGTTATAGGATTCTTAAGGAGTGCCAGCTACATGAAGGTTGTGATTACAGTGTTATAGGATTCTTAAGGAGTGCCAACTACATGAAGGTTGTGATTACAGTGTTATAGGATTCTTAAGGAGTGCCAACTACATGAAGGTTGTGATTACAGTGTTATAGGATTCTTAAGGAATGCCAACTACATGAAGGTTGTGATTACAGTGTTATAGGATTCTTAAGGAGTGCCAGCTACATGAAGGTTTGTAATCAACTACATGAAGGTTGTGATTACAGTGTTATAGGATTCTAAAGGAGTGCCAACTACATGAAGGTTGTGATTACAGTGTTATAGGATTCTAAAGGAATGCCAACTACATGAAGGTTGTGATTACAGTGTTATAGGATTCTTAAGGAGTGCCAACTACATGAAGGTTTGTAATCAACTACATGAAGGTTGTGATTACAGTGTTATAGGATTCTAAAGGAGTGCCAACTACATGAAGGTTGTGATTACAGTGTTATAGGATTCTTAAGGAGTGCCGTGCCAACTACATGAAGGTTGTGATTACAGTGTTATAGGATTCTTGAGGAGTGCCATGCCAACTACATGAAGGTTGTGATTACAGTGTTATAGGATTCTTAAGGAGTGCCAACTACATGAAGGTTGTGATTACAGTGTTATAGGATTCTTAAGGAGTGTCACCTACATGAAGGTTGTGATTACAGTGTTATAGGATTCTTAAGGCGTGCCAACTACATGAAGGTTGTGATTACAGTGTTATAGGATTCTTAAGGAGTGCCAACTACATGAAGGTTGTGATTACAGTGTTATAGGATTCTTAAGGAGTGCCAACTACATGAAGGTTGTGATTACAGTGTTATAGGATTCTTAAGGAGTGCCAACTACATGAAGGTTGTGATTACAGTGTTATAGGATTCTTAAGGAGTGAAATGCCAACTACATGAAGGTTGTGATTACAGTGTTATAGGATTCTTGAGGAGTGCCATGCCAACTACATGAAGGTTGTGATTACAGTGTTACAGGAGTCTTAAGGAGTGCCAACTACATGAAGGTTGTGATTACAGTGTTATAGGATTCTTAAGGAGTGCCATGCCAACTACATGAAGGTTGTGATTACAGTGTTATAGGATTCTTGAGGAGTGCCATGCCAACTACATGAAGGTTGTGATTACAGTGTTATAGGATTCTTAAGGAGTGTCACCTACATAAAGGTTGTGATTACAGTGTTATAGGATTCTTAAGGAGTGTCAACTACATGAAGGTTGTGATTACAGTATTATAGGATTCTTAAGGAGTGTCAACTACATGAAGGTTTGTAATCAACTACATGAAGGTTGTGATTACAGTGTTATAGGATTCTAAAGGAGTGCCAACTACATGAAGGTTGTGATTACAGTGTTATAGGATTCTTAAGGAGTGCCATGCCAATAACATTAAGGTTGTGATTACAGTGTTATAGGATTCTTGAGGAGTGCCATGCCAACTACATGAAGGTTGTGATTACAGTGTTATAGGATTCTTGAGGAGTGCCATGCCAACTACATGAAGGTTGTGATTACAGTGTTATAGGATTCTTAAGGAGTGTCAACTACATGAAGGTTGTGATTACAGTGTTATAGCATTCTTAAGGAGTGTCAACTACATGAAGGTTGTGATTACAGTGTTATAGGATTCTTAAGGAGTGCCAACTACATGAAGGTTGTGATTACAGTGTTATAGGATTCTTAAGGAGTGCCATGCCAACTACATGAAGGTTGTGATTACAGTGTTATAGGATTCTTAAGGAGTGCCAACTACATGAAGGTTGTGATTACAGTGTTATAGGATTCTTAAGGAGTGCCAACTACATGAAGGTTGTGATTACAGTATTATAGGATTCTTAAGGAGTGCCAACTACATGAAGGTTGTGATTACAGTGTTATAGGATTCTTAAGGAGTGCCAACTACATGAAGGTTGTGATTACAGTGTTATAGGATTCTTAAGGAGTGTCAACTACATGAAGGTTGTGATTACAGTATTATAGGATTCTTAAGGAGTGTCCACTACATGAAGGTTGTGATTACAGTGTTATAGGATTCTTAAGGCGTGCCAACTACATGAAGGTTGTGATTACAGTGTTATAGGATTCTTAAGGAGTGCCAACTACATGAAGGTTGTGATTACAGTGTTATAGGATTCTTAAGGAGTGCCAACTACATGAAGGTTGTGATTACAGTGTTATAGGATTCTTATGGAATGCCAACTACATGAAGGTTGTGATTACAGTGTTATAGGATTCTTAAGGAGTGCCAACTACATGAAGGTTGTGATTACAGTGTTATAGGATTCTTAAGGAGTGCCAACTACACGAAGGTTGTGATTACAGTGTTTTAGGATTCTTAAGGAGTGCCATGCCAACTACATGAAGGTTGTGATTACAGTGTTATAGGATTCTTGAGGAGTGCCATGCCAACTACATGAAGGTTGTGATTACAGTGTTATAGGAGTCTTAAGGAGTGCCAACTACATGAAGGTTGTGATTACAGTGTTATAGGATTCTTAAGGAGTGCCATGCCAACTACATGAAGGTTGTGATTACAGTGTTATAGGATTCTTGAGGAGTGCCATGCCAACTACATGAAGGTTGTGATTACAGTGTTATAGGATTCTTAAGGAGTGTCACCTACATAAAGGTTATGATTACAGTGTTATAGGATTCTTAAGGAGTGTCAACTACATGAAGGTTGTGATTACAGTATTATAGGATTCTTAAGGAGTGTCAACTACATGAAGGTTGTGATTACAGTGTTATAGGATTCTTAAGGCGTGCCAACTACATGAAGGTTGTGATTACAGTGTTATAGGATTCTTAAGGAGTGCCAGCTACATGAAGGTTGTGATTACAGTGTTATAGGATTCTTAAGGAGTGCCAACTACATGAAGGTTGTGATTACAGTGTTATAGGATTCTTAAGGAATGCCAACTACATGAAGGTTGTGATTACAGTGTTATAGGATTCTTAAGGAGTGCCAGCTACATGAAGGTTTGTAACCAACTACATGAAGGTTGTGATTACAGTGTTATAGGATTCTAAAGGAGTGCCAACTACATGAAGGTTGTGATTACAGTGTTATAGGATTCTAAAGGAATGCCAACTACATGAAGGTTGTGATTACAGTGTTATAGGATTCTTAAGGAGTGCCAACTACATGAAGGTTTGTAATCAACTACATGAAGGTTGTGATTACAGTGTTATAGGATTCTAAAGGAGTGCCAACTACATGAAGGTTGTGATTACAGTGTTATAGGATTCTTAAGGAGTGCCATGCCAACTACATGAAGGTTGTGATTACAGTGTTATAGGATTCTTGAGGAGTGCCATGCCAACTACATGAAGGTTGTGATTACAGTGTTATAGGATTCTTGAGGAGTGCCATGCCAACTACATGAAGGTTGTGATTACAGTGTTATAGGATTCTTAAGGAGTGTCAACTACATGAAGTTTGTGATTACAGTGTTATAGCATTCTTAAGGAGTGTCAACTACATGAAGGTTGTGATTACAGTGTTATAGGATTCTTAAGGAGTGCCAACTACATGAAGGTTGTGATTACAGTGTTATAGGATTCTTAAGGAGTGCCATGACAACTACATGAAGGTTGTGATTACAGTGTTATAGGATTCTTAAGGAGTGCCATGCCAACTACATGAAGGTTGTGATTACAGTGTTATAGGATTCTTAAGGAGTGCCAACTACATGAAGGTTGTGATTACAGTGTTATAGGATTCTTAAGGAGTGCCAACTACATGAAGGTTGTGATTACAGTATTATAGGATTCTTAAGGAGTGCCAACTACATGAAGGTTGTGATTACAGTGTTATAGGATTCTTAAGGAGTGCCAACTACATGAAGGTTGTGATTACAGTGTTATAGGATTCTTAAGGAGTGTCAACTACATGAAGGTTGTGATTACAGTATTATAGGATTCTTAAGGAGTGTCCACTACATGAAGGTTGTGATTACAGTGTTATAGGATTCTTAAGGCGTGCCAACTACATGAAGGTTGTGATTACAGTGTTATAGGATTCTTAAGGAGTGCCAACTACATGAAGGTTGTGATTACAGTGTTATAGGATTCTTAAGGAGTGCCAACTACATGAAGGTTGTGATTACAGTGTTATAGGATTCTTATGGAATGCCAACTACATGAAGGTTGTGATTACAGTGTTATAGGATTCTTAAGGAGTGCCAACTACATGAAGGTTGTGATTACAGTGTTATAGGATTCTTAAGGAGTGTCAACTACATGAAGGTTGTGATTACAGTGTTATAGGATTCTTAAGGAGTGCCAACTACATGAAGGTTGTGATTACAGTGTTATAGGATTCTTAAGGAGTGTCACCTACATGAAGGTTGTGATTACAGTGTTATAGGATTCTTAAGGAGTGCCAACTACATGAAGGTTGTGATTACAGTGTTATAGGATTCTTAAGGAGTGCCAGCTACATGAAGGTTGTGATTACAGTGTTATAGGATTCCTAAGGAGTGTCACCTACATGAAGGTTGTGATTACAGTGTTATAGGATTCTTAAGGAGTGTCAACTACATGAAGGTTGTGATTACAGTGTTATAGGATTCTTAAGGCGTGCCAACTACATGAAGGTTGTGATTACAGTGTTATAGGATTCTTAAGGAGTGCCAGCTACATGAAGGTTGTGATTACAGTGTTATAGGATTCTAAAGGAATGCCAACTACATGAAGGTTGTGATTACAGTGTTATAGGATTCTTAAGGAGTGCCAGCTACATGAAGGTTTGTAATCAACTACATGAAGGTTGTGATTACAGTGTTATAGGATTCTAAAGGAGTGCCAACTACATGAAGGTTGTGATTACAGTGTTATAGGATTCTAAAGGAATGCCAACTACATGAAGGTTGTGATTACAGTGTTATAGGATTCTTAAGGAGTGCGAACTACATGAAGGTTGTGATTACAGTGTTATAGGATTCTTAAGGAGTGCCAACTACATGAAGGTTGTGATTACAGTATTATAGGATTCTTAAGGAGTGCCAACTACATGAAGGTTGTGATTACAGTGTTATAGGATTCTTAAGGAGTGCCAACTACATGAAGGTTGTGATTACAGTGTTATAGGATTCTTAAGGAGTGTCAACTACATGAAGGTTGTGATTACAGTATTATAGGATTCTTAAGGAGTGTCCACTACATGAAGGTTGTGATTACAGTGTTATAGGATTCTTAAGGCGTGCCAACTACATGAAGGTTGTGATTACAGTGTTATAGGATTCTTAAGGAGTGCCAACTACATGAAGGTTGTGATTACAGTGTTATAGGATTCTTAAGGAGTGCCAACTACATGAAGGTTGTGATTACAGTGTTATAGGATTCTTATGGAATGCCAACTACATGAAGGTTGTGATTACAGTGTTATAGGATTCTTAAGGAGTGCCAACTACATGAAGGTTGTGATTACAGTGTTATAGGATTCTTAAGGAGTGCCAACTACACGAAGGTTGTGATTACAGTGTTTTAGGATTCTTAAGGAGTGCCATGCCAACTACATGAAGGTTGTGATTACAGTGTTATAGGATTCTTGAGGAGTGCCATGCCAACTACATGAAGGTTGTGATTACAGTGTTATAGGAGTCTTAAGGAGTGCCAACTACATGAAGGTTGTGATTACAGTGTTATAGGATTCTTAAGGAGTGCCATGCCAACTACATGAAGGTTGTGATTACAGTGTTATAGGATTCTTGAGGAGTGCCATGCCAACTACATGAAGGTTGTGATTACAGTGTTATAGGATTCTTAAGGAGTGTCACCTACATAAAGGTTATGATTACAGTGTTATAGGATTCTTAAGGAGTGTCAACTACATGAAGGTTGTGATTACAGTATTATAGGATTCTTAAGGAGTGTCAACTACATGAAGGTTGTGATTACAGTGTTATAGGATTCTTAAGGCGTGCCAACTACATGAAGGTTGTGATTACAGTGTTATAGGATTCTTAAGGAGTGCCAGCTACATGAAGGTTGTGATTACAGTGTTATAGGATTCTTAAGGAGTGCCAACTACATGAAGGTTGTGATTACAGTGTTATAGGATTCTTAAGGAATGCCAACTACATGAAGGTTGTGATTACAGTGTTATAGGATTCTTAAGGAGTGCCAGCTACATGAAGGTTTGTAACCAACTACATGAAGGTTGTGATTACAGTGTTATAGGATTCTAAAGGAGTGCCAACTACATGAAGGTTGTGATTACAGTGTTATAGGATTCTAAAGGAATGCCAACTACATGAAGGTTGTGATTACAGTGTTATAGGATTCTTAAGGAGTGCCAACTACATGAAGGTTTGTAATCAACTACATGAAGGTTGTGATTACAGTGTTATAGGATTCTAAAGGAGTGCCAACTACATGAAGGTTGTGATTACAGTGTTATAGGATTCTTAAGGAGTGCCATGCCAACTACATGAAGGTTGTGATTACAGTGTTATAGGATTCTTGAGGAGTGCCATGCCAACTACATGAAGGTTGTGATTACAGTGTTATAGGATTCTTGAGGAGTGCCATGCCAACTACATGAAGGTTGTGATTACAGTGTTATAGGATTCTTAAGGAGTGTCAACTACATGAAGGTTGTGATTACAGTGTTATAGCATTCTTAAGGAGTGTCAACTACATGAAGGTTGTGATTACAGTGTTATAGGATTCTTAAGGAGTGCCAACTACATGAAGGTTGTGATTACAGTGTTATAGGATTCTTAAGGAGTGCCATGCCAACTACATGAAGGTTGTGATTACAGTGTTATAGGATTCTTAAGGAGTGCCATGCCAACTACATGAAGGTTGTGATTACAGTGTTATAGGATTCTTAAGGAGTGCCAACTACATGAAGGTTGTGATTACAGTGTTATAGGATTCTTAAGGAGTGCCAACTACATGAAGGTTGTGATTACAGTATTATAGGATTCTTAAGGAGTGCCAACTACATGAAGGTTGTGATTACAGTGTTATAGGATTCTTAAGGAGTGCCAACTACATGAAGGTTGTGATTACAGTGTTATAGGATTCTTAAGGAGTGTCAACTACATGAAGGTTGTGATTACAGTATTATAGGATTCTTAAGGAGTGTCCACTACATGAAGGTTGTGATTACAGTGTTATAGGATTCTTAAGGCGTGCCAACTACATGAAGGTTGTGATTACAGTGTTATAGGATTCTTAAGGAGTGCCAACTACATGAAGGTTGTGATTACAGTGTTATAGGATTCTTAAGGAGTGCCAACTACATGAAGGTTGTGATTACAGTGTTATAGGATTCTTATGGAATGCCAACTACATGAAGGTTGTGATTACAGTGTTATAGGATTCTTAAGGAGTGCCAACTACATGAAGGTTGTGATTACAGTGTTATAGGATTCTTAAGGAGTGCCAACTACATGAAGGTTGTGATTACAGTGTTATAGGATTCTTAAGGAGTGCCAACTACATGAAGGTTGTGATTACAGTGTTATAGGATTCTTAAGGAGTGCCAACTACATGAAGGTTGTGATTACAGTGTTATAGGATTCTTAAGGAGTGTCACCTACATGAAGGTTGTGATTACAGTGTTATAGGATTCTTAAGGAGTGCCAACTACATGAAGGTTGTGATTACAGTGTTATAGGATTCTTAAGGAGTGCCAGCTACATGAAGGTTGTGATTACAGTGTTATAGGATTCCTAAGGAGTGTCACCTACATGAAGGTTGTGATTACAGTGTTATAGGATTCTTAAGGAGTGTCAACTACATGAAGGTTGTGATTACAGTGTTATAGGATTCTTAAGGCGTGCCAACTACATGAAGGTTGTGATTACAGTGTTATAGGATTCTTAAGGAGTGCCAGCTACATGAAGGTTGTGATTACAGTGTTATAGGATTCTAAAGGAATGCCAACTACATGAAGGTTGTGATTACAGTGTTATAGGATTCTTAAGGAGTGCCAGCTACATGAAGGTTTGTAATCAACTACATGAAGGTTGTGATTACAGTGTTATAGGATTCTAAAGGAGTGCCAACTACATGAAGGTTGTGATTACAGTGTTATAGGATTCTAAAGGAATGCCAACTACATGAAGGTTGTGATTACAGTGTTATAGGATTCTTAAGGAGTGCCAACTACATGAAGGTTTGTAATCAACTACATGAAGGTTGTGATTACAGTGTTATAGGATTCTAAAGGAGTGCCAACTACATGAAGGTTGTGATTACAGTGTTATAGGATTCTTAAGGAGTGCCGTGCCAACTACATGAAGGTTGTGATTACAGTGTTATAGGATTCTTGAGGAGTGCCATGCCAACTACATGAAGGTTGTGATTACAGTGTTATAGGATTCTTGAGGAGTGCCATGCCAACTACATGAAGGTTGTGATTACAGTGTTATAGGATTCTTAAGGAGTGTCAACTACATGAAGGTTGTGATTACAGTGTTATAGCATTCTTAAGGAGTGTCAACTACATGAAGATTGTGATTACAGTGTTATAGGATTCTTAAGGAGTGCCAACTACATGAAGGTTGTGATTACAGTGTTATAGGATTCTTAAGGAGTGCCAACTACATGAAGGTTGTGATTACAGTGTTATAGGATTCTTAAGGAGTGTCAACTACATGAAGGTTGTGATTACAGTGTTATAGGATTCTTAAGGAGTGCCAACTACATTAAGGTTGTGATTACAGTGTTATAGGATTCTTAAGGAGTGCCAACTACATGAAGGTTGTGATTACAGTATTATAGGATTCTTAAGGAGTGCCAACTACATGAAGGTTGTGATTACAGTGTTATAGGATTCTTAAGGAGTGCCAACTACATGAAGGTTGTGATTACAGTATTATAGGATTCTTAAGGAGTGCCAACTACATGAAGGTTGTGATTACAGTGTTATAGGATTCTTAAGGAGTGCCAACTACATGAAGGTTGTGATTACAGTGTTATAGGATTCTTGAGGAGTGCCATGCCAACTACATGAAGGTTGTCATTAATGTCATGGGATTCTTAAGGAGTGCTGCTGACCCGATTCTAATAGACAGGTGAGAATGAGTGCTACATCGTACTGTGAAGTTCTGTTGCTGCTTTAGGAAGCAATGTGAAGAAAATACCCAGGTCTACATATTAAAGGAGTACTGATCCATCACAACAGTGCCATACAGCATAGAGTTTAATTAACCCAGGAGAAAACTGAACAATTAGGGTGACAAATTCTTTCACATCCTCCTTACCCTGAGCAAGTTTCACCTGTTTAGTCCACTAAAAGCTCATTTTAGTGGTGAACATTTCCCTGGTGATATAGATATTAAGCATTTCACTGGTGATGTGCATGTTGCACGTTTCACTGGTGATGTGCATGTTAAACGTGAGGTGTGAATATGGCAGAGACAGCTGAGAACATACTTCTATGCTTTTATTAAATATCAAATCATCCTTTTCTACCTTTAAAAGTGACACAAGCGGGATGTTAAGTTATAAGGTTGTTTTTGTTTTTTTTTAATAATTGTAAACCTATCTTTTGCTTCAGTTGTTTGATTTTGCTTTTACTGTGTCATTTAAAATACTTGCATTTCTTGTTTTATTTCTCATTGACTGTTTTCTTAACCTAATTCTATTCCTACTCCTGATTTTGATCTACTATTCTTTCATAAATCCTTTATTTCATCTCTGTACCTAATTTACTTGTTTAGTTACTTGCTCTACTTGTTTAGTTATTCTATTAGGGCGTTCATTTGAAATCCATTTGTGCCGCACCGCACGTAATTGCGTACGTTGAACATTATCATGTCATAGTCATGTGATAAGTACTGACCAATGAATAAAAGAGCACGTGCTTATCATCCCATGATGCATACGTTCTGTTTCTGACTGTTGAGAAAATAGCCGGGTTGATCTCAAATCCGTCCAAAGAAGCTCAAAGAGCGGTGATTCAGTTTCTTTCATTTGAAGGATGTCGACCAGTGAACATTCATCGAAGACTGCAGACAGCGTACGGTAACAAATGTGTGTCAAAGACAGCAGTAACAGACTGGGCACGAATGTTTCGGAAAGGCCGTCAGTTCACAACAGATCTTCGCATATTGTTGCAACAGAACAAATCATCGCCAAAACTGATGCTGCAGTACAGATGAACCGTTGTCGACGCATAAGTTAGCTAGAGAAAGAATTTGATGTGTCAATTGGGACAATTCAAAAGGTCGTTCGTAAGAAACTGCAATATCGGAAGGTGTGTTCACAGTGGGTACCATGGATGTTGACCGACCACCAAAAAGAGGAACGCATGGGATGGTGTTTGAACCACTTGCTGCGTTACAGAGTGGAGGGTGATGCATTTCTCTTCCGCATAGTGGCAGGTGATGAATCATGGTTTCACCACTTTGAGCTGAGCAGCAAAAGAGAGAGCATGCAATGGAAGCATGCTGGATCACCAAAAAAAAAGGCAAAAAATTCCAGTTACATGTTTCCGCTGGTAAGGTTATGCTGAGCGCATTTTTTTTTACCATGAAGGGCTATTGTTGGCCGACTTTAAAGAACCTGGTGTCAACATCAACTCTACCCACTACTTGCAAACACTAGACAAGCTGCAAAAAGCCATCAAGAATAAACAACCTGGCATGCTTTCTCATGGTGTGATTTTGTTGCACGATAATGCTAGTCCGCATGTCGCAAAGATTGTGCAGGAATCATTAGCAAGGAAGAAGTGGGAAATTCTGCAACATCCAGCCTATAGTCCTGAATTGTCACCATGTGATTTTCATTTGTTTGGACCTCTAAGAAAAGATCTCAAGGGGCAACAATTTCACACAGATGCAGACGTAATGAACGCGGTAAACATTTGATTCAGTGAGCAACCACAATCCTTTTTTGCGGACGGCATTTGCCGCCTACCTAAGCAATGGGATGCTTGCCTGAATGCCTGCGGCGACTTCTGACCAACCCATGGTGCATAATTCATTCAAAATTAATGCTCTGTTTAATTCTACCACACCTGTTAATGTTTCTTTCATGTTTTTGTAATAAATCCTTGGAACTGGTTTCAAATGAACAACCCTTATAATATGTTAGATTATTATTTGAGCTCTATTTATGTATTGTTTGGCTGGACATTGAACCTCTTTTTTCACTGTTTACATGTAGTATATTTATGTGATTGTAACAACTGTTAGATTAGAATAGTTACAAAATTATGGGCCTGTGGTAAAATAGTATACAGGGGATTCTCAGTTACAGAAAAGGTAACAGCAGAGAAAGTTTTGTACAGGCACTCCTTGGGTGATCTTTTAGCAAAGGAAGTTACTGTATCTGACCATTTCATGTCAAATTCCCCACCCCTTACCTTTTGCCATTTCTGCTCTCTCTCTCTACGCCTGCCCCCCATATTATTCAACTCAGCCTCTAATTCTCTTCTCCGCATGTTTGTTAGGTCACTCTATATTTCTTCTGTCGTGTGGGTTAAAAGGACCTTCTGGTTATACTATTCACAGGTTTTCTCTTAAATGTCATATCCAGCACCAAGGCTTTTTTCCTCATCTCCGGAAAACTCATTCTGGCCTATTATTTTTCTCGGTGTCTAATTCTCTTCTTCATGTGCTTTGCTTTTTAGGTCTCTTTATTATTACATTTCTTCTGTCCTGTGGGTTCCAGAAACAGGACTTCTAATTATACTATTAACAAGTTTCCTTAATGTGTGCTCTATCCAGCGCCCAGATCCTCCCTAACCTCTGGAAAACCCATTTTCTGTTCCTAGTTTGTGTGAGTCAGATTGCTATCTGGATGTCTAGCTAAGTATACTTGTCTTTTTGTCTGTTTTGTTGTTGTTCTGTTTTTCTTGTTCATTCATTAAACATTGCTTGAAACATTTTCCTGTATTTGTGTATTTTTACTTTTGTCGAACTTCCTAGCCATGTTTTGTGATTTTAATTGGTCAGTTCAGCAGCAGCCAACCCCCTTTTCCCACACCATTCTGGAAATGAAGAGGCTGACAAATTGGCACAAGAAGCTGGAAGAGTAACTCAGCCTGATATAGACATAACCTATGCTGATGCTAAGAGATTTATAAGAAGCACTCACAGAACCAAGTGGCAAAATGATGCCTAAACATGTGCTACAAGACTGTGCAACGTATGAAGAAGAGAGAAAATTACTTAATTACTTTGGCCACACCCGCTCCATTTGAGGACAATCTCTACGAAGATGTCAACAACCTGAAGTTGACTGCTGCTTTTGTTAAATATATCAAGGTGATGTCAAGCAGAAAGGTTCCTATGAAGAACAGATTTCAAAACCTAGCATTGGGGCAGTAGACAAGCAGTTTTATTCATCAAGCCAAATGACTCTGTAGACAAACCACTGATATATCTGCAGCTGATAGCCTCCTGAAAACTATTCCAGAACACACCTCTTGCAGGGAGGAACATAGACTACCAGTTCCTTTTGGCTATCCAAGTATTTTCAGCACTCTTCCATAAAACCATAAAGGCATCATAACAACAAAATATCCTTCTAAAATTTCAAGAAAATTACCTGTAAATCAAAAACAGGGTAAAATGTTGCACAAGATGCATGCCTTTTTCATAGCTTGTATTGCTTCATCAGTTAGCTCATTTATTCCTCTTCTTCATCACCATAACCATGATGATCACTATTATTTCTTTTATTGGCATTTCCTTTTTTTTTAAACTGAAATTTAGCTTCTACTTATCCTCAATAACTGGATTATTGGGTCCTATCTAATACCATGTTTGTTTCTGAAAATCAGAGTGTATGTACCATGAAAGTCAATTGTGGCATCATATGATAAAATGTTTTCATGAAGCTCTATTAAGGATTATGTCTTGCAGCATCTAATGACTATAGGAGATCCTTACACATACTAGCAACCTATGTCTTCTAGAGTTCTAATCAACCTAAAGAACAGGTTGAGAAAGTGGCAGAGCCTGGTATCTGAATTTAGAGTTGTAAATTCTTAGACACCATCATCATTTTCATGAGCCTTGCAATTGGCATAGATGTTCATTTGTTTCCACAGATGTCGGACCTCTGTGTTCTGGACCCATTCCAATGGTGATATTCCTCCATGTTTTCTGAGGCCATCCAGCATCATTTCTGTCTGTCTGCCTCTGCTCCCACTGATTTCTCCAATCATCACAATGTTCTTCAGTGCCTGTCTTCTCATTACATGATCACAGTTCATTGTTTCTCTGTTTCTTATAGCTACTTTCCTTAGCTTTCCAAGCACTTGTTAGTTACTCTGGCATTCCACAGTATTCGCAACATTCATCTCAGAAACCACACCTCTGTTGCTTCCAAGCTTTTCCTAACTTTTTCATTCACATTCCAAGATTCAGTGTCATACAGCAGAAAAGGTTCCATACAACATTTCAGTACTCTCTGACATTTAATTAGAGTGGCTTATTACATAAGATACTTTTTATTTTCTTAAATGCCGCTTGTGCTTCTCCTATTCTGCCCCTAATCTGTCACATATCTTCGATCTGATGTCATGATTGCCCACAAGATATCTATATTTACTGACTTGGTAAAGCATTTTCCCTTCTATTGTAATATATAGTTTGATGATACCCTTTTCTTTGATATGACCATTATTTTCGTTTTTTTTTTTAAATATTCAAAAAAGTTCTTTTTTGGCACTCTCTATTACTACCATGTCTAACTGATGTTGCAGATCTTTTGCATGTTCAGCTATCAATATTGTGTTATTTGCATAACATAGATTATTTATATTATAACCTCCAATTTGTATTCCTGGTCTATCTTTGTTTCACTGTAGAGAGGGAGGGGGAGGGGGAGGAGAGAGAGAGAGAGAGAGAGAGAGAGAGAGAGAGAGAGAGAGAGAGAGAGAGAGAGAGAGAGAGAGAGAGAGAGAGAGAGAGAGAGAAAGAGAGAGAGAAAAGAGATTTGGTGACAAAACACATTCTTGTCTTACTTCTTATTTTATCTGTTCATATGTGCCATTGTAATTGCTGCTACTTGTTTCCAGTAAATATTATTATTGTTCTGAGATCTTTCACATCAATTTTAATATCCTCCAACTTATTTATCGTTTCAACAGGTTTCACTACAAAGGTTTTTCACAAAGAAATTGCTTATGGCTGCTCAGGGAATGCTTTAACAAGGAACAACATTCAGGCTCTGAGAGTCACTAGAGTTGGTGGCTTACCAAGTCTGAAATATATCAGAGTTTAATAACTGAAGTATTAATGAAGGATCTCAGGCAAAAATGTGTGCTCTTAAATTTTTACTGGAGATATTGCTGGATTTAAGCAATAATAAAGGATTTAAGCAATCTATACTTTCTAGTTTTGAAATTCAAAATATCTTCATCTCATACCTTTCTACGCTTGAACCAAATGAAGTTGTGTTCACATCTAGATGAGATGGCACTTTCAATGATGGTACTTTCAAGTCTAAACTGTTCAAAAGTTATGTTGATGGGCTGTGTTCTCATGACATGGCAGCTTCCGTACTTCTATCCATGGTTTTTGTGTCCGACTTTCATACAAACCTAGCAAACAGAAGTAAAATAAAAAAACAAAGATAAACCTACAAAAGTAGGATAGAGGTATTGACATTTCACTGATTAATGATCATGGACAAGATTTCATGTGCTAACATAATATAATATCCCCATCATCATCCGGTAAATTGTGTTGTACTGTTTTATTTATCAAGCCTGTGGCTCAGTACAATCGACTTCAACTAGCATTTTTTCGAGTTTTCTCTCCCTAGCCTTTGACTGTCTTCTTGTATTATCACCACAGACGAGCTACAAGCAACATCGTTCCAGGCCATAATGAACATGGCGCATAAAAACATCTCTCTATCTATGGAACATGAACACAACGAAACGTTGCCATTCCTGGATATTCTAATGAGACGTAGAGAAGACGGCACAATTCAAAGATCGGTGTACCGCAAAGAAACACGGACTGGCCAATACTTAAATTTTCATAGCTTCGCACCTGTCCAGTACAAACAGGGCTTAGTGAGGACCCTGTTTGACCATGCTAGGAAGATTTGCACCCAGGATACACTAACGGAAAAAATTGAAACTCTGAAGAATGTCATAACCTGAATGGGTACTCCACAGGATTTATAAAGCGCCACTGCCAACAGCCGAAACCAAAATCAAACGTACCTACGGTCCCTAAGCTCAAGGTGTTTATACAGCTTACCTTTCAAGGGGATGACGTAGTGCAACGCCTACAGGACCGACTTGTTACAGCAGTTGGCCGAACATTCTGTGCTGCAACTCCAGTTATTAGGTACAAAACCACACCTATTCCCACCCCAGCAATAAAAGAATCTACCTCTCTGTACGCCACATCTAATTGTATTTACCAATTCACATGCAGGTGCGAGTCTACCTACACTGGCCAAACAGAGAGACAGTTACACACCAGGATTTTTTAACACGTACCAAACTGGGTTGACAAGAAACTACACACAAGCGATGGGATCATGGGAAATGTGACACACCACAATTATAAACTTCCGGCATCGTCCATTGCACGTCATGTCTTGGAAACTGGTCATGTCATTGAAAGGGACAGCGCTTTTCGCGTGTTGTTTCAAACACAAAAACTTTTATTAAAGTTTGCAGAAGCGATAATGATCCACCTGCACAAGCCAATTTTGTGCAAACAGAAAGACATGATAGTCAGTTTAAAATTACCATGGTAAACAACTTATATTACTGTGTGAATGTGTGTATATTTCAGCTTGAACGATGATTCTAATTATTTTACTCTATGTTGTGTGACATTTGCAGTAAGTACCTGACAAGATGCAGCGAAATGTACCAGGCAATAAATCGTACTATATATGGTTTGTGTCTTCGTTATTCAAATTCACTACAGGAAAACATTGTTTTGATTGTCTTCAGTCTATCTATAAGGTAGCAAGTTTGTGTCTCACTTCATTTGGTTCCTATCCCTTGACCTGTCTGACATGGGAGACCCTGCCAGTAGCTGAGCTACCGCTGGCATAATGCTTGTGGTCATTAGAACATGCAAGTTCCTCTACCTCGTAACAGTGGAGACACAAGAGGAGGAATATAATATCTTTGGAGACAGAAGTGAAATAGACAAGATTTTTATGAAGTTGATAGTGGGGAAAAAGTCACATTAAATATTTTTACTCCATTAAGAGACATGACTTATAAAAACCATACTGAGGAGTAAAGTTATAGGCAGGTAATTAAGTAGCAAGTAGTGATACAAGTGAGAAGATATCAAGAATTTGGATGAAAGGAAGTCTGCTATAGTACTCCACAAGAGTGACACAAAGTGTTAGAGATCCACTGCAGTCCACTTTCAGTGTGGAGAGGTTCATCATGGACTGCTTGATATCAGGTCTAATAAAATGGTGACAGGAATTTAAAATAGTAAAACAGCCTCACGCATTTTGTGGAGATAGCAATCCCCAGACTGCTTCACAATGTGGAGATGGCACTCCACTGACTGCTTGATATAAGGTTTCATAAGACAGTGACAGTAATCTTAATTGGTAAAACGTCACACAAACACAGGTCAGACTATAATATGTAAATGTACACCCAGATATGCAGAAAAAACTAAATAATCAAATATAAGTAAATATTCATATAAACTTTAGTTGTGATGTGTTTTATTAGCATTTATGAATGATGTCAAACATGTTTATTGCTATCATAACATAATTAACAGCAGATTCACCCATTTAAAAAAAAATATACGGAAGTGTAAATGTGTGTGCATGCATGTGTGTGCGTGTTTGTGCTTAAAGAAGAGGACAGGGATGTCCTCAATGTTCTCAAAATAAACTTAACATTGAGTTTACTTCATTATCCTTGAATAAGCCAGTGGAATAGTTACAGTGCTTACATAATCAACTATTACTCCCACCAAACAGTACTTCATGTATGACCAACCACCAATTACAAAAAGTATAAATATAAATATATTTTGAGCAGAATACCACATGAATGGACTAGGACAGGCAGAAAAATCTCTATCATGGCTTTTTTAAATGGACCTGGGTCCTCAGGTTGACCTAGTTTAAAATGGGAGCCGGGCAATGTCCTGGCAAGTAAAGGCAGCTGGTGTGATACTGACCACATCATACATCATGTGCTAAGGAGGAAGTGTGGAAGGAAGTGAGAAGTACCACGCCTTTCAACACAATCAATTAAAAAACTATGGGGCTCGCACCAAATACCTGTTATGCCTCAGGCATATTATAGGGTGCTGGCTCCATGGCGAAGGAGTTTCGGATGCAGTTTGTGATCCTGCATGCCATGTTCAAAATGCAGCTGCAGGCTATTTGGCAGCAGACTGCCTTGCGAAGGATTTTTTATAAAATGTTAAATGGTATGGGTGCCGGCTGTTCAGAAAGCAATGGCAAACTACTGAAAGTAAACTTGCCAAGAGATCACAAACTACCAAAACATGCTGGGGTTGACTGCAAAGTCCTGTAAAGGATATGCAACTAACTTTTAACTATGTTATAGGGTCCTTTACTTTTTTTTATACTATAACATGCAGCCATGTTTTAATTGAACTTGTAAATAAAAGCCAAATAACATGTTTACACCATCACAGAGTTGTAAAAAGTTGATATGAAGCAAAACTGAACTGAGAGTAACACAATGGTTACCTTAAAATACTTTCGTCCTGAGCTTCTAGTGGCTGGGGAGTGAAGATTTCAACAATGAATGTATTCATTGCAGGAAGGAGGTTGGCATAATTTTATCACCTGACTCACAAATAAATTTCATTTGTTTTGATGGTGGAGACTTGGACAAATCACTTGCTGTTGTTTGTTTAGCAGCTGACACTGAAGATTTGTCAAGGTTAATTGTTGCTGAATGCACTGGTTCTTTTTCAGAGTTGGAAACTGATGAGCAATGCATAATTTTTCTTTTTTCCCTTAAAATCTCTGTATAGCATGAAATACCATTAAGAATGCTTGCATTCACTTCAGAACTTCTTTCAAAATTTGGATCAAGTCTCTCGAAAGCTGCCACCCCTGTTTCTATATAGTTGATGGCTTTTTCCAATTCTTTGGTTGCCATTTCTCTATTGACAGGATAATCATCAGGATGGGACTCTTCATCAGGAAGCATCCTTCTTGGCTTTTCAATTAGGTCATCTGCAGGAGTCTCATCATTTGAGACAAAAAAATCTGCTTCATCCTCAGGCTCAACTTTAACTTCAAATTCTTCTGCCATTGCAGCAATGTTTGCAGTGTCTTCCTCTTCTGGATTCTCAAATTCTTCATAGTTGTCCACATGTTTCAGCGCGTGCCTGTTCTGTGTAGCTTTCATGTCAGGTATTGAATCCTCTTTGATAATGTAAGTCCTAGATGGTTTCTTATTCCCATATGTGGCTGTTTCATTCATACTGAAAATCTGATGATTAGTATATCCACAGTCTTCGATGATCTTATAAAACTCACGTGGATAATCTTCTGCAACTAGTGTGTGGCCGTCATCAGCACTAGCTGATCCATCCTGCACTTTGGTATTGTGTAGATTGCTCCTTTTCTTAAACCTGCTAAACCATCCCCTACTAGCGCTGAACTTATCCTCAGCAGCGGCCCTGCCTCTCTCTGCCTTCATTGAATTGAAGAGACTCAGAGCCTTGTCCTGGATGATGGCTTGGCTTACGGGTATGTTGTGACTGGTCTGATCTTCAATCCACACCAGTAACCGTTTTTCCATGTCAGCAATAAGGCCATCGCGTTTTCTTATAACGGTTGTGTTTAAAGGCGTGGCACTTCTCACTTCTTTCCACACTTTCTCCTTGGCGTTCACAACAGTGCTAACGGTTGGGCGGGGTACCCCCAACTTACGACCTATCTCAGCCATAGACAATCCTTGCTCACTTAGCTTAATCATTTCTAACTTGGCATTTAATGTCAATGGCTTATGACTCCTCTTTTTCTTACCACTACCGTTAGTATTAGCAGTGCCAGTAGTACTTGTTCTAAACGTCGACGCCATTTGTAAATTGTTACATACAATAACACTAAAGTTTAGTAAATTGTCCAGAACAAAAAGAAAAAAGTGTAAATAAATCTGGTAAGTGATAATTAAATGGCGCCCAGTGCTCTCGCTGAATCGACTGTTGGGCGCGTCTTACCGAAAAACGCCGTAAAGCGGAACAAGCGCCCGAAAATAATGAAAGTAGACTCACGGGAACACCGCCGTATTAATGGGGCGTGGATAAACAAAACAATATTACAATTACAATAGCTCTGCTGTTAACTGCTGTAAACGTTTCTAATCTTAGGTACAGTACAAACACAGATGAACAGAGATATTTGCAGGAGAATTCTGGCTAATTCAGTCACATTACACATCATCATGAACAAATGCCTTGTCGACTGACGTGGGCGATCATGTTTCACATCTTGCGATCTCCAATAACAGCATGCATCATCAGTTCGTGTGTGACACTCACATCTTTCCACGCATTAAGAAGAAGAAGAAGAAGAAGATATCCAGCATTTTCTCTCGCAGTCTTCCTCTGCCTGTATTTTTACAAATCTGTCCTGGTGTCTCATGTTCGAGTTTTTCATTTATACTTATAGATGGCCCAAAAAATTACGACTGTCTGTTTCTGATATTAATGAGAAGTTGTTCAGACACCTTTCCATGTAATGACAAAAAGGCTGTGAAGAATTTTCTCTAGACGTCTTCCTCTACCACTCTTTTCACAAAACTCAATCACGCCATCGATACTACAATCATATCACAACGCACACAACCACTGCCCTACGTCTGTCCGTCTCGATGTCCTGAACCCGTCTGCCCAACACAGGTACGTTTGGCCAGTTCACGGCTGCTCACAGTTCGTGAGACCCGTGCGGGGTGGTGTGGTGCGGTGACCACGGGCCTTAGCCAGCCTGGTTTTAAGTTGACTCGCACTCGGTGACCGTGCTGTAGGACGCCAGGCTATCTGCCCTGTTCTCCTGCCGTGACCTGTCTCCTGTCATACAGGGTAGCCTATTGGGTCCCTGACAAATAGGAACATGCACACTATTATAAATGCCATTTATAAATTGTATTATTATTTCGATTCCAAGAATCCCTCATGGCCTTAGTTTCCTACAATGTAATGTTATCTGGTCCTGGCGCCTTTCCTTCTTCATGTAGCGCATCCTAAATTTCTGCATGAAGTATTGGTGGACTGTCACCATTATTTTTTTAAATCTGCATCGGTTTTCCGATCGTCATATAAGATTTCTGTGTATTGTGTCCATATGTTAATTATTTCCCCTATTAATATAGAGCAACTGAACACTGACGGCAAAGATCTGCGAATAATAAAGAACATATATTGGCAGCAAACAGCAGCCATGAGAATCTACAACCTTGCAGGAACATTTCAGTGTATAAAGAAGGGCGTCAAACAAGGTTGTGTACTGTCTCCTAATTTGTTATCACCGTACAGTGAATATATAATGAGATCTACAGAAATTATGCCAGGGATCCTGGTTGGTGGACATAATATAAATAACTTACATTATGCTGACGACACCGTCTTAATAGCAACAAGGCAGAATGATTTACAGGCAATAATAGATACAGTGGCTGTGGAAAGTGAAAGAATGGGCCTTAGTTTGAATAATAGAAAGACAGAAGTTATGGTGATATCAAAGAAACAAATTGTGCCTAAATATACAATTACAGTATATGGCGTTATTTTGGGGCAAGTGCAGGCATTCAGATATCTAGGTACGTGGTTAACATCTGATGGAAGATGCACCACTGAGATAAAGATCAGAATAAGACAAGTAAAAACTGCATTCTATCAACTGAAGAACGTTTTGTGCAATAAGTCATTGTCCTTGAAAGTCAGAAAAAGAGTTCTTGCATGTTACATAGAACCAGTTTTAACATACGGCTGTGAATCATGGACAATTAGTAAACGGGCGAAAAAATCCCTGGAAGCATTGGATATGTGGTTTTATAGTAGAATGCTGAAAATTAATTTGACAGCGGTTCCAAATGTTACTGTTATGTAGCCGGGGGAGCAGAATTGGGTTGAGCGCCCAAACTTGCATAAATACCCCATGGTCCGCGCTTTCATCACCTTTGCAGCAAAAGTCCAACTCCTGGCCTTCACGTGGCGGAACTGTTTTAACTAACAAGATAAGGGTTCCGCGAGTTACTGGCGCGGAAAAATAACCAGAACGCTCTAGATATGTATTCACGTACATACGTACATGCATGCGCAGACACGTGTGTGCGCGCTTACACATCTAAACTCGAGTAAGACCACAGCCTGCTTTAGCAAAGGAAAGGTGGTGAAGACGAAGGCAACCAGCCAGGAGGTGCACCACAGAAATCAGGATGCCACGCAATTACGTCATGAAATATGTCGACTACTGCTAAATGTTATGGTGCTCGCCCTGCTTTGGACCCCCAGGCAGGTGCAATGCCGGACCCTATGCCACGAAAGGGTCCAACAAAACAACTGGAGGTCCTCAGATGTCCTGTGGAACCAGGGGACCTGAGAATAGAGCGTCTGGCCATACCAAACAGAGACTAAAAATAATGCACAGGAATGCGGAAGGAATCAGCAACAATAAAACATAGAATTATAAAACATCTTGGACCAAGAATGGGTGAGCGTATGTTGCTTGCAAGAAACTCACCTCAACAAAAATATAGCCTTCAAAATCAAAGGCTACCAGTGTTACCGATCTGACCGAAAGGAGAGGCGAAAGGGTGAGATACTGACCCTTGTAAAAATAACATCTTTACCTTCCAAATTAAAGTTTACATGGAAGAAGCTAATGTATCAGACACTTAAACTTAAGACAGGCAATACAAACTTAAGACAGGCAATACAGACCTATATCCGATCAATTACTACTGTCCAAGTGACCGCCAACAGGCACTGGACACACTACCATTAAAAGGGGAAAAATGATTGTGTGTGGCGATTTCAACAGCGACTCGCAGAGCTGGGGCTATGATCACATGGACCAGAGAGGAGAGAGACTGGAGGACTGGCAGGATGAGAAAGATTAATCTTGATTAACAAGCCGTCCGACCCACATACTTCCTACTCGAGATTATGGCACACTACAACTACACCTGACCGGGCTTTTCATTCACAAGACCTGGAGAGGAACATTACACAAATTGTTGGGAAACAACTTGGTGACAGTGACCATTGAATAGTCTAACTGTAGAAAATGAGCTTGTAAGTGAAAGCAGCACCCTCTCGAGGTGGAACTACAAGAAAGCAGACTGGGCAATGTACAAGCATCCCACCAGCATACTAGTTAGAAACCTGACCACTGAGAAAGACATAAATAAAGTAGTTGAAGAGTTTGGGAAATGCATACTACAGGCAGCACGAGAAACAGTACCAAGAGGCGCCCGTAAACATTCTAAACTCTGCTGGAGTAGTGAACTGGAACAGTTGCATAATGATGTGGAAGTGTGTAGAAAGCAAGCAGAGGCCAAATCCAGCCAAGAGCACCACAATAAATACCAGCATGCAAAAGACAAATTTCAACATTGAAAGAGACACACGAAAGTTGAGGAAGCTAATAAAACAACTTAACGATGAGGGCACAGGGAGAAACAGGGGCGTCACTAGGGGGGTGCGGGGGGTGCGGGCCGCACCGGGTGACACCATCAAGGGGTGACACCAAAATAAAACAATTGCAAATTTGACAAAGCAGACATAGCTCTGTCTAGTCGGGTTTCATAACCGTTCATTGTTAATTTTAGAAATGTTAATGTTAAATAACAAAAATTTAACTTTGTCCGAGTTTGTCGAAGTTCTTTATTTATGTTTTACCTGAAGTATTGGAGTTATATTGTTCAATTTGTTTTCTTTCTTATGTCCTTATTAACTTTTTGACTTATTTTACAAACATTACTATATGCGATTATATATGGTACAGGAACACTCGGAAGAAGACCATGGTGAAATTCTAGAGGGGTGACACCAAGAGTTTACCGCACTGGGTGACACCAACCCCAGTGACGCCACTGGGGAGAAACTCAAAAATTACACTACATAAAGATGGAAACATCTTAACAGGTAAGCAAGCAGCTGACCATTTTGCGGACTCATTCGCACAAGATAACAATATCGAAATGAGTCCAGAGAAACAACAAGAGATTCGAGAGAAATTGCAACATACAGGACAGAATGAAATATTACACGAGGTTCTGGAAGCACCTATCAGCGAACTAGATCTATCCATATCAAATCTGAAAATGAGAAAGTCACCAGGAACTGATGGTATCTCCAATGAAATGCTCAGGAACCTAGAAACAGAGGGCCAAAGCAAAGCTGTTGCAGATCTTCAATAACAGCTGGACCTTAGGCAGTGTTCCACAAGCTTGCAGAGAAGCAATCATGATACCCTTCCTAAAATCATGGAAAGATAGCTCCATTGCCTCCAGCTACATACCAATTAGCCTCATCAGCTGTCTTTGCAAAACAATGGAGCGCATCATCAATCACAGACTGCAGTGGTACATTGAAAGTGAAAACATCCTTGTGCCACAGCAGGCTGGCTTTAGGCAGTGCTACTCTACGGAAGATCAGACAACCTACCTCTTTCAAGAAATTGAGGATGCATGGCAAGTGAAGAAACTGGTGCTTGCGGCTTGCTGCAGAAAGCCTTTGACAAAGTCTGGAAAGAAGGTCTGATGAAGAAACTGAGAAACTGTAAAGTCAATGGAAGAATGTACAAATGGGCGAAAGCATACTTGCACAACAGAAGAACCCGAGTACAGATAGACGGATTCAATAGCAAGAAAGTACTACTGCGTCACGGTGTTCCCCAGGGCGGAGACTTGACCCCCACACTGTTTCTAATCTTCATCAATGATTTTTTGTTGCTATTCTACGGCATGGAATTAAAGCTGCAATGTACGCCGATGACCTGGTTCTATGGAACACAAATAAACACGCATCAGTGGCCACCAAAGAGCTGTAGATACATTTGTTGCATGGGCAAATAGATGGTGTGTCAGCATAAACACTGATAAGTGCAGCACCACTCTATATACCCTCTCTCCAAAACAAAAGGCAGGGATCATCCAGATAAATGGAATGCCCCTTAGAGAAGATAAAGAGCCAACATACCTTGGAGTAACATTTGATGGCAGGCTGACATGGAGAAAGCATATCAACAAAGCAGTAGCAAAAGCCAGAAGGAAAATAGCCATACTGAGAAAACTAAGTGGAACCGCATGGGGTGGGGGGGGGGGAGGGGGAGTGGAAAAATACTAAGCAAACTTTATCAATAGAGCATACGACCACACTGAGTATGGGTCAACTGTGTGGTGTTCAGCATTTAAAAAAAAAAAAAAACACTGCAAAAGCTGGACAAGGTGCAAAAGCAAGCATTTAGAGTTACTACAAGAAGGATGAGATCAACCCCTATAGTGGAAATGGAGAAGATGGGGGGGGGGGGTGGCACAAGCACTGAATGAGCGCAGAGATACGACAACGCTAATGCGAGCAGAAAAGCTCTTCAGCTTGCCAGGCCACCCTATGAAGAACAGATTTGAAAACTTAGCTATGGGGAGGTTGAAAAGAAGCAGTTTTATCCACCAGGCCAAACGACTCTGCAGAGAAACCAGAAACCACCGATCTGCCCACAGTTGGTATCCGTCTGAAAATTATTCCAGAGCGAACTCAATGGAAAGATGAACATAGACTATCACTACAAATCCAAACAAAGGTGAGAGGAATATTTGCCAAGGACGAACAGAACGGTGTACAGCGCAGAACAGCCATTGTCAGCTTCCTTGATGAAGAATACCCACAGGGCCTGTGGATCCGAGTCTACACAGACGGGTCAGCACAAAATGCTGTTCGAAATTTAGAAGCGGGAGTGTGCACAGAATATCCAAATAATACTAGGGACACGACCAGAGTACCAACAGGAAAGTACTGCCATAACTATGATGCTGAAATTGAGGCAATCAAGATAGCAACAGAGAAATTACTAAATACCAGCCATGGTACACAACCTGTGGTGCAATTGACAGATGCATAATTAGTACTCGAGGCGCTCCTGCCTGGGAAATTGCCAGTAACTAAGGACACTACTTTCTGAACTTAGCAGTCCCCGGGAAGGTTAACCCGGTCAACAAATGCCCGCAGAAGTCGGATGTGTCGGCCTAACGGCGCAAGAACGCAGCTCTGCTGTAAACAGGCACAACGCAATCACATCCGGAAAAAAAAAACTCCGGATGAACGAAGAAGAAGAAGAAGAACTTAGCAGTTAGCATACGGTCACCATACAGTGGATCCCATCCCACTGTGGAGTACCCGGAAACGACAGCGCTGATCAATTGGCTAAGGAAGGAGCAATAAAAAAAAATTAAGAACAGCCTGATATGCCCGTTACATACCACCAAAAGAAAAGAATGATCAAATTAGTCAGAAAGCCACCAAAACCTATTCAAGACGACTACCACGTTATGGACAGACCAGAACTAGTCATTATTCTGCGCCTCATAACAGGACACAATATATTACACAACCACATGTATACAACATTCAAAATTTGTGAATCAGCCATGTGCACATGTGGATTGGCGTCGCAGACAGCAGAGCACATACTCCAAGACTGCCCAAAATACAACATATCTAGGCAAACCTTCTGGCCTAGAGAGACGACAGTGGAAAATAAACTCTATGGACCGCTGAGTGAACTAAAAAAAAAGACGTTAAATTCATACAGGATACAACATTGCAGTTATAGACATATTTCAAGCGAACGAAAGAAGTAGGAGAAGTGAACAGCCAAAAAGAGCAATCGGGACGTTTTAAGGGAAGCTGAGTCGCAAAGACAACTTATCACAAACATCAGAAAGAGACAGTCATCGTTTTTGACCACGTTATCAGAAGACAAAAACTGGAACACGTAGTGCTTGCTTGCTTGTGTTCGTTGGCTTGAGCTCCAACGCGAAGTCCTGTATGTCGGATGAAGGCATCCTGTTGTCCAACATCAGTGTGATGACATACAAGACCTGAGTTTTGCGTGAGTATCCGTTGTCCCATGTCTGGCTTATTGGTGTGCAGACTGGTGGTTCATCGCCGTACAGGCAGACACTCTCCGACTTCGGAGGAATCGGCGATCCTACTGACTTTGGCCAGGACCCCGAAGGGACCTGTTGCCCAGGACGCTCGACGAGGACGCGTCAATAGGTCTTGGCCAGTATATAACCCGGCCCTGGTGCCTTGGAAACACCTCTGCGTCCCGAACACGTAGTGACAACCGGAAAGATTTGCGGAAAAAGAGATAGAGGAGGACAGTGCGAAATGATTATTGATAGTCTTGTGTCATGGCATGGAAGGGAGTCAACACACGAATTGGTCAATGATGTCGGAGATCGTAATTTGTGGAGAGGCATGATTGCCCACGCCGGCCGACAAGGCACCGGATGATGATGATATTAAAATTGTGTCATTCTTTGATTTTAAGCATCCAGTGGTCATTCACGTTTTCCTGCCTGATAAGATATGTATTTGTTGATATATGGTATGTTAATCGTACCCATGATTTGTCACAACCTTCGTGCATTTATGATACAGCCACATTTCATTGGCCTCTTTGCATTTATTTACTATTTCTGTATTCATTCTATTATATTTGTCCATCTTGCAATTTCTTTCTTCTTTCATCATCTGCCGAATTTCATCTGTCATCCTGTATAATTCTATTAAAAGGGGAATGGTTTCTTTTGATGTCTATTGTATTAATCCAAGCAACATATTAGGGACGTTCATTTGGAGCCCGTTCCAATGGCTTTATTACAAAAGCATGAAAGAAACATTAACAGGGGTCGTAGAATTAAATAAAGCATTCATTTTGATTGAATTATGCACCATGGGTTGGTCAGAAGAAGTTGTTGTAGGCATTCAGGCAAGCATCCCATTGTTTAGGTAGGCGGCAAATGCCGTCCGCAATAAAAATGGATAGTGGTTGCTCACTAAACCAAGTGTTTACCGCGTTCATTACGTCTGCGTCTGTGTGAAATCGTTGCCCCGTGAGAGCTTTTTTTTAGAGGTCCGAACAAATGAAAATCACATGGTGACAAATCAGGACTATAGGCTGGATGTTGCAGAATTTCCCACTTCTTCTAAGCTAATGATTCCTACACAATCTTTGCAACATGCGGATGAGCATTATCGTGCAACAAAATCACACAGCGAGAAAGCATGCCGAGTCGTTTATTCCTGATGGCTTTTTGCAGCTTGTCTAGTGTTTTCAAGTAGTGGGTAGAGTTGATGTTGACACCAGGTCCTTTAAAGTCGGCCAACAATAACCCTTCATGGTTAAAAAAAAAAATGCGCTCAGCTTAACCTTACTAGCGGAAACCCGTAACTGGATTTTTTTTGGCTTTTTGTGATCCAGCATGCTTCCATTGCATGCTCTCTCTTTTGCTGCTCGGCTCAAAGTGGTGACACCATGATTCATCGCCTGCCACCATGCGGAAGTGAAATTCATCACCCTCCACTTTGTAACGCAGCAAGTAGTTCAAACACCATCCCATGCGTTCCTCTTTTTGGTGGTCGGTCAACATCCATGGTACCCACTGTGAACACACCTTCCAGTATTGCAGTTTCTTACGAATGACCTTTTGAATTGTCCCAATTGACACATAAAATTCTTTCTCTAGCCAACGTATGCTTCAATAACGGTTCATCTGTACTGCTGCATCAACTTTGGAGAGTTTTTTTTTTTTTTTTTTCTGTTGCAACAATATACGCTTGACCCGGCCGTCGAAGATCTGTCGTGAGCTGACGTTCTTTCTGAAACATTCGTGCCCAGTCTGTCATTATTGTCTTCGACACACATTTGTTACCGTACGCTGCCTGCATTCTTCGATGAATGTCCACTGGTCGACATCCTTTAAATGAAATAAACTGAATCACCGCTCTTTGAGCTTCTTTGGGCGGATTTTGGATCAACCCGGCCATTTTCTCAATGGTCGGAGACAGAACCTATGCATCATGGGACGATAAGCACATGCCCTTTTATTCATTGGTCAGTACTTATCACATAACTATGACATGATCATGTTCAACGTACGCAATTACGCGCAGTGCGACACGAACGGATTTCAAATGAACGCTCCTAATAGCTCATAAAAAGTATATATTATTAAAATTATATCTGTTCCTAAAATCTTTGTCAGGCTGACCTTTTAAGTAATGGCATAACTAGCTTGATTTTCTGTGAGATCTTCTTTATAGTCTTCGGTTATAATGTTATCTTTCCTATAGCTGATACATGATCACTATGTCAATGTGCTTCTGGTCTGGATGTTGTTCCTACTAAATTGCTTCTAAATCTAATTGTTATCAATATGTAGTCAGTTAACATATTTTCTGAGGCTCTTTCAAGTCTATGATCGTCGAGGATGGCGTTTGGATGGTGTTATCCATTAGCATATCATGGTATTCTGCATACGCTATTAATCTGTCTCCTCGCTCATTTCTTTCACATAAAACATTGGTAATAGTCACGTGACTCAAGTGTGTATTGCCTACTTTTACACTGAAGTTCCCGAGTCATCACCCAGTAGTGGAGTTAAGCATTGCCAAATATTTAAGACCGCTCGTTCTTAAACATCCGGTGTGCTGGTGAAGAGGTAGCAGATTCAAGCCCTACACTAATCGGTCGAACTAAAATGTTTACTTCTCGTTCTTGATTTGGGGACATAAATTACAAATACCTCAGTAGTCGGAGTGGGTTCGCCTGATGGCGAGGGACACTGGTAATAGGGAAAGCTAACCCACAAACAGAAATCAGTCTTGTGCACTAGAATTAGTAGCACGTGTATGGAATACATGTGGGTTCAAGGCAAGCGAAGACACACCGAAAAACAAAGTACTTATTTACTTCCATGCCATGTAGCAAGAATGGTCAGAACAACATTCCATGCCATATCGCAAGAATGGTCAGAACAACATTCCATGCTATAGAGCAAGAATGGTTAGAACAACATTCCATGCTATATAGCAAGAATGGTCAGAACAACATTCCATGCTATATAGCAAGAATGGCCAGAACAACATTCCATGCTATATAGCAAGAATGGTCAGTACAACATTCATTTCCAGCACCCTATCATTTGTTACTATAAGCTCAAGTTTCTACGTTTTAAACATGTTATTTTCTCACCCACCTGAGCCCTAACCTCAGCGAGGATATAATGAGTTCAATAGAAAATGTTCTAGGCGGAACATATTCTATGGTTGAATGTGTTCTATAATGATATTATACCCTGTATTATTCCCTGGGAAGTGTTGGGAGAGGGGAGAGGGGGTGTTAGAAATTGGTAGTACCTCTGGTTTGTTTGTTTGACCGTCGTGCCTTTTTCAAAGTAGCTCACCAACCATTGGTCCAATTCCAATTCCAATTTTCGAAAGAAAAAAAAAATTCCAAATTCGGTCTCGTCTAACCTGCTTCTTCATCGGTGGTTATTGTTGAGAGCCGTGGTTTTTGTGGGTTTTTAGCCCTGTTTCTTGTCTTGTGTGCTCTTACGAACACCGGACCTCGGACCGGTTACATAAGCGTTTGTGTCTGTGGCGTCAGCTGGGGGGCGGGGGGGGGGGGGTTGATCGGCGGTTGTCTTTTGTGCCCGTCTCCTCTGGTGGTGTCTTTTGTTAGTGAAGGCTGCTGGTTCGTCTGGCTTGACTGGTTGCAGTCCTTATAAGGACTTTTTATTTGGTATTTTTGCCTCCTTTTTTTGTGAATTGTCTGTAGCAGCTTTTCGATGTTTTTATTTTCCTTCTTGCGCCCTTTTTCACTTTCGATTTTGAGTTTCTGTTGCCTTTCGATTTATTCCTCTGCGGTCAGCCTTGGGATCATCTCTCCGTCTTCTATATAGTACGTGTAGCCGGGTCCATCCTCAAAGTCAGTAATACTCTCTGGGTATACTACCAGTCTCCTGAGTTTCTTGGGCTTCTTCTTTTCTCTTTCATCCCAGCGCCTTTTGAATTCCTGGTGCCTGTGTTCCTCCAATCTTATCTATTCTTGGCACTCCTCCAGGGAGAGTCCAGGTGAGTATTCTGTGCCGTCTTCAGAGGTCTGGTGGAATAATGTTTCCCTCTTGGATTTCTTGGGCGTCGTGGTTGGACTGTTGGCCTTAGCTTGCGATTCCGGCTCGGTATTTAGCTGGGTTTCATCTTGTGGCTTGTCTGCGTTCTCTTGCATAGCTTCTGTTGGTTTGTTTCGGATTACTTCCATTTCAGATTTCAGTAGCTCTCTCTCCGCTTTAATGGTGCGTAGCATTTCTTCGTTTTCCTTCTTCATCGCGGCCATATGTTCCACTTCTTGCTTGATGTTACGCTGGATCTCCTTTATTTCAGCAAGCAGCTTGTCGTTGTCGCTGGTCGGTGCCGGTGTTTGAAGCAGCTTGATTTGCTTCTTTAGCTCATCTATCTGGTGTTGCAGCTGAGCTTTTTCCGCTTGTGAGATGCACGTGGCTGTCTCGCACCTCCGCATTGCTTCGCTGTATGGTGTCTTTGTGTTGATGGCGAACTTAAGACATCTCTGTGTCTTTGGAGGTACGGACAGCCCAAGTATCTTGCTCCATGCTTGCCCAGGCAGTTGGCGCACTTTCTTTTGTTGTTGGGTGCTCGGAAGTCCGTGTCCAGTTTGGCCAGCGGACACTCCTTGAAGGCGTGATCATCGGCGCAGTATCGGCATATTTCCGTCTTACTGCGACACGTAGCTCTACTGTGGCCGGCCTTCTGACATCTGGAACATTCGGTGATCCTTGGTATGAATCTCTCTGGCTGCATTCTCTTGTTGATTGATACTGTGATCGGCATCTCACTGCCCTCCGATATCACCACCGCCAAGGTTGTGGGAATCTTGGAGTAGGTGAGGAGCTGCTCCGCCTTCAAGAATCGTGTGTTGAGATTCTCTTCTCGTAGCTGCTTCAGGATTTCTTCGCCTGATAGTTCCACTTGGATACGCTTGATAACCCACTTAATTGTCGATGAATCGGTGTTTCCGACTCTGGTGTCTTTCTCCTCTCTCTGCTTCTCAGTAGGTTTGGCTCTTGTCTGTAGTGGGCTGTCGACGGTCTCCCTCGTGGTGGCTTCAGTAGTGGCTGTAGTTTCAGGTTCTTTGTTACACCTCGCAGGTAGGCTCTCCACGTTCTTCTTCTTGTCGGCTCCCACGCTGCACATTTTGGATGCCACGGGTCTTTTGATGTTCTTGCAACGTGCCATTTTCCCCTGTATCAGGCTTCTTGACTTGTTCAGGTAACTTGTCTTGATAGCGCTCCGATTCTGATATCCAGCCCTCTTATAATTAAAATATGAATAAAATTAGCGGAACTGCGGTAAAGCTGTGGAACAATATAAAATAATACAAAATAATTGCAGGTTTACAGAACACAATTACGAACAATACAAGGACGTTGCGGGACTAGCCTTCACCAGCACACAAATACATACACAAAACACAATATATAATCACGGAGGAGGCCCTCCACTGACTACATTAAGGCATAAGAATGGAATGAGAAGAATAAAAATAAGAAAAACCCCGGGAAGGTTAACCCGGTCAACAAATGCCCGCAGAAGTCGGATGTGTCGGCCTCACGGCGCAAGAACGCATCTCTGCTGTAAACAGGCACAATGCAATCACATCCGAAAAAAACTCCGGATGAACGCAGAAGAAGAAGAAGAAGAAGAAGAAAATAAGAAAAATAAGAACAATGAAGAGAAAATGAAAAGAACAATTAAAAAACAATGATTTGCTACTTATCTCAGAATCGCAGGCTGTCATACTAACATGAATTAGACCTTGCTACTCTTATATAGCTTTCTCCGTGGCGAAGGTTTTACGTGTGTAGTTCGTAATTCCGCATACCCGCGTTTGAAACACATCTGTGGTGGTTATTTATGAAATGGAAAGGGTGCCGGTCGTTCAGAAAGCAATGGCTAACTACTGAACATAAACTTGCCCAGTAATCACGAACAGCCAAAAAATGCTGGGGTTGACTGCTTCGCCCTGTAAAGGACATGCATATAACTAACTCTTATATAGACAGGCGTGGGAGTCTGTGGGTCATGGGGACCGGGGTAGGGGGATGGTAACGGTTCAGTGAAGATCCGAGGTAAATGAGTGGAAGTGGTATATGAAAAAAGGAGGGAGGAAGGTAAGGTGGCAAACTGGAAGCAATGGAGATGTGATGGTGAAAACTAAGGAATGCTCCGGTGGCCGTCCGTACAATGCATGAGTAGGTGCCAGTTAAAGGTTGGCCATAGTCATAGTGGGCGAATATTGAGGAGCGCTGATGTGTGCACCTAAGTATGATTCTAATAATAACGAAACTAATAGTCTGTGCTCTCCCATGTATGTACCAAAAGAATCCAAAAGCCTGGGCGGACTGATATTCTTGAGCGCACATACATACATCTATACACATCAACATACATTCATACAACCTTATACGTACATATGGATATGGTAAATATGAGAAAGGAGAGAGAGAGAGAGAGAGAGAGAGAGAGAGAGAGAGAGAGAGAGAGAGAGAGAGAGAGAGAGATTGAGATTGGGGGGGGGGGGGGTGTTGGTATAATATCTGCGATATGCCACATGGGATATGCGGAATTAGAAGGTCTAAAAATACGAGGTTTCACTCATACTGTTTCAATTCCTCTTATAGTCAGCCCGAGGCAGCGGCCACCCCCGGGCAACAGCTTTGACGAGCTGGCTAATCCAAAAGAGGGTTAAGTAAAGGGACCCATAGGCACGAGGCCAACATCAGAGGGAAGTTGTTTCACAGAATAAAAGAACAAAATATGGCAGGCAAAACCCGCGTTTTATCAGAAGGAACATCTGGTGCAAGCAATAAAACTATATCATTGGAAGTTTAGTTTAGTCGACTGATCAACATCACGACACACGGGTGTAACCCATAAGTGCCCCGTTCTTCTCCCAACTCAAGCCTGAGTCCGGAGAAACTCAGCTCAGTGCACGAACTCTGTAGCATCGGCGAGGATCCTTAAATACTTTGGGTAGATTTTTAACTCCAAATTTTGCCCGGGCTGCGCCGTTAGGCTACTCTTTTTTCGATTTCCAACTGCCAAAGGATTTTTTATGTGCGCAACAATACACACGGGCGTCCGATCTCACTACCCAGAGACTCTCACTACCCAGAGACCAGGGGAAATTATATTACTAGAAGTCCACGTGAAAGAATTCCGGTCCTCACCGGGGCATGAACCCGGGACCTCCAGCACTCGAGGCGGACACCATACCTCGAGACCACTCAGCCCCCTCATCATTGGAAGTTATGTAACATAATTAATCACGGTTACATGGAACCATTGTTAACATATGACTGTAAATATTGGGCAGTTTGTAAAGAAGGAAGACAATCAATTCAAGTCGCATAAATATAACTTTATAGAAGAATAATCAAATACCATGGATAAGAATAACGTGAGCGGTCATATCGTAATAACTGATTAAGACTAAAGGGAAGAGACAAAGCAGCAAGCGAAGTTTCATTACAGCCTGACTTCATAGGTATTACATTGCATCAACATACTGCAAGAGAATGAGAGCTGTTAATCGCTGCCGGGCACTTGATAGCGATTCACTTAACACTTAACAGAAGAGACAAGAAAGAGAAGCCAGGAGATGGCACACCTTGGCTGTGGATGATCCAGCAACAAAATTAAAACAGTTACACCCCCTAACGATTTCAATGCCACGTATCCGGAGTCACGCATGCGTCGCTGCTATCACTTCCGGAAACAATTCGTGTCCATAAAAGCCTTCTATGACCACTTGAACAAGAGTACTAGACTTTGAAAATGAATTTAATAGATCGCAGAAATAAGCAGTTTGTAACTGACATTTGACTTTTAAATCACATATATGTGCAGACTATTATGTTAATTCTGTTCTGAGCGTTTAATCTAGAGCTTTCGGATTTACTTGTGAAAACTCGAGAATGGCTGATGGAAACCAGGCGTACTCAACAAACCAACCTCACCAAGAGATGCAGAAGCAGACTGAGCAGCTTCCGTTGTTTCCACCACAAGGAGGTATTAACTGTTCTGTGATCATGCAGTACTGCTACATGTGAAAGTTACTGCAGCACGACAGTATTCGAACAGTAATTGAATAAACCCACGTCTCTTAGTTGAAAACTCCAGACTGTCACATCGGGTCAAACAATGAAATGAATGACCTGACATCTTCAGTCTCAACCCACTCACCTCACAATATTTAAGGCTGCCTCAGATGTTATTTTAATATACACAGTAGTAATTTATATTGTTAGCTCCTTCTATCTTAGACAGTTATTTCTTAAACTCCATCATCCCAACAACTACTATATTATTTATTAGCTTCTCACCCAGATTAAAACTGCAAATGCAGGGCTGCTGTAAAAGGAAAACACCAGCTGTGAGCTGTACACATATTAAGATGCTTGGTCTCTCTTTACTACCCATTATTCCTCAATGGGGCATAGATCTCAAGTAACTCACTCCAAGCTGTCTTATATGTTTCTGTTTCCTGCAGCTCCGCCGATGACGTCCCCATATTATTCATATGTGGCTCTAATTCCCTGCAGACAGTTTTGTGCACAGTAGACATGTATAATTAAAGAATAATTTCATCCACCTGAATGGGTTTAGATTAGAATGTGCGTTTAAAGATTTAATACTACTTTGCGGATAGTTTTAGTTACATTGACTACATTACTTGTGTTAGTTACACACTAACACAGATTACTTACAGACAAACAGAAGCCTTACATTTCACACCACATATAACACCAGTATGGGAAACAGAGGCTCAGCCAATATAACTATCCACCATTAAATGTCACACCCCCTGTACTATGAACAAACTACCATCTTTAGGCTATGCACAGGACACTGCTATCTGTGAACACACCTGTTTCACCTCAACCTGTCACACACCCTGTATTGCATGTGTCACAATCTCCCAGAAGGGAGACTTTATAAGCAAACATTTGCTATTAATGTACGGACATTATTCGCAAATGGCTGGTCACGTGACGTTTACTACCGCCGTCAATTGGCTTAAGATAACTATTATTCTTCCTTCTTCTTTTCATTCAAACCTCACTTTCTTTTTGAATTTCAACTACACACATACTAATTTATTCCATAAAACTTTAATGATCATATCTTAATGAATGCCCAGATATGGTACTTACTTCTTAACGGTGAATTTGCGTACGCACGAGATGAAAGTAAGTCTGTAGATGACACTAGTCGCCCTATCTCAAGTGAACCAAGTCGACAGACCTCCACTTTGCAACTGAAGTTCTAGTCAACATTTATTTTTATGAACTCCGAAGCGAGGGTTCAAAGGTGATAAAGTTCACACAGGGTTAAATTTACATATCACGTAACCATAGTTAATCCTAATTAGGGCTGTACCGGATTAAAATTTTTGAAATCCGGCCGGAACCGGATTTGGCCGGATTTATGAAGTGAGATCCGGCCGGAGCCGGATTTACAAATAAAAAAATTAAAATAAAATAACGTAAAATACATCTTGACTTAGGTGAGTGGAGTCACTCGACTGTTCATTACTATAGACATGACAAAGATGACATATACTCATATTAAATCATTTAAATGTAAAATAATTACATTTACATTAGAATAAGTAATTAAGTAATATTAAGTTCCATAAGTTCAAGATAAAACATAATACATAAGCACATAATGCTAATTTAGTAATTTTTAGTTTTCAGTTTTTAGTTTTCACATTGTTTTCAGTTGGCAAATTGGCAGCTCAGTTGCAACTCACAACAACAGTACATTGAACAGATTGAATTTATTGAAATACATTCATTCAGTAATTTCACTATTTCAGTTAGTCACTGTGGCTGTGAAGTTGAACTCTCAGAGTCAAGAAGGGACGAGTTGTATTTCAGGAAAATCGTCTCTGCATTTTGTGGTAAAAGGCTACTACGGTGGCCAGTGATAATGTCTCCTGCAGTACTGAACAGCCTTTCCGATGGCACACTTGTAGGTGGTGGTGCAAGAAATTCCTGCGCCAGTCTAGCCATACTTGGAAATCTTTGCTTATTGGCATGCCACCATGAAACTGGATCTGACTGTCGAGTTTGAAGTGGCTCTGACAGGTACTGTGTCACCTCAGGTTAATGCTGTTGCCTTCGGCACTTGCAGAACGATCTGTGGTGGGATTTTCCTCGACAATTGTGTCAAAACAGCTCCATAGGCTGGACTCATACTGTGTGGCAGTGCTCACAGAAGTCAAAACACTAGTACTGCTACTACTACTAGTAGCTGATGGATCCTGTGGACTGACTGTTTGCTGAATCAATAATGGAGTTAGCTGCTAACAGCAGATGGGCTCGTGCATCACTTCTACCACGTTCGGAGAAGAAGCACAGCTTGAATCGAGGATCCAGTAGTGTGGCACAGGTGTAAATACTGTTGGATTCAATGTCCGCAAATCTACTGCTAACAGCTTCAAGCAGGGCTGCTTTCATAGTTTTGATCCCAGCATCACTACCTTCTTTCTGGAGGAAAGCCATGAATGTTTTCACTAATGGGATCACAACTGATATTGATGCCTGAGCTGCACTTATTTCACGTGTGATTTCTTCAAATGGTGCCAAACATTCTCAGTGACTGCCCACTGCTGTGCCGTTAGCCCAGTTACCGAATCAATTTCAACACAGTACAGGCTGATGCTGCGCCGTTTTTCTAACAGACGTCGTAGCATATAGAACGTTGAGTTCCATCGTGTTGTCACGTCCTGGATAAGCTGATGTTGTGGTAGGTTTAATTCATTTTGAAGTTCATGCAAACGACTGGTTGCTGAAGAAGAGTGTTTGAAATGTCCTACCAATTTTCTTCCAGTACTGATGATGCCAGCAACATACTTTTGACTCAAAAGACCATCACGCACACACAGCTGCAGTGTGTGTGCAAAACATCCAACACTTGAATAGCTGCCATCACGAAAGCATTTGGCAATGTTGAATGCATTGTCTCTCACAACAACATGGCACTTCTCACTTGCAATTGACCACTCATCCAGCATCATTTCAAAATGTGCAAGCCAATAAGGGTATTTGAACTCAATTGAACAAAAACAAACAAAAAAAAATTTCCGGCAGGAAGTCAAACCCTAGACTCCTGCTTGGCAGGCGGAGATACTAACCACTACACTACCGTGGACACAATTATATTTCCACAAACATTAGTAATATAGTCATACGTAGGCCATGTGACCAGCCGTTTGCGAATAGGTCACGTGATGAGCCGTTCGCGAATATGTCACGAGACCAGCCGTTTGCGAATAATGCCCCTACATTATTAGCAAATGTTTGCTTATAATCATTCTGCTCCCAGAATTCAGATCACATTCTTCAGAACTTCAGCAGAGAGGCTCGTCACCAGTTCTGGCCACAGGAGCCATTGTGGAAAAGTTCTGGAGTATGAAGTGGTGTCTGAAATGGGACTTCATCTAGAATATATTTATGTCTGAGTCTTGAAGTCACAAAATGCAGTAAAAGAGGAAAAGTAATACATCACATATACTTTTAGGTGATTGCACTATAGCTGTCAGTAGAAGTTTATCCTGATAAGTGGGGGTGACTGACCCCTTAACAAATTCATCCATAGTTGGCAGATCATGGAATGACCTTCAGATAATAGTGTGTCAACTTTAATATAATCCTGAATTTTCACGGGCAAAAGCGTGTTCACAGACCAAACAAGTGTGCTGGTCCTGTCAGTTACCTCCATATGGCCTATGACGAAAGCATCATGCAAATACGAGCCCTTATAAGCTCTGACCATGGGAAAAAGATATCTCTGGCTATGGGAGATAATGCAAACAGAAAAGGCAACCTGGCCTGCGGAAGGTCAGCTATGATGCAGACACAGGGAAACAGGACACACACATCTACAGTCAAGCCTTTGCCTTACACTGGCTCATTGCAATGCAGAAGTCAGGTGCAGGAAGTAAGATAGTCCAGAATTCCTCAGGGGGAATAATATTCATTTCTTCTACATCCAAGAAACCCACCTTAAATACATCCATATATTCTTCATCTTAGGACACACATTGGCAACCTACAGCACACGTGTCAAGTGTGGTATGTGGAATAATTTTTAATGGCACCCTGAGTGAACTGAAATACAGAATGTGATCTCATTTCAAAAATTTAATTGTTAATTAAATAAGTAGTAAAGGTCCCTTAGACAGGTAAGAACATGGTGGCTGATGCGTTCAGTATCACGCCAGCCACTTTTATTTCTCAAGACATTTCTTGGTACCCATTTTAGAACTGGAACATCGGTCAGTTTTGCTGCAACAACAGATAGCATCCATAAAATCACAGCCAGGGTAGTAAATAGCCAATTAGGGGATAGTGACCATGTCCCATTTCCCTTTAAAATATGGTAGGGATAGAGATCATAGAACATGAACCCCAGCTGGAGCTTTAAAACAGCTAACTGAACCAATTTTAAGGAACAGGCAGATTAACTTTGTTAGGATGTGTTATGATCAAATACCTGAACAAACACTAATATCCTTACAAAAGTAGGCCTTAAGACTGCAAATATATGAGTTCACGTGGCAAGCCAGAAAACTACAAACCTTACTGGAGCGACTCACTGAGAAAACTCACACATAACATATAGTGCTATGCAGGTTAAACCTTTCGCCAGACAATATGAACAATCACAGTAAAGCATGCCTTTAATGAACAAAAGATTGAAATCCAAAGAATTGGCATGAAAAGACTAATGACCTACACATAGGACAAGGGCATGACCAAACTGTATCAATCAATCATGTGCCATGCCGGAAAGCGTGGGCGGTCATGTAAGCGAATCATGATATACTAGGCACTTTTAAAGAGGTAGTTTGCCGTTGCTTTCCTCTATGGCAGTGATCTTACTGATCGGTGACCGCAGCCATTGGCTCAAGTAGAGCTCTTCTGCCTGCCGTCGTATAATTCGAGGCCATGACCCACAATATCTGTCGGCTGCCCTCAAAATTACATCCACCACCTGCCTTCCGTGGTTCTTTTGAAAACTTCCAATAAAAGGAACACAATATAACATCACATAATCCACAGGGAAACACTATTCACGGGGAATCCAAAGGAAATCACACGAAATCCAATGAAAAAACACAGAATAGCGTCCCTCCGAAAAGTAACGCTTCATCTTGCCTTCTGTATATCCTTGCATAAGTTAATCTTTCACAGTGGGAAAATTGAGCATTGCTATAAATTGAAATAAGAACAGGAAAACTCAAGGAAAAGATGGTGTCATGAATTACATAATTAAAAAATCGAAGTCTCCTGGCCAAATGCAAATTCTTAATTTAAAAAAAAAACCAGACTTGGTGTCAAGGAAACATTTCAAATCTGTGGCATGAATCAGCCATCATTCCTATTGGAAAGCTGGGTCAGTATAAAAGCAGTGCATTTAGCTACAGGCAGTTAGCTTACTCCTTGGGTAAGATCATGCAGAAAATGGTGAACTGCAGGTTACTTAAACACCTTTAAATTATGTCATATACCGCTGCATGCTGAGATAGATACTAAGATGGAGATCTAAGCACTTATGAATTCTTTGATGTGCAGTGTTCTGATAACTAACTGAATGACAATGCCAGCTAGACAACTCGCAATGTTCAGTTAGGAAAAACAAATGCTGCACTGGGAACCAACTAGCAGACCTAGCCAAAGAGATAAAAAATGTTTTTCAAGAAAAAAAAAGTACTGGCTGTGTGTATATAAGGTATGGAGGGTGCTCAGTCTCAAGTTCTGCACAACTTGCAGAGATGTGCACTTTGACCTGGAGAAGACGAAGAATTTCATCCTGGCTTATAGGCTGACTGTATAACATAATCAGTAACCTGACTGCTAAGCAGAAGAAACAAGCTTGTTCCATGTCCTTTACAGGACATCACAATCAACCCCAGCATTTTTTTTTACTGTTTCTGATTTATTAGGCAGGTTTTATTTTCACTAGTTTGCCATTGATTTCTAAATGGCCGACGCCTCATGCCATGTAAATCAGTGTAAAGCAGCCTTCTTTCATATCAACTACAGCTGATTTCAAACCCTCGACTCGGCATGTCGGGGAATTGGGAAACACATTCACTGTCCCTAAGCCAAAACGCTGGATAAAAGAAGAGTATAAATAAATTAATAATTTGTATTACCCAACCAACTGAATATAATACAAATTAGTTGTAGCAATGGTAATAGTTGTAGCAATGGTAATAGTTGTAGCAGTGGTAATAGTTGTAGCAGTGGTAATAGTTGTAGCAGTGGTAATGGTTGTAGCAGTGGTAATGGTTGTAGCAAAGGTAATGGTTGTAGCAATGGTAATGGTTGTAGCAGTGGTAATGGTTGTAGCAGTGGTAATGGTTGTAGCAGTGGTAATGGTTGTAGCAGTGGTAATGGTTGTAGCAGTGGTAATGGTTGTAGCAATCATGGTAATAGCTGTAGCAATCATGGTAATAGTTGTAGCAATCAAAATGGTCACTGTCTCTTTATGCTCCGCTGATCTTTGCTCAGTCATCTCATGCTCACCCCCACTCTAACGTAGCATGCTCACATGAAACACTCCAACATTCATGCACCATGCCTGCCACAAAGACACTATCACACGCTCACTCACAAGAGACAGTGATATTGCCTTAAAAATAGATGTCTATCGGCTGCTGAAGGCAGCAAGTCAAATGGTTTGGCCATGCAAGTAGGTTACCAACTAACAGTATACCACAACAAGCAATGATGTACAGACCAGAGGGAAGCAAAGGAAGAGGCCGACCACGTAAAGATGGACACAGGGAATAACAGTCTAACACAGTCTATTTATTTTTTCTTCCGCGTTTCCATCCTGTTTCAGGATATTGCGGTCAATATTGATACATGAAGCCCATAAGCGGGCACTCTCCCACTGTTTATACTTCACCTCGACACCGAAAGGTACAAGAGGAACTTGATGAGATGAGGTCAGCTGTGGAGCAAAATATAGTGAGAAAATTACTTTTTTGTAATCATGAACAAAATATTATAATAATAATGTATGCATTTAAAGCACAAAGCTAATTGAATGTAATAAGAGAATATTCTGTGACAGTTTTTATTCACAATAGCCATCAGTAATGATGATAAATAAGTATGGCATAGTAGCAGTTGTGCATAACTTTGAGGTATTGTGTTATAAGTGCTGAAATAATATGAGTATATCTGTAGATGGTCAGTGTCTGTTGCTGAGGAGTTAGTGAAACACTTTCACAATTTCCGGAAATATCCAGTCAAGTGTTCTAAATTAGCTGCTGGTGATTTTGCAGCAAGGATGTTAAATAATATGTCCGTACACACACTAGGTGGTGAAGTGGAGTGAATCACTTCCACACCACTGTTCTCCTCAGTCACATTTCTGGTACACATTTGAGAAGCTTGTTGATTCCAGAGCCATATGAGATTGGACAGAAATCTTTCCTCAACTTGAAACATGGAAATGATGTTCTGGTAAGCCAGTGCAATATCCACTGCTTCCATGTTATATACGTGAATGAGTTGAGTCAAGAAACACCATCATATCGCTCAGGACATTCCGGTTTGCACTCAGTGCCCATCTTCAACAACAAGTGAAGAGTCCCAGTACTAATGGTACTAGATGCGGCCAGATTGTGCCCTTCCGGCCATTCCTCAGAGTGCTTGGTGTTGGTCAGATCTTCTGGTCACTCCCTGCCACACCATTCTGTCCAGGCCATGATGATTTATCCATTCTTCCACTATTTACATGATCCCAAACAGCCCTGACAACATCTGCTTTATCGCGCATGAGTACCCCACCTAGCGGTGCAGTCCCAACCAATCTGTCCATCTGTTTCCCAACACGCCAGCATGCCCTGGAGAAAAGATATATATGTTAATAAAAAATATGTTCATTTAAGTACATGCTATGTTTTTACACAGAATTAATGAAAGTTGTCTGCTATTTCAATAGGTCAGAACAAAGCACCCGTAGCTGCATCAAATGGACCATTTCAACCAAGTGGATCATTTCACCCAGGCCCTCATGGTGCCAACTGGAGACCCATGAGCACCCCTCCTCAGTCAACTAATATGAATGGGTTTCCTGCACAGCATCCACAGCAGTCAAGAATGCCGGTAACAAATCCAGCTCCGCAGCCTCCCCCACATGTGTATCAGACACCTAGTCTCGTTCAACAGAGACCTCCAGGTCAGTTCTCGTTTTCATCTCCTTCGGTTCAGCCAGCTGATACAGTTATGAATGGACCAGGCAACACGAACTTTAGACCCCCGGTGACATCTAGTTTTCCCCCCTCAAGTGGTTTTGCACCACCACCACGACCTGGATATGTAATGACACCACCACAAAGTGGTAACCAAGCAGTAAGATCACCTGAACCACTTCCCCCATCCCACAGTTTCAGTCAACCACCATCAACAGTACCTTATAGTGCTGGTGTCCAAGGTTCCGCTGGTGACAGCCTACAGAGTAAGTTACATTTTTTTACCTGCTTGCAAACTTTAATCCTGAAGAGCTACACAATTCTGAGTAGGGTGAGGGGTATTTTTTGCCAGTTAATGGGACATATTTTATTCACTAAATAAATTTGAGTTTTGACTTTATTTTCTCAGTGACAATGTTAAATCTGTCATAGATACTATTTGTTACTTGTGTTCATTTAATCATGTTAAATATGTCGTAGGTAGTATTTTTTAATTGTGTTTGTTTAATCAGAATGTTTTTATTATTTCTTGATAAAAAATCATAATTATATGCTTTGCTAACTGGCATAGGCATTTGTCTTTCCACAGATCTCAGTCCTAGGTGTTCTGGATCAATTCTGCTGATAATATTCCTCAATGCCTTTCAGTATTGTTTCTCTTGGTCTGCGTCTGTCTTTTTTTTCCTCACTGATTATTCTTGTGATAAAAGATCAATACAAAAAGATATCCATTTCCACAGTATCATGGTATATTGCAAATATAGTACCAGGCTAATTTTTTCTGGACAATTTATTGAGTGTTGTGCTCATCCTTTACCTCGCAGAACATTTTCTGGTATCCGGTCTGCAAGTCTGGGTTTAATTTCAGAGGCACATGGTGTCGAAAGAATTTCACCTCAAGGAGGTTTTTAACCAATAACCACCATAAATATAGTGCTCATATTGAATGTCAAGAGTTCTTCTCAATTCATTTCCTATTTCAGGCTGATTCTTTAACAAGTTTTTTTTTTTTTAAATGTCTGAAGCACCATAATTGTCTGATCTTATCTCATTCAGTGTTTACTTCAATTCTACGAGGGGAAGTCAATAAGAAAGTCACAAATGGCTGTAGAAAAATAACTAAATATGATAACTTGAAACCAGTTTATTTTTATACATACATTGTCCCTTTATTTCTCAACATAATTTCCACCATCATTGATGCACTTATCCCATCGTTTCATCAGTCCTCCAAAACCAGCTGCATAGAACTGCATGCTCTGTTTTCTAAACCATGTTTTCACTTCACATTCAACTTCGGCGTCATTCGCGAAATGTCACCTGCCAAGATGGGTTTTCAGTGGACCAATAAGGTGGAAATCGCTATGGGCTAAGTCGGGGCTGTAAGGTGGATGTTCCAGAACTTCCCACCTTAGTTGGTTAATTTTCTCCTGAGTTAATCGAGCCGCATGTGGTCTGGCATTGTCATGAAGAAGCAACACTCCTCTAGTCAGCAGTTTTCATGCATTATGCTGTATGCTGAACCATGTGAGCATCCTATTGCAGATGCTACAGAGTCTATTATTACTCGCCTGTCACCTCTAATCATCTCCTCCACCCGCTGCATGGATGCTTCTGTTGTAATCTCAGCAGGACCACCAGATCGGATTTCATCAACAATTTTAGAGTGTCCTTGAGTAAATGTTTCTACCCAGCTATGCACCGCTTTAAGGGACAAACATTTGTTAGCATAAACAGGAAGCATTTCCTTATGAATGTCCTTTGCAGGCCGTTCTTTTTCTCACATAAAACGCACAACAGAACGTTGCTCTTTGGTTATACACTCTGTAAGTACAGTCGCCATTTTCTTTATGCGCTGCGCGTACGCATGAGACACCTAGCACCACCTGAAGAATGGGAATATAAATTTCGATGTTGCTGTCTTCTAATGACACCTGTAGAAAACACTAACTACATTTACCTGATTGATTGATTTAGGAACCGACATCACAGCACTCGGGGCATTCCCATAAGCGCTCCGTCCCCATCCTCAGAAGCCAGTGAAGAGTTCCAGCCCCAATAGTAATCTGATTATATGTGTGTCTCACCTTTCCTCTAAGCGTCGAGCATTGGCCAGATCCCCTTGTCACTCCACGCTGTCGCATTCTTGCCAGACCATGGTGATCCATTTGCTCCTCCGAGGTGTACATGTGCTCCCACAAGGCCGCAACCACGTCTGCCTTATCATGCATCAGTACTCCACCAAGTTTTGCAGAGCCAGCCAATCTGTCTGCCTGTTCATTCCCCAACACACCAACATGCCCCGGAGAAAATATCCAGACGATGCTTGCCACCCGTGACTTCCGAAGTGAAGCAAGCCACTCGGCACGAAGCTTGCCAGTCCTCACCCTACTCAGCATGCTTTCTGAGTCAGTTACAATCACGATGTGTGTGTGTATCGTATTCTCCATCCAGCGGAAAGCTGCACTGACTGCCTCCACCTCCATTCTTAAGCTAGACGTCGACCATTAGCCTTTGCCAAGACACCCCAGGCACTTCTACTACCTCTCAACACCGAACCATCTGTGTAGATAATCACATCACCCGGGCGAGCATTATCCTGAATTAATTGCTGGATTTCCACTTCCTACATTTACCTGCCATCCCACAGAACTATGGGACTTACTTATTGACTCGCCCTTGTAGTTTTTGAATGACTTCTTTTTCTTCTTCTTTTCCTGACTATATATATATATATATATATATATATTTTTTTAATTTTTCTTCCGCGTTTCCATCCTGTTTCAGGATATTGCGGTCAACACCAGCATCTTTCAGCTGTATGTTGATTCCTAGGCTAGATTATGCTCATCAGCACGCCACGACTTTCTGAGCGACCGGCTCCATAAGTCACTGGCATGACTCAAACCACTTCTAATTCTCGTGCGCTCACGCCAGCCACAAGAGTATTCGGGGTTAACGGAGAAAGCTGCTAACCCCTCGGCCAGGGAGCTGGCATATATCTTCTTATATATAAATTAGGATGTGCGTCTGTATGTATGTCTGTATGTATGTATGTCCTTTATACGCTCGCGAACGGCCCATCCGATTGAGATGAAATTTTCTACACGCCTTCCTTTCATTCCAGAGCTGCCAACTGTCATAGTTTTTTTTTTCTTCTTCCTCCTCCTCCCTCCTCCCTCCTCCCCCTCCCAAAATACGTACGTCCAGGAAATGGTCTTCTACATAGACACTTCTCTCTGAGGTCCGCGATAACATATTAACCTGGTGGGATGGCAATCAATCATCCTACTACCTCCTCCCTCCTCCTCCCTTCTCCCTCTTCCTCCTCCCTCTTCCTCCCTCCGCCTCCTCCCTCCTCCCACTCTCTACTCCTCCTTCCTCCTCCCTCCTCCTCCTTCCTCCTCCCTCCTCCTTCTCCTCCCTCCTTCTCCCTCTTCCTCCTCCCTCTTCCTCCCTCTTCCTGCTCCCTCCGCCTCCTCCCTCCGCCTACTCTCTCCTCCTCCTCCCTCCTCCTCCCTCTCCCTCCTCCTACTCCCTTCTCCTCCTCCTCCTCCTACCTCCTTCTCCCTCTTCCTCCTCCCTCCTCCTCCCCCTCCTCCTCCACCCTACTTCTCCCTCCTCTTCCTAATCCCTCCTCCTCCCTCCTATTCCTCCTGTCTCCTCCTCCCTCCTTCTCCCTCCTCCTTCTACCTCTTCCTCCCTCCTCCTTCTCCCTCCACCTCCTCCCTCCTCCTCTCTCCTCCTCCTCTCTCCTCCTCCCTCTCCCTCCTCCCTCCTCATCCTCCCCCACCTATGTTCTCCTCCTCCCTCCTCTTCCTAATCCCTCCTCCTCCCTCCTCCTCCCCCTCCCTCCTCCCCCTCCTCCTCCTCCTTCACCCTCCTCCTCCTCCTCCTTCACCATCCTCCCTCCTCCTCCTCCCTCCTCCTCATCCTCCCTCCTCCCTCCTCCTCCCTCCTCATCCCTCTTCCTCCTCCTCCTCCCTCCTTCTTCTCCCCTTTCCCCCCTCTTTCTCTTAATCCCTCCTCCTCCCTTCTCCTCCCTCCTATTCATCCCTACTCCTCCTCCTCCCTCCTCCTCCTCTCTCCGCCTATCTCTTCCTCCCTCCTCCTCCCTCCTCTCTCTTCCTCCTCCCTCCTCTCTCTTCCTCCTCCCTCCTCCTCCCTCTTCCTCCTCCTCCTCCCTCCTCCTTCCTCCTGCTCCCTCCTCCTCCTCCCTTCTCCTCCCTTCTCCTCCTCCCCCTTCTACCCCTCCCTCCTCCCCCTCATCCGTCTTCCTCCCTCCTCCTTCTTCCTCCCTCCTCCTTCTTCCTCCCTCCTCCTCCCTCTCCTCCTCATCCCTCCTCCATTCTCCTCCTCCCTCCTCCTCCTCTCTCTACCTCCTCCCTCCTCCTCCCTTCACATTCCTCTTCCTCCCTCTTCCTCCTCATCCCTCCTCCTCCTCTATCCTCCTCCCTCCTCCTCCTCCTCCCTCTACCTCCTCCCTCCTCCTCCCTTCACATTCCTCCTCCTCCCTCTTCCTCCTCCTCCCTCTCATCCTCTTCCCTCCTTCTCCTCCCTCCTCCTTCTCCCTCTTCCTCCTCCCTCTTCCTCCCTCCACCTCCTCCCTCCTCCCACTCTCTACTCCTCCCTCCTCCTTCTCCTCCCTCCTCCTCCTCCCTCTTCCTCCCTCTTCCTGCTCCCTCCACCTCCTCCCTCCGCCTACTCTCTCCTCCTCCTCCCTCCTCCTCCCTCTCCCTCCTCCTCCTCCCTCTCCTCCTCCTCCTCCTCCTGCGATCTCCTCCTCCCTCCTTCTCCCTCTTCCTCCTCCCTCCTCCTCCCCCTCCTCCTCCACCCTACTCCTCCCTCCTCTTCCTAATCCCTCCTCCTCCCTCCTATTCCTCCTGTCTCCTCCTCCCTCCTCCTCCCTCCTCTTCCCTCCTCCACCTCCCTCTTCCTCCTCCCTCCTCCATTTACCCAAGACAGACAGACATACAGATAGTCGGGAACGGGATCTTATATGACTACTTATATGATTTAAATGAGATGCTCTCCACCATGGGCTGGGCCGGGTCAGACAGACAGACAGATAGATAGACAGACAGACAGACAGACAGTCGGGAACGGGAGCTTATATGACTACTTATATGAATTAAATGAGATGCTCCCCACCAGAGTCTGGGCGAAGCCGGGCCGTGTCAGCTAGTATATATATATAGCGATATGCTGTGATCTGTATTTATAGCTATACCAGAAAGACCAGAAGCAATTGAATGTGAAGATTTTCATACAGTTAACCTCATAAACCATGTCACTTAGCTTCTACTCAGAATTATAATAAGAAGAACAAGAAAGAAAATAAAAATGGAAATTGGTGAAGAACAGTATGGATTTGTAGTAGGAAAGGGTACAAACGATACATTACAGACACTAATAGAAGGATCAATAGAGAAACAGAAAGACATATATTTGTGCTTCATAGATTATACTAAGGCATTTGATAAAGTAAAACATGATGAACTGATTAAAATTTTGGAAGATATTAACATTGATGGAAGGATCTCGGAATAATAAAGAATATTTACTAGAACTAAGTAGTAGCTATTAAAATAGGAAATAAAGAGGGCAATTATGAACAAATAAAGCTAGGTGTATGACAGGGATGTGTTTGTGTTGCCGGATCTCTTCTCCCTTTATAGCGACATAATAATGAGAGAGATTAAAGAGAAGCCTGGAATACTATTCTGAGATTATAATATAAACAGTACATGCTATGCAGATGACACAGTATTGGTGGCGGATAATGCAAAAAATCTACAACTATTTTTGGACATTGTATTAACAGAGAGTGCAAAGAAAGGACTCTTCTTGAATATCAAGAAAACAGTAACAATGGTGATATTAAAGAAAAAGGTGATACCAAAATTCTTAACCTAGTTGATAGTTTTAAATACCTAGGGGCATTTATAACATCAGATGGAAATGCACAACAAAGATTAAGAGCAGATTATGGCAAGCAAAAGCTACATTAAAGAAAATGAAGCATATCTTATGCAATAAGTCACTATCATTGAATGTAAGAAAGAGAGTGCAGAAGTGCTATGTAGAACCTGTTTTGCTGTATGACTGTGAATGTTGGAATGTAAATGAACAAATTAGGAAGAGCTTGGGAGCAACAGAGATGTGGTTCCTGAGACGAATGTTGCAAATTCCTTGGACTGCTAAAGTAACTAACTATGACTACCTGAAGGAGGCTAATGAAACTAGAACATTATATACAACAATAAGAAAGAGACAAACAGCTTTCTTTGGTCATGTGATGAGAAGAGAGGCATTGGAGAATATCATAACAACTGGACAGATCGAGGGGAAGAGAGGCAGAGACAGACCAGAGAAATGCTGGATTGATTGGGACGGTGGCATGGATGAATATCATCAGCAGAGTTGATCCAGAAAATGAAAGGCAGAGATCTGTGGAAAGTAATGAATACATACTCCAGCCGGCATGGCATTTGATGATGATGTTTTTCCCCCACACACACGGGCAGGCAAGCATGCACGCACGCACTCACGCACTCTCTCTCTAAGATTGACCATTGCCACTGAAGTCCACTTGTGTGTTTGTACATATCATTCTGTAGTTACAAGTTATGGGGTTTTTATCAGATAGTAAAGAATAATTGTTAATGTTTCTCTTAAAAATGCTTCACATATATTGTGTTGTTTTCAGGTCGACCAAATGAATTACCAATGCCTTTTCATGGACAAGGGCAGTATTCACATCAGATCAACCCCCTTCAGCAGAGCACTCCTATTACAACCCCAAGTAATTCAGGTAATTACACACACTTCCTTTATGAATACCAGAAAACTAACTTTCTGCAATAGTCGAGATTTGATATACCCCAGTTTTAGCCCAGTAGTGTTGAACCTAGCATGATTTGTTTACAAAAAAGCATGCGTCATCTTCTTCTTTTGTCTTCCATTTATACTGTTAGGTGTTATGGGAAGGGGTAATTGAAGCTCCATTGCCTGTGACCAGTGCCTTTCCTCCAATTTCCTCCCTTATTTGTGAGCAGTATTTTTTAAGGATCAAGTAAATTCACTACTGGTTTGTTAGTCCTGTCTTAGGTTCCTTACCTACTTAACCCTGTAATCTTTAAGTAGGTAAGGAACCTATCAGGTACTAAAGTTGTTTCTGTTATGATTTTGATAGTGACAGGAATGTTTCTGGTTTAGTTGTAATTGTCCTCCATTATTTGTTTATTTGCTCACTTCAGAGCCTTCGTCTGAAAGATCTTCAAGAGGGCCATCTCCAGTTTCAGGCTCAACTATAGATGCTTTAGAGGGCCAGTTTACCCCAGGACATGGTGGGTGTGCATTTACTGTTTACTTGTTGAACTGTGTTGTTATATTGTTATTACATTTTGCAGTGGGCTAGTCATCATTTAAACAGGAAAAAACAAATAGGTGGCACAGACTTAGAGAGTAGATGTCCAATGGCTTGATATCATGACACGGCACGTTATAATGAAATTAAATGGCATAGAGAAATTGGATTGGTTCATTTGGATTTTGTGTGTATGGATGCAGGATCTGTGGTTCAGGGGGCGTGAATGCAGTTTCACAATCCTTGTGATGTCAGCTGCAGGAGGTGTTGTGTATATGGATGCAGGATCTGTGGTTCAGGGGGCGTGAATGCAGTTTCACAATCCTGACCTACCGGTCTTGATGTCGGGTGCAGGAGGTTTTGTGTGTATGTATGCAGGATCTGTGGTGCAGGTGGCGTGAATGCAGTTTCACAACCCTAACCTACCGGTCTTGAGGTCAGCTGCAGGTGGTTTTGGGACAGATTGTTTGCATTGATTTTCACAATGGTGTGAAGTGTCTGCGATTCAGAAAGCAATGACAAACTGCTGAACTTAAAATTGTCTAGAAAATTACAAACAGCAGCAATAAATGCTGAGGTTGATTGCGATATGCTATAAATGACATGGAACAAACATGTATATGGACATGTAAATGTGTAGTCCACTGAACATCGTTCTCCTGATAAAACTTTTACCTCGCTTCATCTGTTAAAGCTTATTTGTGATGGAGCATTTGAGACAAAAAGAAGCAGTGTGTGTGTGTGCGGGCGAGCGGCGGGTATGGGTGGGTTGGCGCGCGCGCATGCGTGTGTGTTGCTTTTATTTTTTAATCAGGAGAACATTGCTCAATGGACCTGAATTTGACTACCCTTTCAAATTTTTTGTTTCCCATATCTGTTCATATTGTTTAGAAGCTGTAAGCCCAGATGGTGATGACAACAATATTGACTGTATCTCAGTTGTAATTTCTCTCCTCTGCTAAATTGTTGTGTCTTTGTTAGTAACAGGAAACACATGAAGGAAAGCAAACATTTCAATACTAACATTGATTAATTTACTGCATTGAATGGCACCAGCACTAGACATTAGTTCATTCACAATCATTGACAAGTATTTCATCTCTTGGGCTGGTCATGTAATTTCCTGAACATTTTATTTTATAGTTGTGCTGCTTTCTGTAATTCCACATATGTCTACATTGATAGATCTGTGCATGTCTGTTTTATAAATTTTTAAAATTTTTTTACTATTACCCTGTCTTTTTGTCCAGTATTTTGCCCTCTAGTACTCTCTTTGGTGTTCCTTCGTGTTTTAGAGTGAATATGCCATGAAAACTTTTGCTATATTAATACTTCAAGAAGTTTTCTTTAATCTGTTATATATCCCAGAACTTCTTCATTTGTCAGTTTTTCAATCCAGCTGGTTCTGTTATATTTTATACTTCATTTAAGGAACAAATTACCTTAAGCGTGAGTGTACTAATTCACTGGTTAAAGTAATTTATTTTGCAATGAATTTTAAACTAGAAGGAATTGTAGACATAAATAGAAACATTGTTAACTGGTGGATTGATTGTAGACAATTATATAGGTACACATTTAACCGATGGTTGAATTGTAGGCAAACAAGTTTATTACTCCACTAATGTTTTCAAGTCAAGTGAATAAAAAATGGGACAAAGAAAAAATAGACACATACAAGTACAAGGGGAAGTCATTAAGTAATAGGGATGTTACAAATAACTTTTTTACGATAGTGTGAACTAGAAATTTTGTGTATTTTATTTCTGAACGTATTCCCCCTGCCTGGCAATAGACTTGGTCCACCTGTCCACTAGCTTGTTGATTACTTCTAGGACATAGTTTTTGAGTGTGACCTTAAACCAATTTTGCGTCACTTCCATTACTTTGTTGTCATCTGCAAACTCTGATCCTGCAAATGTTTTCTCAAGGGTCCGTATTGCCATGCCGTAAGTCCGACTTCGCTGTGCTTTGTCATGTGGATATGTTCGAACTTACAGAAGGAACTGGCTCATTAAAACGGTGTAACGATAACAGACTTTGAATTCACAGATGAACTTTGAAATACGAAGTAAACGTCGGAGCTCAGGAAAATTAACACTGCTTTATTACGGAGTTGACAGATTCATGATACATTTGTGGTGTACAATTAGAGTTCTTGTTGTTGCCGAGATGGCATCTAATATAAGCGTACACTAACATTAAGTAATCACCTGTTCTACGTTCGCCTTGTCATCACTCAGTAATACTTCTCTTTCCTCCGTTCATTCAGGTCGTCGTTGCTGTTATCTTCCTCCGATTCTGTCTAGAGTTTGCCCGTCGTTCTCGAATCCATGGCGTTCCCAATATATGCTTCTAGCTGTTATTAACTTTGAGTCCACTGCTAGCCTTCAAACCATCCAATAGCCACACCAAGTTGTTCCCAAATTCCAATACACGACCGTTCACCTTGGTCGCCGCACAACGTGTCTTTTTGTTGTTAACGTTGCGTTGGTGTGACGTGTCCCGACGTCAACCCGTATCTCTTGGTTTTCCTGCACAGTTTACTTTGAGAGTTCTTTACATCCTTTCTCTGGCAAAATCAGGCACCTGCTCTGTGGCACGTATGGACTGTATGCTGGATATTTCAAGATCTCAAGCTTCAGAGCACATAGTGTATCTGCTGTATGCATAGCCTGTAAAGACAGGTGTTATCATGCAGCAACAATACCTCTTTTGAGAAAAAGAAATGCATCAATATCCCAAAAGATGGTCCCAGCAGATTCCTTACCACAAAGTTTGAATAACACCTCGTTGTTCTTCCATAGTACAAGTCAATAGTGGGGCAACCATTTTGTAATCGCTGTTGTGCATGTGTATACTGCTCAGACCACATCACCCCTACATGAGGTATTGCTTAAGAGCCAGTTTGTGTCCTGAAATCAGATTTTCTGTTCTACACACTCTTCCATTCACTTTATAATAAAATTCCTGTTGCTTAATGATTTTCCCTCGTTTATCAGTGAGAGTAACTACAAACATAGGAAAGTAGTTCTCTATTTTTTTCAAGACAAGATTTTTAAGAGAGATTTGCAAGCGATGAAAAGAGAAATACATTTTATGAGTAAAGGGTGTTTAGACCTAAGGAACCATTTCTTGGTATATTAGAATGTTGGAAAATAAAAAAAATTTTTTTAAATCCTGTTTTTAAAGTAATTCTTAGGTTGTAGTTTATAATGGGTGTATTTTTCCTCAGCCTATTCAGGTGGGGCAAACAGTCCAGTATCCAGTCAAGGCCCAAGAATGCCACCTAAAGCAACAGGCACATTCACTGCTCCTCTGCAAGGAAATTTGCCAAACCAGACTGTGAGACAGCAGGGACAGAATGCACCTACGTTTTTGCCTCCTCAGTTTCCTCCTCGGCCTGGATTTCCTCTAAATCCTCCACAGCCTGCATTACCACCATCACAACAGCAACTACCGGGATATCTTGGGCAGAGACTTCCTCCGCCCCCAACATCTGGTTTCTCCCCACCTTCTGGAGCTCCTGGTGCACAGCCCAGATTTTCACAGCCACCGTTACCTAATACAGCCAGAGGTTTCCCTCCCCCACCTCTCTCCAACACAATACCAAATGCTCTTCCTCCATCCAGTGTACCACCTTTTGCACCTCCTTCATCATTATCGGGTAGTGTTGTCCCACCGCCTGTCGCAGGATCAGGTCCTGCATCACTGCCTCCCTTAGTAAGAGGCCCAGTGCCTGGAATGCAACCACCACCACCCTCACAGCCAGGTTCACAGTACTCATCTATGGTAGGCAGTCTTGCTAAACTAACTTCCCTATTTAGGATTCAGCTTTTTGACAAAATGTTGGTAATTGTGTATTTTCATTAATGAAGTTGATAACCCAAACATTTTTCAGTTGTAAATGTACCAGAACACTGACTTGAGTAGAGGTGTGCTTGCTCACTTATTTATTGCCATAAATGACACCACCAAATGCTGCCACAAGTATGTCTCATACAGCCTATGTGTAAACATTGTTGCTGTTGGGCAGACACAGAAGACACTTACTCAGCTTCATATACACTTCAAAAGGCAGTGGATAAAATAGGGAACTGGACAGTGATTTGGAGGTTGAAACTAAATGAAATAAAATGCAAGAGGTTTTTTTTTGTTATCTCTCTGTCTCTCGCCCTATAATAGAATGGACCAGCTCTCTATAGTTAGACAACCTGAGACACAGTAGATGGCCAGCCTGTGCAATCGACCTGCTATAAGTATCAGTAGGATGAATAGGTTCCAGTGGAAATAGACTAGGAGTCTACAGAGTAGACAGAGACTTGGCAGATAAGGTACACACCGAGACATATAGTCCAAGACAAGTGGCCTAATTAATCAGCCGTCGCCCCCTTTGTCAGAATGCAACAACACATTAGCTTTCAGCAGTATTGCTACGATTAGTAGTTAACTGTAGTCCACACTCTGCCACTTAACTTAGTGTATTATCTAACTAAATGAGAAATGATTGACAGTTAACAAAACTGATTAATCATGAAGAAAATTAACCAGCTTTGTTAACTGAAATGATAATAATAGTGTAATGTTAAAATAGATTGTAATTATTGCTACAATATTACTACAATTACTAGTTAATTGTGCAGTTACATACTCCCATACTTAATTTATTCATTCAGTAGCATGTCCCCTGCAGAACTTCACTCTCATAACATCCGTTCGGAAAACTCGGTCGTAAGCAAGATGTCCAATACACCCATCTGGAGATCATCTGCCACATCTTCTCTTTGGCCTTCCTCTTCTTCTCTTCCCGGGCATATACCCCTCCATGATTGTTCTCGCCAAACTGTCATGATGTTTCAAGTGACCAAAATATTTCAACTTTTTTTTTGTTATATCGTCTTTAGTCGCCAACCTTCTTCATTATTCAGTTCTTGTTGTATGGATACATTTGTTCTTTTCTATATTCAAGATGTTCTTAGAACCTGTCTATAACATTTATATCCATACTTAACTAGTGTATTATCTAAATAAATGAGAATGACTGACAGTTAATAAAATTTATTAATCTTGAAGAAATTTAACCAGTTTTGTTAACCAAAATGATAACAGTGGTGTAGTGTTAAAATAGATAGTACGAGGACGAGTCAATAAGTAAGTCACACAGTTCTGTGAGTTGGCAGGTAAATGTAGTTGGTGACAGCAGCATCGAACTTTATGTTCCCATTTGTCAGGTGGCGCTAGGTGTCTCATGCGCATGGGCAGCGCATAAACTAAATGGCGAGTGTACTTACGGAGTGTACAGTCAAAGAGCAACGTGCTGTTGTGTTTTTTTTTTTGGAGAGCAAAAGGACTGCCTGCAAAGGACATTCATAAGGAAATGCTTCCTGTTTATGCTGACAAATGTTTGTCCCGTAAAGCGGTGCATAGCAGGCTAGAACAATTTTCTCAAGGATGCTCTAAAATTGTTGATGAAATCCGATCTGGTTGTCCTGTTGAGATTGCAACAGAAGCATCCACGCAGCGGGTGGAGTGCTTTTAACCAATTTCAAGAAGAAAGGTGAATATGTGAATTCTGAATTGTACTGTGAAGTTCTATCGATGCTTCATGATACATTTCGAAGAAAACGTCCAGGACTGCTGACTAGAGGAGTGTTGCTTCTTCATAACAATGCCAGACCACATACGGCTCGATTAACTCAGGAGAAAATTAAGCAACTAAGGTGGGAAGTTCTGGAACATCCATCTTCAGCCCCTACTTAGCACCTAGTGATTTCCACCTTTTCGGTTCACTGAAAACCCACCTTGTCGGGAGACATTTCTCGAATGATGCCGAAGTTGAATGTGAAGTGAAAGCATGGTTCAGAAAACAGAGTACGCAATTCTATGCAGCCGGTTTGGGAGGACTGATAAAACAATGGGATAAGTGCATCGAAGTTGGTGGAAATTATATTGAGAAATAAAAGGGCACTGTGTGTATAAAAATAAACTGGTTTCAAGTTGTTATCGTAGATGAAGGCCAGCTATCAAAAGTACAAGATATGAAAGAAAGGACATTTATGCTCTACAGGAGATAGTAACACACATCAGTAACCAGGCAGCCTTACTCGAACCAGAAGATGCAAGAACACAGACAGAAGAAGCAACAGAGGAAGGAGGCTATCGCTCACCACCAAGAACCGACTGGTGAACACCAAGAAGATTTGAAGGCAACTCACGATGGGGTAATAGGAGGGACAACTGGTAAAGCTCTCTGAAGGAAACAGCACCATAAGACGGGGTGGGACCACAATTACGCCGGGCCTCAACAAGTGCGCGACTCTGTCCAGACATGAAAATCTCATCAAGACAGTAACGAACGCAATCAAACCATCAGAAGCCTGGAAGCTGACAACAAGCAGCCCAAAGTACGAAAGACAAACTACAAGCTACACCATAAATACCCCTACATAGTCAAGTTGAAAACTCAAAGGCTGAAAGGGGGTACTCATACCAAAAATTGGATTGGATTGGATTGGAGTTGTTATCGTATTTAGTTATTTTTCTACAGCCATTTGCGACTTACTTATTGACTTCCCTCATAAATTTTGAATACTTAAATTCCAAAGTATTTGGATGGGGTAAAGTTAATTTGCTAGGTTGGAATATGATGTCTGTTATGTTAGACACTGAAACCCATGTCGTTCAGATTTTTTCCTAGGAAGGGATCAGTAGCGTAGTGAAGAACTGCAATATTTTCCTAGATCTATCCAGGATAAAAAACCATCACCAAAGGATCCTAAGTAGTCTTCTGTATTCAGCACCTCTGTAGAGTTTTAAGAAGACTGATAATTTTCAGCAAGTCTCAGTAGTCATTGGTTAAGAGATCATCTTTGGCAAAACTAATGTTTCAGTGTTCAGATGAAACTGCTTCTCAACTTTTAAGTGTTCTTCTTGGCCGTTCTTTATTGTTGTGACTAGCAGTAGTGAAGAATGTTACACTTCAAACTAGATCGTCAGATCTTTAGAAATGGTCCCTCGCACTAACGAGCTCACTATGAAGGTGTATAGGGTAGTAAGTCTGTCAATGAGAACTGAAATCTTGGTGTCAGAAATGTTTGTTGAGGGCGGATTCTGACAATGTTCTATAGCCAGGAATGTTTGTAAGTCCTAATGGCGCATGAGAATGCAGCATGGATGCTGGTAGAGTACTTGACCTACAAACTGAAATAATTAAACACATAAGGCAGGTCAGCAAGGTGGAATGGATAAGGACGCATGTTCTTAAACATCCGGTGTGCTGATGCCGAGGTTAGCGGTTCAACCCCTACACCGGACAGCTGGACTAAAATGTTGACCTGACGTCCTTGACTTGCAGACGTAAATTACAAGTACCTCTGGAGTGGATTCGCCTCATGGCGAGAAACACAGTTAATAGGGGAAGCTAATCCACACGCAAAATTAAGTTCATCAGTACTATAAATAGTGTGTATGGACTACGCTTGAGTTCAAAGCGAGCGAACGCCAAAAAAAAAAACCCCCACATAAAATATTATTAGTGCATGTTGAAGTTGTTAATGGACTCAGTCACCAGTTAGATTAATGATATTCACTTTGTCTCTATTCAGTTCTTGAGACATGTGATAGACTGGTCTAAGGATCAGTCTAAAAGGCAGTGTTGATCTAATAATACATTAAGATGTTCAAGATAACCCCTGCCTATTTCTCTCTTCCTTTCTATCTGCTATTCTATGTATCGGCCCATTCTATTCTATAATCACTCACATCTGTTCTGTGTAATCAATATACTATGTTGTTTCTTGCTCTCATACAATGCACTAGGTTGTCCCTTGTGAGTGTGAAGAAAACAAAAAGCTAAGTATCAATTACCAGTCATGGTATCCCATCTTACATGTTCAATTTCTTTTGACCTGTTCCCTTCCTAAGCTTGACCTGTACCTTCATGTTACAACACAAACAATAGGAAAGCATAGAACAGTAGCAAGTAGATAGTGCAGTATCCTGAGTGCATGCTGGAGATGTTACATTGTCAAGTTTCATTATTTTCATGTAATCGTATGCAGCCACCTACAGGTTTACCTCCATCACATCAGTATGGACAACTTGGACCCCAGCAACCTGGTGTGGGCATGAGCTCCAGCAGCCTGAATGCTGTCACACAAAACATGGGTGCCATGGGAATTCAGGTGAACTGATGTTGTGCATTTATATTACTGAATGCTCAGTGGCAACACCATTCCTTTTATACATATACATCCATGTATATATTACATTTGACTTGATGTTTTTCAAATATTATGATGTCATCCTCCAACATACATCTATATACATGTCTATGACTGTTGTCAAGTAGTATTCTCGTACCATCTGCCGCAGGACCAGACTCTCCATCGCTATCTCCTCCAGTCAAACGCCAGCTGCCTGCTTGGTCATCTGTAGATCTGAATGGATTTATTCTTTGGGCGGCCAGAGTTTTTACTGTTCACTTGGATGTTGACAGATCCAATAGGTCCAATAGAATGTGCTCTACAACATGATTACTGTACTGGAATTATGATCTCATTTACGTAAATTACTCACAGAAGAGTCCATGAAAACTAAATGGGTAGTTAACAGCGCTTCCTCTTCTTTCACTTCTTCTTATCCTCCTCCTGCCATCTCCCAATGGAGCATAGGTCATCATCCAGCATACACCAAGTCCTATGTATATCTTTGTAGAATTGATATGCTTACATGTTAACTATTAGAAGATAACTTAGTGTTTTGTGAATTTTACTTGATCACTTAATATGACTGGACTGTGTCAGTTTATTAGGTTTACTTACATTGTTTATTCTGATAATAATTTCCCTTATGTGTTGCATAGTTATAGTCTTATTTTCATACTCTTCGTGTGCCATCGTGACATAGTTGTTAGCATGCCTGTTATGATAGTGGTCCTTAGTCAATGGCCAGAATTGTTCCTACCAGTATGACCCTAAGTTGACCTGGCCTAATAAATTATTAAACATGGGTGCCAGACAGTTTTCAGAATTGTGTCTGGGAAAGAGAGGTGACGAGGGAGAGAATTGGCCACCCCATGGTATTATGTTGTTGCCAGGAGTATGTGAAGGTAACACCACAATAACAATATCTGTCTTGGGAATACCTTTTTTAAAATATATTAAATAGATTATAGCTTCTATGGGACTACCTTTGCCTATTATAGTTTATAAGTCTCAGTTTACAACCTCTCTGTTCCTTTGATGTCCGCCTTTAACATCTATTTCAATTACCTTTTACCACATAGTATTTCAGTTGTTTTTTTTTATTTTGATTACAAGAATACCTATTTAGTGGACATATATCTGTTGGTCTTCTTCTGGAGAAAGTGACAGATATACTTTCAGGTGTTTTTTGTTCATTATTAATGTTATGTTGTCTCAAATCTGTTTTTCATGTACAAGGATGTCTTATCTTTATGTATGTAATTTTTCAGTCCTATCATCTTAAATCTATTTTACTCTAGTAATATAAATTGTGTTAAAGTAAAGCTAAAGATTGTGCAGATATTGCCATTTAAGTGGGAAGGGTTACACCTTTACATATTCCGTTACGTAATGAGCTGGAGTGGAAAATTCCCTTCTTTGCCGCCTTTCCTTCATTGACATTTCCCAGAAAATTTATCTGATGCCCATTTGATGAGGTTATGCGAACCCAGAACCACACTCATCTCATCTCATCATGTTCCTCTTGTACCTTGCAGTGCCAAGGTGAAGTATAAACAGCGGGAGATTGCCCGCTTATGGGCTTCATATATCGATATTCCCATGGACTTATTCCCTGCGTCAAACATTTACGCGATCAGCCTCTTCCTGTTTCCCTCTGGTCTGTACATCATTGCTTGTTGTGGTATACTGTTAGCTGGTAACCTACTTGCATGGCCAAACCATTTGACTTGCTGCCTTCTAATAAAATCTAGTGCAGCTATAACCCCCACTTTAGTCCTGATTTTGTCATTTCTTTTCTTATCTCTTCTTGATACATTGAGTTTTCTTCTCAGGAATCTCATTTCTGTTGTGATGTTTCTTTTCTCTTTTTCTGTCATTGTCCAGGTTTGGCATTGGTAACATAGAGTTGGTAGGAAGATTGTGTTGTAAAGTGCTTTCTTAGTAGTCATTGATACATGTTTGTTCTTTAGTATTGGTGCCATTTGTCCAATGAGTTGGTTTGCCTTATTGCATCTATTTTCAATCTCATCTTCTGATTTGCCATTTGATGATATTATACTTCCTAGGTACTTGAAACTCTTTACTTGTTTCAAGGGATGTTCGTTTAGGTGAATCATTGTTGCTTTTTCTTCTTTAGTTATAGTCAATACCTGTTTTACTTGTGCTAATTTTCATGTTATGTTCCCTACACATTTTGTTTAGACTATTCATGTGGTCTTGTAATTCAGCTACTGATTTTGCTATTAGTGCTTGGTCGTCCGCAAACAGGAGTTCTCTAATGGTTAGATTTGCAGAAGGTTCTTCTTCTGTGTTCTCGTCATGTGGTGTTCTTGCGGTCTATGTTGTCTATATATGTTATTAACAAGAGAGGGGACAGGACACAACCTTGTTGTACTCCGAATCTTATGGTGAAGGGTTCTGAGTGTCCTCCAGTTGCTCTCACTATGCATTCTACATAGGTTCATTAGATGTGTACTCCCTCCATATTGTTTAAGGATTTCCCACAGCTTGCTTTTATCTCCGTGTTTCGCTTAGCTTGTTTCTATCTACTCTATCAAATGCCTTGGCCAACAAAGCCTAAGTAAAGTGTTTCATTGAATTTGATTGATTTTTCTATAAGTTGTCTAAGAGCAAAAATGGCATCTGTGCATCCTTTGTTTTTCCTAAATCCTAGTTGTGTTTCGCTTAGCTGGGGTTCTATAATAGTTCTTAATCTTTTTTCAAGAATTTTGCAAAATATTTTCCCAGTATGACTCAATAGTGAAATGCCTCTGTATTGTGTGCAGTTTCTTTTGCTGCCTTTGTTTGTCCAAATTGGGATAATTATGGCGTTTCCGCAGTCTCGTGGTGTCTGTTGTTCTACCCAAACATGGTTGAATAGTCAATGTAGCCATGTTGTTCCTACTTCTCTTGCTGCTTTAATGAGTTCTTTTGGTATTTCATCTTGTCCTGGTGATTTGTTCAATGGGGCTAATCTGATGGCTTCTATAATTTTTTCTTTCAGTGTGTCTGGTTTTAGTTCTTCGGTGGCATCTGTGTCGGTTTCTTGAATTCCTGTGGTATCTGATGGGATGTTGAGAAGTTGTTCGAAGTACTGTTTCTATCTTATTAGGTTTTGTTTTTGTTCACTTATTGGTTCTCCATTTTCGTTGTTAATTATTTCAGTTGGGTCAAAGGGTTCTCCTCTGATTCTCATTGCACATCTTTTTATAGAAGTTTCTAGTTGCCTCCTTGTAGTTTTTATTTAGGGTTTCTCCATACTCTTCCCAGTCTTTTTGTTTTTCTCTCTTTACTATTCTATTCACGTGTCTTCTCGCTATTCTATATTCTATGTAATTGCATTCCTGTTTGCTCTTCGACCACTTTTTATATTTTTCCTTTTTGTCTTTTACAGCTTTCTTTACTTCTGCGTTCCACCAACTTGTTATTTTCTTTATCCGTGTTTTGCGTTTTTTCGTGGTTCCACATGTTATCTTTGCAGTATTTAAAGTGCTTGATTTGAACATCTCCCATTCTTCTTCCACTGTCTTTCTTTCTATAGGTAATTTTACAAAGATTTCGGTTAACTCTTTTTCATAATTTTCCCTCTCTGCCACGTCTTTGAGATATTTTAAGTTTACTGATTCGCATGGCATGTATTTTCCTGGTATTTGCTTCCTTCTACTTCTGATTCTTATTGTGGCATCCACTGCTTTGTGGTCTGTGTTTATACCTAAGTTGGGCACTGCCCTTGCATCTAATATATTTCTCTTTCTGTTATTTCTTGTTAATATAAAATCAATTTGGCTTTTAGTATCTAGATCGTTCCATTTATACCAGGTGTATATTTGTGAGTCTTTGTGTTTATAGAATATATTTTTTATATAGAGGTTGTGTTGGCTGCATAGCTCTATCAGTCTACTTCCGTTATCATTTCTTTAATTGTGTTGGTCTCCAAATGCTCCAAGATGTTTTTCCTGCCCGCTCTGTTGTGTCCTAGTCTTGCATTGAAGTCTCCCATAACTATGATGTTGTCCTGCTTATCTATTTTATTTAGCACGTCATGGATGTCTTCGTAGAAGTCCTCGCATTCTTGCTCATTATTGTTTGTATTACATGGTGCGTATATTTGCACATAGGTTGTAATTGTTTGTTCTTTTATTCTCACTGTTATGATTCTTTCTGATATATATTTTATTTCTAGTATTCCTCTTGCTAGCCGTGGTTCAATGACTATTCCCACACCGTATCTTGCCCTTTCTTGCTGTTTCACTTCAGAGTAGACAAACATGTAACTGTGGTGGATCTCCTTGCATCCTTCCCCCTTTGTTCTGGTGTCTGCTATTCCCATCAGTCCAATTTTCCTCTCTTCCATTGTTTCTATAAGTTCTTCTTCTTCACTATTCAAACCGCAGATGTTCATTGTGCCTATTTTTTGAATTCGCTAATCTATTTCGTAGTCCATTAACATTGCCGGGTCTATATCTATTAGGGTCAGTCTGTTTATACTTCTTAGTCTTTCTACGAGCAGTACCACACTAGTTGGAAAAAATCCTGTCATTCTGGTGATCAAACTCAACTACTGTCTTAGCAAGCCGACACACTAACCGCTGTGTCACCACAACTCAGGAATTGAATATCGCTTAAAAACAAAACCAGATTATTTTTTAACCCATAGTGTGTAGTATCCTTTATTATTAGTGGCTACATTAGTAATTCCTGCCTGACATGGATCATACAACATTAGCAGGTAATGCAAATGTTGAGACCCGATCTCTGGCACAAATAGTTTAGTTTATATCACAACTTTGTCCACGTTGTTGGAAGACTAACATTGACTAGTGTTTAAGGTTCTCAAGAAAAACACAAACTCAGTGCACAAGAAATGCTAAACACAATGAAGAAAGCTAATTGAGGTTGACTGAATCACTGCCAAACAAAATGTGGGTTTGGGCCAATTCTCAAATTGTTGGCAGAAAATGGGAAGTAGGGTTGTGTCAAGTAATGATGTAAAAATGGTTAAAATAATAGCAGATATATTGTATTATATAACTTATTAAAGGAGATTACACAAGGAACACTTCTGTATTGGCACTTTTGGAAGGGGTTAAAAATATAATAATAATAATTTTAGATTCTGAAACATATATTTAGAAGAAAGGGGGGGACTTATTTAAAATTTTAACTTTCCCAGGCACTTCTTCTCCCTATTTGATGACAATCCAATTCAATTTACTGAATAAACACACCACGTTTCCTTACCAATATCACAAGAACTGCTCCGCAACACCATCAAAACACAATTATAACATCATATTTTGAAGTAGAATAACTATAATCTAAAATTGTTTAAAATGATAATCTGATGTCAGTCGACGAGGTTGAGAACTAATGACCGTTACCATTTCTAAAATAAGAAATTTAACCACAATTTAACACAGATTTCTGCTCAGTTTTGAGAGATTGACTCTTTGTTTCCAATAATTTGGAAAGAAATATCTTCAAGTGTAAATTTTCATTTACCGGGTACTAAAATTGCAGAAGATACAGGAAATGAAACAAATAACGCACTGTCAACATTCAGACGATAAACGGTACAATGGCAGTGTTGGGTAGTTCAATGAAGACGATATATTGTACCATGGCAGTGTTGGGTAGTTCAATGAAGACGATATATTGTACCATGGCAGTGAATAAGTGAAGCCTGCAAACTTCTCTGCAGCTGAACATTGATTGGGACATGTGTTGTGCAACAGTCGTGTGTGTGGGGGGGGGGGGGGGAGAGTAAGAAATATCATACAAGATTTAGTCTTCTTGATTAGCATCTGATGCAATCCATAATGTGCTGAATGTGAGTTGATAAAGACTTGATCTCTTGATGAGAGAGAGTTAATGTTTTGCTAGTTATGAGTTGATTAAGGGCTTGATCTTTTTAGATGTGTATGTGAAAGAGGGAGAGAGAGTGTGGGTACTCGTGTTGATTAAGAGTTAAGGTTTTATCTTTAGAAGTGTGTGTGCATGAGAGAGGTTACTTTTTGCTGAATGTGAGTTGATTTGAGGAGTGTGATACTTTTGAGGAGATTACAGGCTTGATCCATTTGAGGTGGAATAAAGAGTACTATGCTCCAATTATGAGTTTTGAACAGCGTATGTTTGAACTCTGTGTGTATGTGAGATAAATGGTGGCGGGGTATGTGAGATATATGGTGGCAGTGTATGTGAGATAAATGGTGGCAGGGTATGATTATCCCCTATCAAAGGAGAAGTAACATACCTTCTTCCCTTCCTTGTCTATGGGACACCCTTGGCTAAGGTGGAGTATCCGTTTATCTCCTCTATCAGAAATGATTGACAGCACACACGGCAGAGAGCAGTGGACAGATATGGTCACTAATGGCACACAGCATGGACCATAGGAAGAAGAAAGTGAATATGTGCATGATAGTTGGTGTGTGAGTGTGAAAGAGAGTGTGTTTGGGTGGTAATATGTATTACAGACTTGTGAGTGATTGACCTTCTGCATGTATGGTGGTGTGAGATAGTGTATGAGAGAGAATGTGTGTGTCTGAGAGATAGATAATGAGTGTCGTCTGTCACATTTGTGTACTTTTTATGAAAGTGTGATAGACAAGAAACAGCATTCTTTGTAGTAGAGAAGTGACAGTCGCTTAAAAGTCGACAGGGTTGACTTCATTGCACCGGGTTTTATCCCATATGGCTCGGTCTCTTTCCGCAGCACGGAAAGCGTCGCACAAAGCACGAACTCCGTAGCTTTTAGCGACGACCCACAGGAGTCTCCGAAACATTTAACTCGTAAACCGAAGGACGCGGCCCAGAATCGAACTCACGACCTTCGGAGCACGAGTCAAACGGCTTGACCACTTCGCCACAGAGACTCCTAGAAGTGACAGAATTAATGAACTGATTTGATAAGAGTTTTGAGAAAGTATTGATGAGCCTTTGAGCTGAGCATAACAATTAAGAAGAAACATTTATACAAGGATATTTCTCTTGTTTGACAGGAGTCACAGCGAGTGGTAAATTTGTTAACTGAAAGACAGTTGATCCCACCAGAAGGTATAGAGACAGCAAAGCCAGTGCTGCCAAATGATTTAAAGAAGGCTAACTGCAACCCAGAGTGAGTCCACTAGTGTTTTATAACTTTTCGAAGGTTGTATTGTAGAACTAATGTCAAATCTGGCATTCCTGTAGTCAGTATATTAGAGTCCATCTTCTGTCTGTTATCTCCCAATGGAGCATAGGTCCTCAACCAACTCAGGCCAAACCATTTGTGGACTTGATCATGATTGGTTGGATTTTGTGGCTACAGTTTTCTACGGGATGAGATAGCCAGTCTCACGCCAACCTTCCATAGTCGCCTCATACGACAGGCATGGCAGGTTACAGTATTATTGTTCTTTGTTTCCTATATGTTGTTTTGCTCCATTTTCTTCTGTTAGCCTGAGAACAGCACTGTTTTTGCTTGCTCTGTTCCATCTTGTTTTGCATAATCCCAAGATGCTAATTTTATATCTAATTTTTCCTACCAGCTGTTCCGATTTTCCTAACTCATACATAGAGATTTTCCTAGGAGAAAGTAATTTAATCAGCGCTCCAGACTCCTTGTGGCTTTCTTCGCAACATGTCATAACTTTTCCAGAAGAGATTCCTTTCCACTTGGTTACCCGGGTTATTTTTTATGTGACTTGTTGATGGTTGGTTTGATTGTGTGGCTGATTTTAACTTTTTGATGCCTTAAGCACAACCCTTCTTAATCACCCCAAATGACATGCCTGATAGGGTGCTGTGTTACTATTCTTTGCTTCGCTTACGGGCCCTAGTAACACACAGGCGATACATCAGAATTGGTGCCATATAACTTCTGAGAACTCTTTCTTATCTTCATTGACAAGGGTTTGTTGTATAATATATTCTTTCTTTTATGAAATGCTGCTTTAGCTTGAACTAAATAGCACTTTATTAATACATAATCCATCTAGTGTTATCACAGAGGTCAGATATTTAAATTAATTAACCAGCTTGAGAATTGTTCCACTTTTGTTTTGTTATAATGTGTGTGTAATATTGCAGAAAGTGGATGGACAGGACAGAACTAGCATCACACAACATATTGTTTATTCTCTATTTATTACAGCGTGTTTCGATGTACTCTAAATGCATTGCCACAAAATTCTGCTTTGCTCAGTAAGGCCAGATTACCGTTAGGAATTCTGATTCATCCGTTTCGAGACCTCTCGGTAAGTAAAACCAGTTCATATTCTTTATGAGTTATTTAATTTATAGTCTTAATTGCCCCGTTCATTTTCATACCTCGTACTAGTCATATACCGGTTCCATGGCGAAGGAGTTATGGACACGGTTCGTAATTCTGCATACCCGCGTTTGAAACACAGCTGTTTTTTTTTTTGTGAAATGGCTATGGGTGCCGGTCATTCAGAAGGCAATGGCAAACTGCTGAACATAAACTTGCCCAGGAATCACGACCAGCCAAAAAATGCTTGGGTTGACTGCTACGTCCTGTAAAGGACATGCAGCCAGCTAACTAGTCATATATTTTAAACTGTATTGCTGTGCTAGATTTTCAGGATTTATATCCTGCATACAAGTAGAATGTAATACTGCTGAGTATCAGATGTATATGAGAAGTGGATACCAGAGAACATACTAGACAACATACACATTTCAATCTGCAAGCACACTAGATTTGAACCTGTTCCTTTCCCACCACACAAGCTACAATGTACAGAAATAATGTGGGGTAACCCTTGTCATCTCTGCATCTTAGTCAACTGTCTATAAAGGCATTAATTTTATCACACAAGTATTTTATTTTATTTTATTTTATTTTATTTTATTTTATTTTATTTTATTTTATTTTATTTTATTTTATTTTATGCTATTCTAGATAGAATTCTATGCTCTCTTATCTATTATTGCGTTTTATTACATGGGTGCAGTTTCTTTCTAGGCTAAGTGACAGAGTTGTATGCAAATATTTTCAGGTTTTCTTTATTGTACTGATGATAGTCTGTTTCATAACTAGTTTCTCAATCTGTGTACATTGTTTGTACCGACTTCTTACTCACATTTTTTGCTATAAAAGAACATTTTGCATATCTTCTGGAACGTGTCAGTAGAAATGATTGTACATTGTACATTGATTACAAATCTTGACTGGGCATTATTTCTTGTGAGATTTCTCAATTTACTTTTTTATTCCAAATTTCCCTCTGTCTGCTCCAGTCAGGAGAATATCTCAACAGTTAGATCATCATTGTGCTTATTGCACAAGAGAGTGGTCACTAGTCTCTTAATTGTAGTCATTAAATTGTTAACGCTGGTAATGATAATTTTTTCCCATTTAACATTCGGTACCGAATGGTTCTAATAGTATGGAAATATATAAAACAAACATGAGTTGATCACAGCAGACAACAAAGTTCAGTCTGGAAGCAAATGTTTGAATTTGTCATAAGAATTCATGTTTTATGATTATGTGCAAATAAGGTGCTGACACCACATACCCGATACTCCTTAATGGCATCTGATAGGCTTGTTTTACTGAGACTATAATGGTGTGAGTGGCCAGCTTGTTAGGGTACCCTTAACTTTGCGTACATTATGGTTTTTATAGAGCCGCAGTAGCATGCTGGTTATTTTGCATTCCCCCACTGTCACCATGGCAGTGAATTGGGTTCAGTTCCCAGCAGAGGCAGGGTTAGTGTTTGAGAAGTCCAGCTTTGAGTTCAGCGTAGCCTCATGAAATAGGTCCCAGATAATTGTTGGAATAATCTGTTATGGAAATGTGACAAGGAAGGAAACTGGTCACCCCGTCTTAGTATAGTGTTGACGTAGAGTATGTCATAGCCTAACCCCCCCCCCCCCCCCCCCCCCCCCTTTCTCATGGATTCTACGAATCCCTGTCAGTCACGTAAGCATGACTGACCCCTGTTCATAAATGGGCCGTGCCAGGCTTTCTAATTGCTTGTTAATCATAGTGATAACTTGCAAACTTATAGCTGCACACTAACATGTGTATACACTCTGAAATAGGTTTGTATTTATAGTACTTGGAGTTTATTCCGCGGATAATGTTAAGAAGGAAAACTATTTTGTATATTTGTATTACATTTGTATACAGTATATTTAGAAGGTGTTCATGTGGAACAGGAAAGACATTTTACAAAACAAAATGCTGAACACCTGATGACAGAAAGTCATTGATTGTGTCATTATTTGTTTAGTAGATGTCTGATCTATTTAGTCACCTTGATATGGGCATGAATGTAGTAGCATGGCACTGTAGACACGCAAATGTCATTGCTTGTTAAAGGGTATAACAGAACATCAACATCTGTACATTGCAGGAAGAAGTAGATGGAGTAAGTAATTCATCTGTACATTTCTTGGTTTTTCTGGTGCCTTGAATCTTTCCTTCCATCTTTCTTTAAGGGTGTGTAAAGATTGTTTTATGGATGCAATGCTTTCTGTCATTGAGTCTGATGTATTCTCTGTATTATTATGCATAAATTGTAAGGTTTTTGGGTTTAAAGTAATGGTGGTTGGGTGTAGAATGTTAGAATTAGACTTTCTTACTTTTAGAGTTAATATAATGTTAGCTATGCTTACAGTAAATGCCACAATGACATTGCGATTCGTGCACTTACTTACTAAGTTAGTGGCTTGGATCTTCAGGTACTGGTGGGATTTTTTGTTTCAACTGATTTGGGTCTGATGTTGACTCTGTGTGTTAAAATGGGTTTTTCTGGAAACTATTTGGGAAGGAAAGGTGGTGAAGATGGAAATGATCCACCCTATGTGTTTACAGTTACCTAGGGGTTATGAACACAGTTCATAATCCTGCATTCCCGCGTATTACAAACACTGCTATGGGCAATTTGTCAGCAGACTGCCTTGCGTTGGTTTTTTTAATGAAATGGTATGAGTGTCAGTCGTTCAGTTTACTGAGTGTAAACTTGCCCAGGAATCACGAACAGCTAAAACAATACTGGGGTTGACTGCTACGCCCTGTAAAGGATGTGCAACAACTTTTAAGTATATGATAAAACCTAACATTTGACATGCTTATAACATTATTTGCCATGGGATTACCTTCACTTACCTGAAATAGTGTGCCCATGTGTAGTTTATGTGTATTATGTGGCCTAGCTGACATGGTTAGGATTTGAAATGTATAATCTTGCTGATAGGTAAGCTTTAAAATACACGGTCCTTATGACATAGTCATGTGTTTTTTTTACCTTGCCCTGCTAACATAGTTAGGGTTATCAAACCAGATACAACATACCACTCACCATGCCAATGGCAAGGGAAACCAAATGTGTGTGAATTTTTCCAGTGGAGTTGATTTCTTTCATAATATAGAAAAACACAACAAGCATATAGTTTCCAACAGAAACCAAACACCAAACACTGCCTTAGGGAATCAGTGAAAGGTAGGATTACTGGGTCAGATATTATATTCTCACGTGCATACACAAAAACGAAACAGTAGTGGTAGAAAAATGTTGAATTCAGGCGCCTGAAAATATTCTACTAGCACCTGAATTTTAAATTGTTTTCTTAGTCTGTATTTACAGCAACAAAAAACACATGCTGGCCCCTGAAAAACAGAGGAATTATATATATACACACAAACACATACATACAAGGGTTGTTAAGTAAGTATCCTGACTGATGTTATCTCTAGATAACAATGAGGAGGCTTCACATGAACCTTAAAAGTGTGATAGTAATTACAATAACCATGCCATTGTCTTGTAACCTGTCAATATTGTTGTTAAGGAGGTCAAGAGTGCTAAGCATGTGAGATCATTGTGCAGATGAATGCGGTGACATCATGACAGTTTAAAGATGGCCGCCTCATTTTGACATGCACCAAAAAGAAGCAGTGTTCTGTTATCCGGTTTATGATGAGTGAAGGGGTGAAACCTATAAAAATTCATCGATGAATGAAGGTCCAGTATGGCGATGCATGTCTGTCAGTCCAGCAAGTATATGAGTGGAATAGGAAGTTTCAAAACGGGCGTGACTTCTGTGACAGACTATTCTTGACTGGGTCAGGCACAACAAGTAGTGACCCTAGAGTGATTACACGCGCGACCAAGATAATTTTATTCTACAGGAATCCAAGCACTTTATCAGTGCTGGAGGGCTTGCATTGAACGTAGTGGTGACAACATCGAAAAATGTTACATTTGTTCTTTACTTTTTCAGAATATATTCACCACACACACAAAAACAAACATTGAAGGTTTTCATGTGAAGCCCCCTCGTATGAGGGATGAATTGAAATTACCTGTACTTTTTTTTGTTTTGCACTCGCTCGCTTTGAACTCAAGCGCATTATTTATAGTAGTGATGGACTGAATTTTGCGTGTAGATTAGCTTTCCCTATTAACAGTGTCCCTCACCATCAGGCAAACCCACTCCGACTTCAGAGGTACTTGTAATTTACGTCCCCAAGTCAAGGACGACAGGTCAACATTTTAGTCCAGCTATCCGATGTAGGGGTTGAACCCCTAACCTCGGCATCAGCACACCGGATGTTTAAGACCATGCGTTCTTATCCATTCGACCACGCTGACCTGCAAATTATCCTTACTAAATTAGCTTACCTGCAACATAATCACATGTCACTGCAACACATTTTTCCCATCAGGCTAAGAGCTTCTGTATTCTGGCAGCATAAAATTGTTTTAGCTGGTCCTTGAGCCATTGGAGAACTACCTGGCACACTTTGGTACTTTAAAAGAATGGGCCTGTACTGCCAGGTCGATCTAGCCTAAAATGGGTATAAAGAAATGTTCTGGAAAGTGATAGTGGTGGGCATGATGTTAATCAAATCACCCACTGAGTGCTGTTGGTCTCTTTCTTTAACACAATGTAGCCAGCACATATACCCAATACATCTCGTGGTGGGTCCTTTATTTATTATATGTGTGTGTGTGTGTGTGCACGTTCATGCGCGCGCGAGAGAGAGAGTTATCAATTTTTTGTATTTCATGTGTTTGTTTTCGTCCTTAAAATCTCAATGATTTGTGTGATGTCTCTAGACATGTAAGTACACAAGTTATGACCCGCCAGGTTTTCAGGTATTAATGTCACCTAAAGGGGTGGACAAATATAACATAACTGCTGTCTGTACACACAACTGATTATGAACATTATGTGTGAAACATCTTCATTTTCGTATGCCTAGTCTAGAGCAGACATTAGGTATCATGACTCTCCAATACTTATATAATATGTTATATGTTATTAAATACAAGCATCATGTTGTCAGCCCTTTGCAGAATGTCACTCTCACCATGGCTTACCTGACAGACTTACTCCATCTTTGGCAGTGCTCTTTCCTCGTGCATTTCCATGGCTAGGGTGTCTTTAATGTCCTGTGTCCACTTTCATTATTGGTCAACAGTTGCTTCTTCTTCCAGAAACCATTCCATGTCTGTAGCCATGATTTCTTCAACCACTGTGACATTGAATATCTGACCAAGGTATTTCACTTTCTGAAACATCATGCTGTTTCTGAGCCAGTTTTCTGCAGTGTTCAAATCTTGTTTGGGGCACTGTTCAGAATGTAATTTGCCACATCATTTTTCTCAGGAGCTGTTATTCAAAAAGCATGAAATTTATGCACAATATAAATGGTTATGTCATGTAAGCATTGGTATTGTTTAACATAATCCTCATCAACTTGTTCAGCTTTATGTTAGCGTGAAATAATGCATGTATTCTTTGCATGTATTCCTCTGCAACAAGAAATTCTATCACAATTCGCTGCTTATAACGCAAGTTGCTAACACGCTGCATTTCATCGGTTTAGGGTAGCCATATTATTTGGCCAGTTGGGTTGTATTTTGGTACACACAGTCGGCACATGCCATATGTGAAATGTGCAAAATTTCATGCTTCTATCTTCATTACCCGGTCTCTGTGGCTGAGGGCTTGCGAACGCGGTTTGTGAGCCTGTATACCCGGGTTCGAAACACAGCGGTGCTGGTTTTTTCGAAAATGGGTATAAGAGCCGGTCGTTCAGAAAGCAATGGCAAACTACTGAACGTAAAATTTGCCCAGGAATCACGAACAGCGAAAATGCTGGGGTTGACTGCTACGTCCTGTGAAGGACATTCAACTTAATTTTTTTAAATCTTCATTAATAGCTAAGAAAAATGATGTGGTACATTACTTTCTGAACACCCCTTGTATGATGTCATTATGTTTCTTCTTGTGATCCACTGTATTCTACAAAGGTTTTGGTAACATTGAAGTTCAACAGTTGCGCTTGTCTTCTGTAGTGATTGTGAAATGTCTGTGATTCACATACCCATGTTGCCACAGAAAAGATGAATGGTCTCAAAATGTTGCCTCTGTTTGTTTAATGGCGTTGTGCCATAGATTCTGAATGCTATTTATCCCCAGCAGTACTACGGCCTGTCTCCTTCTGACTTATTTTAACATGTTTGATAATAATGGAGTCAAGGTATTATGTAATATATTTATGTTAAAATATGGTTTACCAGATTTGTTTTCATTTATTTGATAGATTATTTTATCACAGCCAGATTGCTCCACAAGTAAAACAATTTGTGAATAAATAGCTTCAGTGGTATGATACTTGTCATCTATTTTCCATAGCAACTGCCTGTCATTCAGTCAAGTGTGATAGTGAGGTGCCGGTCATGCCGCACGTACATCAACCCCTATGTTGTGTTTGTCGACCAGAGACGGTGGAAGTGTAACTTGTGCTACAGGGTCAACGACCGTAAGTTATTACCATTTTTCAAGCATTGATATTGAAAGGAACTGTATTACTGCAGTGTGTACTATGTTTATTGTATTTAACGTAAGTTATGCTAGAAATAAGTTCATATACATTTACACAGTGCAATTTATAACACAATGGAAACCAGATTGACTTTAAAATGTGTCTCTTCCAGTAATTTACCTTGGAAATTTTTGTCTTGTTCGGCCTTAAGGATACATTGATTTCTCTACCTAACAATGAATGTTGGTGTTCACTTGGTAAGTTGGTATGAAGAATCTACATCTGCAGCCATCAAGTTTGAAAACATGTCAGTCTGTAACAGTGTCATTAGGAAGGAGAAAAGGAGTAGACAGTGGGGGAATATCAACAGATTATATTACCAATATCTATGCTGGTCTATATATATATATAACAACCATGAAAGAAAACATAATAAGAAAGAGATCTGGTGGCGAGACCCCCAGGCCAGGCAGATCAGATAACACTGGGGAAGAGTGTGATGCAGGGACCAGTACTAGTAATCGTGATGACGGAGTTAATCCTGACTGTGTTACCAAGGAAATTCCCTGTGTCAGACTAAGAAACAGAGTGAGAATGGCAACGTGGAATGTGAGAAGTTTGTATGAGGGAAAGCTTAAAGTAGTGTGTGATGAGATTGAGAGGTTAAACATTCACATTTTAGGAATTAGTGAACATCGCTGGAGCGGCAAGGGACATTTCACAACTGAAAATGGAAGTATTTTCATTTATTCTGGTAGAGATGTCGGAGGCCAGAGTGGAGTGGCATTTTGTTTAGATAAGACAACTGCAAAAGCTTTAATGGGATATAATCCAGTTAGTGATAGAATCCTCACTATTAGACTTAAAGGCCGTCCAAAAAACACAACTCTCATACAGATATATGCACCTACTTCAACAGCAGATGAGGACGAAATTGAAGATTTTTACAACACACTACAAGACACATTAAATAAGATTGGTCATAATGATATAGCAATAATAATGGGAGATTTTAATGCTAAAGTAGGTGCAGGAAGAGCTGAAAATGAGAGACACATTTTAGGAAAATTTGGATTAGGAAATAGAAATGATGCAGGTGACAAATTAATTGAATTTTGCACAGAAAATGAGTTAACGATAGCCAACACACTTTTTAAACAACATCCAAGAAGACTCTTCACATGGAAGTCTCCAGACAGTTTTACCAAAAATCAGATAGATTATATTTTAATACAAAGAAGATGGAGATCAAGCATAACATCTGCAAAAACCCTACGAAGTGCAGACTGTGATACAGATCATCAGTTATTAGAAGCAGATCTGAAATTAAAACTCAAAAAGCTTACCCGAGGACCAAGGCCACTTCGTTTTGATCTCACACAAATACCGGACGCATACAACATAGAAGTTAGGAATCGCTTTGGGGTCTTGATGTCTGTACAAGAAGAAATGACACCTGATGAACTGGCAGTACAAGCTAGAGATATCTTGATAACTGCAGCCAAAGATTTCATTCCGACCAAGAAAACGCAACGTAAGCCATGGATTACATCAGACACGTTAGAATTAATAAAACAACGAAGGGAGCTGAAACAGAAAGGAAATGAATCCGATAGCAGGATGAAGTATAAATCTTTAACTCGAGAAATAAGAAAGAACACAAGAAAGGACAAAAATCAATATATACAAGATAGCTGTACCAGAATAGAGCAATATCATGAGGCTGGAAGAGATTATGAAATGTTCAAGGAAATGAAGTTATTGACAAGAAATGTTCAACCTCAATTGAATGTTATCTGTGACAAGATGGGAAATACCTTAACAGAATCTAGACAAATTCTAGAAAGATGGCAGGAGTACTGCAGTGGAATGTATGATATGAGTGACAGTGAGGATATGAATGAGATACATGAGCCAATGACAGCAGAGACAGAACCTGAACCCTCATTAGATGAAATTGCTTGGGCTATAAGGAACCTGAAGAATGGTAAATCACCTGGATGTGATGAGATACCAGCTGAACTAATTAAAGCAGGAGGAGAAGAAAGCATACACATATATCATGCATTATGTACAAAGATTTGGAAATATGGTATATGGCCAAAAGATTGGAAGAGAACTATCTTCATTCCAATACCAAAAAAGGGCAACCTGAAATTATGCACCAACTATAGAACTGTTGCCCTGATAAGTCATGCAAGTAAAATTCTACTAAAAGTCATAATGCGACGACTTAGTAAGAAAATGGAAGAAGAGATTAACGTAGTTCAAGCTGGATTTAGACAAGGAAGAGGAACAAGAGATCACATATTCAACATGCGTTTAATAATAGAGAAGTGCAGAGAATTTAATGTAAACCTATTCTCATGTTTTGTGGATTATTCAAAGGCATTTGACTGTGTACAGCATCAGAAACTTTGGGAAATCATGAGAAATATGGGCTTTCCTTCACATGTAGTACATCTCATAAAAATGCTATATCTAGACCAACAAGCAGCAGTTAGAATAGATGGCGAGACATCAGATTGGTTTGACATCAAGCAAGGAGTCCGTCAGGGCTGCGTGCTGTCACCCTATTTGTTTAACCTGTATGCCGAAAATATAATGAGAAATGTAAGAGATGATATAAACAGGGAGCCATATGATGCCCTAAATATCGGCGGTCATGACATACCAGAGATTCGATATGCTGATGATACAGTATTACTATCCACAACACAGAATGGCATAGAAAACCTAATAGCCTCAACACAATTGAATAGTGAAAATCACAACTTATATCTTAACATAGCAAAAACTAAGATAATGCATACAGATAAAACTACTATGGAGAAAGAAATATACATTAATGGGAGAAAATTGGAGGTGGTGGAAAATTTTGAATATCTTGGGTCATTGATTACGAATAATGGTGACACAATGAAAGAAATAAAACGGCGACTATCCATTGCTCTTCAAAGACTAAAACAGATGAATAAATTATGGTGTGGGACAGACAGAACTACAAAAATTAGATTTTTAAGAGCATGCATCTTTCCCATTGCAACATACGCCTGTGAGACATGGACACTTACTAAACAAGCTGAACAGCGCATACATGCCTTTGAATATAAATGTTATAGACGAGTTCTAAGAATATCTTGGGTAAAGAAAAGAACAAATGCATCCATACTTCAAGAGTTGAATATTGAGGAGGGATGGCTATTAAAGACGATAAAACAAAGAAAATTGAAGTATTTTGGTCACTTGAAACGTCACGACAGTTTGGAGAGAACAATAATGGAAGGGTATATGCCTGGGAAGAGAGGAAGAGGAAGGCCAAAGAGAAGATGGGTGCAGGATGTGGCGGATGATCTCCAGATGGGTGTATCAGACGCGGGACATCTTGCTTGTGATCGAGAAGTTTTCCGGAGGGTTGTTATGGGAGCGAGGTTCTGTAAAGGACATGCTACTGAATGAATGAATAGTCTTATTGAAAAATGAGGAATCATTTATTTATTTCATTTTACTTGACTAAACATGAAATGTGATATCTTTCTATAATAAATGTCACTAGTGTAGGATGATATTGCATTAATGCATTAAACAGGATAAGCTGTTAATGAAAAGTTGAACTTTCTCTTTCAGTGCCTGATGAGTTTTCCTTTGATCCTGTTACTAAAACCTATGGTGACCCCCAGCGAAGGCCCGAAGTTAAGTCAGCAACAATAGAATTTATTGCACCTTCAGAATACATGGTAAATAGACTTATTTCATTTTTGTTGTTGTTGATATTGTTATGTTTAACTCAAGCATAGTCCATAAATGTGCTGCTACTTCTAGTGTTCTGGGCTCATTTTTGCATTTGGATTAGCTTTTCCTATTACCTGTGTTGCTCTTCATCAGGTGAACCCACTCTGACTTCAGAGGAACTTATTTCATTTTATATATATATATATATATATATATATATATATATATATATATATATATATATATATATATATATATATATATATATAGAGTTGAATGGCTAATGGTACGAGGTCGACCTCTTACCTTAATAAGTGTTGTGGAACAAACTGAACAAAATAAGCAATCAGAGAGAGTTCTATTCAGTGCTGTTCCCAGGGTAGTGAGTGCACCAGAGGCCTAGCTTTCTTGTATACATGAGAAAAGAAGAGGTTGTCGAGGTACACTTTGTGCAGTTTCCTCAGCATTTGGGCTTTGCACTTGATCTGGCAGCATTCTTTAATGTGTAATTAAACTTTCCACAATAAGACATTCTTAAGCATGTACATCTTTTATAATCCTTTTTAATGTGTTTTTACTGCTCTTCTTTACTGACCTGTATACGTATTTGTATATATTGACAGACATATTACTATTTCTCTGTACTTTGGGGTGCATATTGTAATAAATGACGTACATTGTAATCATTCTGTGTTTTTAAAATTTATAACGCATTGTTGAAATGTCTATTAAGTATGAACACTGGCTCAGTAAAGATGGGCTCCGAGTTGGGCATTTAAATATCTACCTTCTATTAAGGAAGCTGCCCAAACTATGCTCTCTGGTCTATGCTATCTAATGCTTAATCAAAATTTTCACATTAAATGGTAACATCTCAGATAATGACATCACTATCAGAGGTTTTAAAGTTATTAGAAGAGATCCTTGTCAGAAACAAGAGACAGGTATAGCAGTTTATATTTCTAATTTGCTTAACGTCCACCATGGGCTAGATTTTAAAACCTGTGAGACTGAGTACCCAGCGCAGGAAACATCTGGTGTGAAAAATTCACCACTATGATGGATGTAGTCTTTAGTAATTCGAGAGAAATCATACTGCTAGGAGGCTTTAACATAGACATTAACAAATCAAACAAAATATGGGAAAACATAATAGAGTCATATAACTTCCAAAATTTAGTCAAACAAGCCACTGGAATAACAAAATCATCTGCAACACTTATAGATCACATTTATACTACATGTGCTGACAACATCACAGAATGTACTGTATCTATTAATGCAATGAGTGGTCACTACCCAGTGTGTTGCACGTGGCCGAAAAGAGGTACCAAAACACGAACACATAAATATAAAATATAGAAATTATAAAAATTTCAATCAAGATGTATTTTTACAAGACTTGCTCAACTCTTCTTTGGTCTATGTTTAACAACTTCCTGACCCAGATGATGCTCTGGACCACTGGTTGGAGACCTTTCTAAGTGTATTTGATAAGCATATTCCATTTAAGGAAGTTTAAGTTAAACATTACACTAACCCCATGGATCACCAAGGAGGCATTTGAAATTATGAGAGACTGGGATAGAGTCATAAAAATACAGACCTAACCACATACCGTAGTCTGAGAAACAAAGTTCATTATGTTATTCGAAAGGAAAAGAAAAACTATTTTAAGAACTTAATACTCGATAAAACCAATACTAAAGATATATGGAAAGCAATTAATAACAGCTGGCTCAATGGCAAAGGGATTACGGACGCAGTTCGTGATCCCGCGTTCAAAACAAAACTGCACGCAATTTGGCAGCAGACCACTGGTATGGTTCAGCTTTCGTTCAGAAAGCATTGGCAAACTACTGAATGTAAACTTGCCAAGAGATCACAAACAGCAATTGGAGGCGATTTCAAGAAACTGGCTCAGTGGCAGACCGGCCACGCAGTGGAAGACCCAGAATCACAGCTGCTGCCAAAGACCGCTTCATATGGCTGCGTCACCTTAGGAATCAATTTGCACCTGCATCCTCCACAGTCCAGTCAATGCTATGAGCTTGTCATATTTAAGATCAAATGGTCAGGAACGCTGCACGATGCTGGTCTTTGGGCTAGAAGACCCTACACAGGTCCTGTTCTTACGGACCGGCATCACCAGAACCAACTGCAGTGGACGATTCAGCATCGTCAATGGACTGTTGGGAATGACTGGAGATTGGTTTGGTTTAGTGATTAATCATTTTTTGTGCTCCAGCGACACGATAGATGGAGAAGAGTTTACCGCAGAGTTCATGAGCGCTTCACCCAGAACAGTGTTGATGAAGCTCCTCCACATGGTGGTGGGGGTGTACTAATGTGGGGGGGGGGGGGGGGGGCGATCAACTTCATGGAAGAAGAGACCTGGTGCAAATTGAAGGGTGCCTGAATGCCCAATGATACGTCGCTTAAATTCTTCATACTTATGTCCTTCCACTTCTGGCTGCATAAGGGTCGATTTTTCAGCAGGATAATGCTCAACCTCATGTGGCACAACTCACCACCCAGTTCCTCACTGATAACAACGTCCAGACCATTCCGTGGCCAGCCATGTTATCAGACATGAACCCCATAGAACACTCATGGGATGAACTCGACAGACGACTCTGCCAGCGAGACGTGGCTCCAGCCAATCACTGACAGTTGTCTCTTGCACTGCAGGAAGAGTGGGCAGCCATCCCATAACAACAGATCCAATGGCTAATCGGATCCATGTCAAGGAGATGTTGTTCTCTGATAAAGACCATAGGAGGCTTACTGAAATGGAGACCTCAGGCGCAAAGACTAATAGCGCAAACCAAATTTAATGAACATAATTTCATTGTTAAAGTCGGAAAGTTTCTTCACGCCAGGATTGAAATATTAATTCTGTAAAATAAAATGTTGGTACAAGTTTGCAATTGAAACTGCAATAATGTTTGCGTTTCTATTTTTGAACAGTACGTAATCAATGTCTCACCAAAAGTCAGTTACCATCAGCCTTTAAAATCGCTAAAGTGTATCCTCATTTAAAAGCTGGTTCAGTAGACGATGGTCTCATGAGTAACTATAGGCAAATTTCCATGTTATCATCACTATCTAAACTGGTTGAAAAGCACATTCACAAAACAATACTGGAACACTTAGTTTGTCACAAACTAATAGTTGACAGTCTGTCAGGGTTTCGGCCAAAATATTCTTGTCATACGGCCCTAACAAACATGATAGAAAACTGGCATCAAAATATTAACAACAATACTCTATGTGGAGCGGTGTTTATAGGCTTTAGAGAAGCATTCAATATGATAGATCATACTATTTTAATTTTAAAAAACTAGAAACAATGAAAGTAAGCTTTAATATAGTGAAATTGATAACATTCTTTTTATTTGACAGAAAACAAGTAGTATCACACAATAAATCGTTATCTCAAACCATTACCATTAATTTTGGAGTACCTCAGGGATCTATACTTGGCCCACTGTTATTTGCCACTTATATAAATGATCTTTCCTTATATCTTTTGTCCTCCCCCGATGTGTCTCCACCTTGCCGTGGTGGGGGAGCTTGAGTGTCCCACTGACCCCAAGCGCTATGCCGATGGATATTAACTACATATTGGACAGCTCTTGGGATAGGGACCAGACTAAGAGAGACACAACCTGCTGCTCTGCAGGTAGACTGAGGATAGCAGTCAAAAGTTTAAATCAGGTGCACGAAGGCAGAAGTTCTTGGTCCGGACACAAGCAGTAAGGCTCTCGCTGAGGGATAAGGCTGAACGCCTCTAAGCCATTAATCCTTGGACCTGAGAGCCGGACCGATACAAACCTACAGAAAAATGGCGGTGAGAGGCTGAGCACGCTACATGCTTAGTTCAGATACTTGTTTCGAAGGTTCTCAGCTGGGGGATATGATGGATCCCCAGATGAGAGGGCCTGGCCGTTTTTAGCTCACTGCACGGAGGTAAGGTGTTGAGCCGGCGGCACATGTAGCCTAACTCGCGAGCGAGTGCTAAATATAGAAAACGCACGAAATGGTTACGAAAAATTTCTGTATCTATGCTCACATAGAGTTGTCAAAGGTGGAAAAACGTCTCAATAACACGAAATGGAACGCTTGGCTAGCGAATCCATTGCGTGGTCCGAAGTCTGGAGCGAAAGCTTAGCTAGTGGATGTTGTCCGCATACTGTCCGTTCCTGGTTTGTGCTTGAGCGACCAGTGGCAAGCGAAATGCCCAATACATGGAAGTGAGGAATCAAAGCAGCCATGAGCAGGACATGACAATTCCTTGGGTGAGCCCATTTTCAGAGCAGTATGTGCCGGCTCTGCAATAATGGAAGCCTCCTTGGATAGCAGGGAACGCCCATGGTCTGCCCCTGCCTTCCCTTGAGGGTTGACCGTGATGTCGCTGACCGTTCTACTTGACCAGCTGAGATGTGGGCGACACCACAGCACTAACAGTCTAACGTCTCTCGAAACCCCGGAAAGGCCAACCCGTAAAAATGCCTGCTGAAGTCGGATGTGCTGGCCTACGGGTGCAAATAAATCAGGCACAACACAAAAAACGTCTGAGTGAAATGTCTTTCATGCTAGGAACAGCTCTGACTAACTAGTTTTCTGAATAGCTCGTGTCCGGAAAAGCTCTGACTAGCTAGTTTCCGAATGTTCGTTGTGCCCGGAACAGCTCTGACGGGCACATCAACAAGCACATGTCCGTATCGAAAACTCGCTGAGTGGATACCGCCTGCAGACCGGTCTGGTCAGTGCGGGAAAGGCTTATGGTTAACGATATGCCCAATATATTGAAGTGAGGAATTCAAGCAGCCATGAGCAGGATGTGACGATTCCAACGGTGAGCCCAGCATCTGGGCGCTATATGTCGGCTCTGCAACTATGGAAGCCACCCTTGATGGCGGAAAATGCCATGGACTGTCCCTGCCTTCCCTTGAGGGCTGATCTGAAGCATTCGACCGTTCCAACTTGACAAGCTGGGATGTGGACGGCACCACACACGTGAGAGTCCCACAGGAATACTAACCTGTCAAAAATGCATGCTAAAAGTCAGATGTGTTGGCCTAAGGGTCTCGACCCAAGGGTGCATAACGAGACATACCGCAATCACATCTGAAAAAACACTCCGGATGAACGCAAAGAAGAAGAAGTCTTTTTTAGTCTTGTGATCTATTTGCAGATGACTGCACAGTATATACAAACGCTGTTGATTATAATGTGCTAGAATCATTGGAGTCTCCGTGTTGAAGTGGTCAAGCCATTTGACTTGGGCTCCAAAGGTTGTGGGTTCGATCCCGGCCTCATCCTTTGGTTCACGAGTGAAATTTTTCGGACTCCTGTGGGTCGTCGATGCAAGCCACACGCAAATTAACATTTCTAAAACAAAGTCTATGTTAATAGCAACCAAGCAAAGGCTTCTCACTCTAAACTCACAATGAACTCTTCAGCTACACATTGGTAGCACGGCTGTAGAAAGTGTAACTGAGCACAAAGCACTGGGTCTTATCATTGTTCAAAATCTAATCTTTAATTCCCATGTTCATGCTCTCGTTAAATAAATAGCCAAAAAAGTATACCAACTTGCCAAAATAAAAAAATTTCCTTGATGACAACACAAGAAAGATATTTTATACTTCCCACATACAAAGACATATTGACTATTGCTCCACGATCTGGGATAGATGCCCCAAATCAATAACAAACAAAACACTTTTATTTACTCCAGAAAAAGGCAGTGTGTTTAATTAATGGTTGAAAAGCTTACCGACAATTCTAACCTACTTGAACGTTTTCAGTTACTGCCACTCCACAATCGATTACTTTTTAATACGGCCAAACTAATTGACAAAATTCTATTTCAAAATTCTCCAAGCTACCTTTGACCATTGTTTAAATATAACGCAAGACATAGCAAATGACTAAACAAACTTCATGCCCCTAAACCTAGGATAGACTTATACAAAACAAGCTTAGCATACTCTGTCATTCAGTTGTGGAACTATCTTCCACAAGAAATCAAAGACACCACCAATCACTTTGCATACAGTCGCAACCTGTTTGAACCTATCTCAGTGCAGACTACATGCCCCTATAAACACCCCCCCCCCCCCCCCAAAAAAAAAAAAAATTAACAATATCTCAAACAACTAACTAATAAACATTCCCATATGTTTGGTGCATATAACTTCCTTAGGTATTTATAATGGGTATGTCAAAAATTGCCTTCGTGAGTCATGTATTATTATTTTCCATGCGTTTTAATGCATATTGTTCTTTTGTTGTCTAAGATTAGCTTCATAAGTGATGTTGAATGAAATAACGTATGAGAGGAAAGAGAGAAGGAGGACAGAATGTCAGATGGGCCTGCGTGCCACTTCTTAACCCTTTGAAAATAAAGTTTGTTTGTTTGTTTGTTCGTTCGTTCATTCGTTCTCTCTCTCTCTTTCTCCCCAGTTCTTCCAGCTACCATCTTTGTTTTCGTATTTATTACTGTCTCATCTGATTTTTCTTTATTTCCCAGTTTTTTGCTAGTCACACCATCTGTGGCTGTGTTTAACCCTTTACAGGGCAGACGCTTGTCCGTTTTTTAGCCCTGAACGGGCAAGATTTTTTCAGGTTTGGTAAAATTTCGGGTCGCATTAGTAAAAACATCACAAATAAGGTGTTAGTCAACCGATTTTAGTTAAACAACACAATGAAGGGAAAAGCATGCAGAATATGTTACTCACGTGATTGTTGTCGGTAATCCATATATGAACACAAATATTTACGAAATACAGCATGTTGTTTGTGATTTTCCGTCATCTATACGGCAATTTACAAACACATTTTCAGAATCATAATCACTTTCTTTAAAGTCCGACTCACGACTGCTAATGCAAAGTAACGCTTTGCACTGATATCTAGCTCCGATTAATAGTCAACTTCGTGCCCTTTAATGTCATTTAAATTGAACCTAGCGAAACCTCGGCTATCACTTGAAGAATCACCGAAATCCATTTTGAAAAACAGCGTAAAATTCCCGAAAACTATCAATAAAAGTCCGTTCAAATTCATAGTAGCGCGTTTACAAATGGCGGCCACGTTGTCAAGCTGTCGGCGAAAGTAGCCGCCGGAAGTGTCGGAAAGCAGAGAGATCGCGTTTTTACAATGCATAATAGTATCGGACGTAAACGGCCGATCCGCTCGTTTAAGCAAACGGCCGCTCTGCCCTGTAAAGGGTTAATAATATTTTCAGTAATACTGTTATCACAATAAGTGTGATGTTAATCTAGATTGCCTTTTACATTAAGCATTAATAAAAATGATGGCATTGCACTCAAGAGAAATCCTAGCTGCTTTGTCATTACTCAGTGAATATAATCATTCTAAGTATCTCTTTAATTTTTTTTTTGTGCATATTCTTTATAGGACATTGCAGTCAACACCAGCATTTTCCAGCTGCTGTTGATGTACTAGGCAAGATTACGCTCAGTAGTTTGCCATTGCTTTCTGAATGACCAGCTCACATACCCTGTAAGTTACCAATGAGGCGAGAACCGCTACCAATTCTCACGCAGGTTACGTTACTCATGAGAATATACAGGATTACAGAGAAAGACGTTAACTCCTAGCCAGGGAGACTGGCATCTCTTTAATAGATGTGCTATATTAAAGATATCAATGAGTCAGTAAAAAAAAAATAGTATTGAAAGTGCCGTTATTTTGTTACATACTGAAATTCTACTAACTACTTCTGTTTCTATGTTTGTTAGTTAGTTGGTTTTTTTTTTGGGGGGGGGGGGGGGGGGGGGGGGGGGCCTCGCTTGAAATTTACATTCTCCCCAGTCATTGACGAAAGATCAATAATTTAGTCCAACTGTCTGGTGTTGGGGTTGAACCTCTTACCTCAGCAACAGCACTCTAGATGTGTAAGAGTCTTGTTCTTATCCATTCGGCCATGCTGACCTCCCTATGTTAGTTTTAATGTTTTATTAGTTGATTTGTTGTTTTGTCCTGCTGTTCATCATGCTGTCTATACTTCATCCCTGTAAAGTCTTCCAGCGGACACCCGGCGGCTTTAAACAGTTGCTATAATTTAGGATTTATTTATGTAATCATTTGAGCATGTAAAACTACAACATTTAATATAGCTTCATGCAGAACTTGAAACAATTTGTTGTTGTCTTCCCTCCATAGCTCAGACCACCGCAGCCTGCAGTCTATTTGTACTTGTTGGATGTGTCTTTCAATGCTGTAGAAACTGGTGAGTTACAACATTAGGCATCAACAATCTTTGTTTTATGTTGTATATGTGTGCTCCTTCTGTGAAAGACATCTCACAGTCTTTGATTGCAACGTTACTGCTGCAACTACTGCTGTTACTACTAGTACTGCTGTTACAACTGCTGCTGCTACTACCACTACTGCTTTTACTACTACTGCTGCTACTTCTGCTATTATTGCCAGTGCTATTACTACTACTGCTGATATTACCACTACTACTATCACTACTACCACTACTGCTGCTGCTACTACTATTACTAATACTACTGCTGCTATTACCACTACTACTATCACTACTACCACTACTGCTGCTGCTACTACTATGGACAACATGTGCATGGTAGGGGTGACTATGCTAAGCATAGACTTGTGGAAGAGAGTAGATTCCCTTCAGTGTGAATAGCTTGCACACAAGGTAGAACTTTTGATAATGTACAAAATGAACCTGCAGAATTAGGTAATTTTTTATTGTTAATACAAAAACTTGGCATAATTCAACACAATACTTTGCTATTGCCATTCTGTTTGAGCATATTTTATTTTATAAATTTTAGCTAAAACCAAATTAGAAGCAAAAGATGTTTCAGGTGACACTCCCTACCTAACTTACATTTTGTTTGTGCCAGGAAAATCTAGAGCTCTCTCTCTCTCTCTCTCTCTCTCTCTCTCTCTCTCTCTCTCTCTCTCTCTCTCTCTCTCTCTCTCTCTCTCTCTCTCTCTCTCTCTCTCTCTCTCCCTCTCTCCCTCTCTCCCCCCTCTCTCTCTCCCCCCCCCCCTCTCTCTCGCTCTTCTCCCCTCTCCCACCCTCCCTCCACCCCTTCTCTTCTTTCTCTCTTCTTTCGCTGATTAGTTTGGTGTAGACTGATAATCATGAATGACTCTTGCATCTGACTCATGTCTTCTGTTGCTGCTAATACTACTGCTGTTGCTACTACTGCTGCTTCTACTACTGCTGTTACTGCTGATACTACTACTAATACTGGTACTGCTATTACCACTACTGCTACTACTACTTCTGTTGCTGCTACTACTCCTCCTGCTTTTATTACACTACTAATTACTGCTACTTGTAGTAACTACTGTTACTCCTAATTGTAATTATTACTGTTACTTCTACCATTTCGGTTGCTATCCCTGCAACTACCACTGATGGTAATGCAAATATCTAAATGACTTGATATTAAAACACACGCATACTGAGTTTTGTAAGGCGTTTCACTGGGAACTGATTCTAACTTGTTTGTATCAGTAGGTGAGAACGCATGTGCCCAACTTGAAACACATTTGTCATCGAACAAATTTGTAATGGTAACCTGATTTTATCATTTTCCACCAAGGTTACTTGTCTCAGTTCAGCCAGATCCTACTGGATGAGCTGGACAAACTGCCAGGCGATGCACGCACCAGTATTGGCTTTCTGTGTTACGACAGTGCACTGTATTACTTCAATCTGGCAGAGAATTTGTCTCAGCCACAGATGCTGTGTGTGCCTGATCTGGAAGGTGAGTTCTGTAGTCAGTAGATGTGAACCCAGTAGTTGTGAACCCAGTAGTTGCACGTTACATGTATCACTAACAGAAACAGGTTCAAAGATGAGAGGCTTGAGCTCATTGCACCGGGTTTTCCCATCTGCAAAATGACCTGCTGAAAGTGTCGCACAGAGAACAAACTCAGTAGCTCTAGTGACAACCTTCAGGAGTCTCAGAGAAAACTACTTGTGAATCTAATGATGGAGTCAGGAATTGTTTGTTGTTTTTTGTTTTTGTGCTCGTTCGCTTTGACCTTAAGCGTAGTCCATATACACTACTTCCAGTAATGCTGGACTGAATTTTGCGTGTGGATTAGCTTTTACCTATTAACAGTGTTCCTCGCCATCAGACGAACCCACTCCGACTTCAGAGGTACCTGTAATTTATGTCCCCAAGTCAAGTATGACAGATCAAAACTTTAGTCCAGCTGTCCGGGTAGGGGTTGAACCCCTTACCTCAGCTTCAGCACACCGAATGTTAAGAACAAGCGTTCTTATCCATTCGGCCATGCTGACCTGCAGTCAGGAAATGAACCCATAAACCCCTTATGTCAGATATCAATAACAACAGATAAATCATGTAATGTCTGGACAGTTGAAACCCATGTGTAGTCAATAGATCTGAACCCAGTAGTTACAGGTTACATATATCAGTGGCAAAAAAAAAAAATAAACAAGTGTCTCGAAAATCTGAGATCAGTGAGGTTTACACTGCAAGTGGCTAGTTTCATTTCTGATCACCATGCCATAGTTTACTGGATTACCATCTCAGTGGATTGGGTTCAATCCCTTCTTGAGGTGAGTTTGTCCCTCCTACTGACCACATGTAGCTCAGGAGGTAATCTACCTCAAGAAATGGGTACTAGAGATTCCACTGGAAGGAAAGGGTCTGACCACTTCACCATGACCTACTATATGTGAAGTCCAGTTACTTCACACCTGTACAGCAGTAACTGTCCTGGGGTTAACTTTACCATCTCTTGTGTCCATCATAACACTCCATACATTTTCCCAACTAGCGTGCCCTAAACACACTCACAAGTATGGATTGGCGCTCATAGAAGAATAAGAAAGAAGTAGAGATGGATAAAATCAGTCCATTTATGCTTATTGTGTTTTCTTCGAGCAGGAAAAGAATCCCTTGCCGGCTTGCTAGGCCAGTCGCGGGTTTAGGACGAAAATATCTGACCAAGGGAAGTCTGTCCCCCTTGGCAAGCCATAGCCCTGTTAGCCCATGACGTTGCGGCCATGGTTTCTTGATTTACACCGCAGGGAGGTGGGGTTGACTTGTGTAGCCTGCGGGTCATCGACAGGCTACTAATTTTCACTTTTCACCCCTCCTGGGAGAGGCTAGCCGATCCTTACCCTGCTGGCTGCAGGGCCAGTTGGGAATCTCAATATATGAAGCCCATACACGGGCATTCTCCTGTGTTTATGCTTCACCTCGACACCGTAATGTACTAGAGGAACCTGATGAGATGAGATGAGACTGGATAACAAAAGTTTAAAGCTATAGTTACCAAAATGTTACTTCAAACTGTTACCTCCAAATGACAATAGCACCTTGCTGCAGGAACATAGTGTACTTTTACACATGGCCATCTCCACGCCACTTGTTTGTTTGGTTTCTGCTTGCCACGAGAGTGGAGGAAAGTTGAAAGCAATAATGAAGCATTCAGGCTTGTTTTTATAGAGCAACCGTATTCAAAATCTGTTTGTTTATTAATTTACTGAGAAAATTGTGCGTGCATACATGTTTTGTCTGTTTGGGCTTCCGCACAATTTGTATTGTTTTTTTATTTTTTATTCTTTCCTTGCCATTTTAGTGCTTTGTTTTGTATACCAGGGGGTAAAAAAAGGCTGAAAATCTCTGATTTATATGTGTTAATATCTATAGGTCTCTTCACTCTTTCAGTTTAATTTCTTTTTATACTTATAATACTGGATTGTTGTTGCATTTGAAATTTCAGCATACTTCCTATGACTCTCATGTTGGTATTGAATTCCTGTTGTTTTATTTTCTGACTGATTTTATTCATTTGAGTGCTGTTTCTATTTTAAGCCGTTCTGTGAATCTTATTTATACTTATGGTGAAATGCAGGAATTTTCTTGTGGTTGCTTTAATATAAGAATATCATTTTGTATTCTTGGTTTGACATGTGCATATGTATTGTCAGTGCTGCTGTCATGTTTCTACTGAACTTGTGTGTAGTCACTCCGCAGGTTGCTCTGATAGTTCTCTTTAGAAATCACCAATAATGTGTGTTGTTAATTATGCTTTATTTGAGGGCTATAATTGCTGTTGGTCTCGTGTAGCTTCATTCAGTGTAAGCATTGGCTGGGTTACATATGATATAATAAATACTCTAGTAAGTAAAGGACCCTTTCCCATGCCTTGGGGCCTGTTGTCTATGTGATGCTAGCGTCATCTTTGTAGACCAGTCAGGGCTCAGCGGGTCATGTTGTGTACGAGATGCTAGCCTCATGTTTGTAGACCAGTCAGGGCTCAGTGGGTCATGTTGTGTACGAGATGCTAGCCTCATGTTTGTAGACCAATCAGGGCTCAGTGGGTCATGTTGTGTACGAGATGTTAGCCTCATGTTTGTAGACCAGTCAGGGCTCAGTGGGTCATGTTGTGTACGAGATGCTAGCCTCATGGTTGTAGACCAGTCAGGGCTCAGTGGGTCATGTTGTGTACAAGATGCTAGCCTCATGTTTGTAGACCAGTCAGGGCTCAGTGGGTCATGTTGTGTACGAGATGCTAGCCTCATGTTTGTAGACCTGTCAGGGCTCAGTGGGTCATGTTGTGTACAAGATGTTAGCCTCATGTTTGTAGACCAGTCAGGGCTCAGTGGGTCATGTTGTGTACAAGATGCTAGCCTCATGGTTGTAGACCAGTCAGGGCTCAGAGGGTCATGTTGTGTACGAGATGCTAGCCTCATGTTTGTAGACCAGTCAGGGCTCAGTGGGTCATGTTGTGTACAAGATGCTAGCCTCATGTTTGTAGACCAGTCAGGGCTCAGTGGGTCATGTTGTGTACAAGATGCTAGCCTCATGTTTGTAGACCAGTCAGGGCTCAGTGGGTCATGTTGTGTACGAGATGCTAACCTCATGTTTGTAGACCAGTCAGGGCTCAGTGGGTCATGTTGTGTATGAGATGCTAGCCTCATGTTTGTAGACCAGTCAGGGCTCAGTGGGTCATGTTGTGTACGAGATGCTAGCCTCATGTTTGTAGACCAGTCAGGGCTCAGTGGATCATGTTGTGTACGAGATACTAGCCTCATGTTTGTAGACCAGTCAGGGCTCAGTGGGTCATGTTGTGTACGAGATGCTAGCCTCATGTTTGTAGACCAGTCAGGGCTCAGTGGGTCATGTTGTGTACGAGATGCTAGCCTCATGTTTGTAGACCAGTCAGGGCTCAGTGGGTCATGTTGTGTACGAGATACTAGCCTCATGTTTGTAGACCAATCAGGGCTCAGTGGGTCATGTTGTGTATGAGATGCTAGCCTCATGTTTGTAGACCAGTCAGGGCTCAGTGGGTCATGTTGTGTACGAGATACTAGCCTCATGTTTGTAGACCAGTCAGGGCTCAGTGGGTCATGTTGTGTATGAGATACTAGCCTCATGTTTGTAGACCAGTCAGGGCTCAGTGGGTCATGTTGTGTACGAGATGCTAGCGTCATCTTTGTAGACCAGTCAGGGCTCACTGGGTCATGTTGTGTACGAGATGCTAGCCTCATGTTTGTAGACCAGTCAGGGCTCAGTGGGTCATGTTGTGTACAAGATGCTAGCCTCATGTTTGTAGACCAATCAGGGCTCAGTGGGTCATGTTGTGTACAAGATGCTAGCCTCATGTTTGTAGACCAGTCAGGGCTCAGTGGGTCATGTTGTGTATGAGATACTAGCCTCATGTTTGTAGACCAGTCAGGGCTCAGTGGGTCATGTTGTGTACAAGATACTAGCCTCATGTTTGTAGACCAATCAGGGCTCAGTGGGTCATGTTGTGTACAAGATGCTAGCCTCATGTTTGTAGACCAGTCAGGGCTCAGTGGGTCATGTTGTGTATGAGATACTAGCCTCATGTTTGTAGACCAGTCAGGGCTCAGTGGGTCATGTTGTGTATGAGATACTAGCCTCATGTTTGTAGACCAGTCAGGGCTCAGTGGGTCATGTTGTGTACGAGATACTAGCCTCATGTTTGTAGACCAGTCAGGGCTCAGTGGGTCATGTTGTGTACAAGATGCTAGCCTCATGTTTGTAGACCAGTCAGGGCTCAGTGGGTCATGTTGTGTATGAGATACTAGCCTCATGTTTGTAGACCAGTCAGGGCTCAGTGGGTCATGTTGTCTATGTGATGCTAGCCTCATGTTTGTAGACCAGTCAGTTCTCAGTTGGTCATGTTGTGTACGAGATGCTAGCCTCATGTTTGTAGACCAGTCAGGGCTCAGTGGGTCATGTTGTGTACAAGATGCTAGCCTCATGTTTGTAGACCAGTCAGGGCTCAGTGGGTCATGTTGTCTATGTGATGCTAGCCTCATGTTTGAAGACCAGTCCGGGCTCAGTGGGTCATGTTGTCTATGTGATGCTAGCGTCATCTTTGTAGACCAGTCAGGGTTCAGTGGGTCATGTTGTCTATGTGATGCTAGCCTCATGTTTGTAGACCAGTCAGGGCTCAGTGGGTCATGTTGTGTACAAGATGCTAGCCTCATGTTTGCAGACCAGTCAGGGCTCAGTGGGTCATGTTGTGTACGAGATGCTAGCCTCATGTTTGTCTACCAGTCAGGGTTCAGTGGGTCATGTTGTGTATGAGATGCTAGCCTCATGTTTGTAGACCAGTCAGGGCTCAGTGGGTCATGTTGTCTATGTGATGCTAGCCTCATGTTTGCAGACCAGTCAGGGCTCAGTGGGTCATGTTGTGTACGAGATGCTAGCGTCATCTTTGTAGACCAGTCAGGGTTCAGTGGGTCATGTTGTGTACGAGATGCTAGCCTCATGTTTGTAGACCAGTCAGTTCTCAGTGGGTCATGTTGTGTATGAGATACTAGCCTCATGATTGTAGACCAGTCAGGGTTCAGTGGGTCATGTTGTCTATGTGATGCTAGCCTCATGTTTGTAGACCAGTCAGGGTTCAGTGGGTCATGTTGTGTATGAGATGCTAGCCTCATGTTTGTAGACCAGTCAGTTCTCAGTGGGTCATGTTGTGTATGAGATACTAACCTCATGTTTGTAGACCAGTCAGGGCTCAGTGGGTCATGTTGTCTATGTGATGCTAGCCTCATGTTTGTAGACCAGTCAGGGTTCAGTGGGTCATGTTGTGTACGAGATGCTAGCCTCATGTTTGTAGACCAGTCAGGGCTCAGTGGGTCATGTTGTGTACAAGATGCTAGCCTCATGTTTGTAGACCAGTCAGGGTTCAGTGGGTCATGTTGTGTACGAGATGCTAGCCTCATGTTTGTAGACCAGTCAGGGCTCAGTGGGTCATGTGATCAGTGTCATGTTTGTAGACCAGTCAGCGCTCAGTGGGTCATGTGATCAGTGTCATGTTTGTAGACCAGTCAGCGCTCAGTGGGTCATGTGATCAATGTCATGTTTGTAGACCAGTCAGCGCTCAGTGGGTCATGTGATCAATGTCATGTTTGTAGACCAGTCAGCGCTCAGTGGGTCATGTGATCAGTGTCATGTTTGTAGACCAGTCAGCGCTCAGTGGGTCATGTGATCAATGTCATGTTTGTAGACCAGTCAGCGCTCAGTGGGTCATGTGATCAATGTCATGTTTGTAGACCAGTCAGCGCTCAGTGGGTCATGTGATCAATGTCATGTTTGTAGACCAGTCAGCGCTCAGTGGGTCATGTTGTCTATGTGATGCTAGCCTCATGTTTGTAGACCAGTCAGGGTTCAGTGGGTCATGTTGTGTACGAGATGCTATCCTCATGTTTGTAGACCAGTCAGGGCTCAGTGGGTCATGTTGTGTACAAGATGCTAGCCTCATGTTTGTAGACCAGTCAGGGCTCAGTGGGTCATGTTGTGTACGAGATGCTAGCCTCATGTTTGTAGACCAGTCAGGGCTCAGTGGGTCATGTTGTGTACGAGATACTAGCCTCATGTTTGTAGACCAATCAGGGCTCAGTGGGTCATGTTGTGTATGAGATGCTAGCCTCATGTTTGTAGACCAGTCAGGGCTCAGTGGGTCATGTTGTGTACGAGATACTAGCCTCATGTTTGTAGACCAGTCAGGGCTCAGTGGGTCATGTTGTGTATGAGATACTAGCCTCATGTTTGTAGACCAGTCAGGGCTCAGTGGGTCATGTTGTGTACGAGATGCTAGCGTCATCTTTGTAGACCAGTCAGGGCTCACTGGGTCATGTTGTGTACGAGATGCTAGCCTCATGTTTGTAGACCAGTCAGGGCTCAGTGGGTCATGTTGTGTACAAGATGCTAGCCTCATGTTTGTAGACCAATCAGGGCTCAGTGGGTCATGTTGTGTACAAGATGCTAGCCTCATGTTTGTAGACCAGTCAGGGCTCAGTGGGTCATGTTGTGTATGAGATACTAGCCTCATGTTTGTAGACCAGTCAGGGCTCAGTGGGTCATGTTGTGTACAAGATACTAGCCTCATGTTTGTAGACCAATCAGGGCTCAGTGGGTCATGTTGTGTACAAGATGCTAGCCTCATGTTTGTAGACCAGTCAGGGCTCAGTGGGTCATGTTGTGTATGAGATACTAGCCTCATGTTTGTAGACCAGTCAGGGCTCAGTGGGTCATGTTGTCTATGTGATGCTAGCCTCATGTTTGTAGACCAGTCAGTTCTCAGTTGGTCATGTTGTGTACGAGATGCTAGCCTCATGTTTGTAGACCAGTCAGGGCTCAGTGGGTCATGTTGTGTACAAGATGCTAGCCTCATGTTTGTAGACCAGTCAGGGCTCAGTGGGTCATGTTGTCTATGTGATGCTAGCCTCATGTTTGAAGACCAGTCCGGGCTCAGTGGGTCATGTTGTCTATGTGATGCTAGCGTCATCTTTGTAGACCAGTCAGGGTTCAGTGGGTCATGTTGTCTATGTGATGCTAGCCTCATGTTTGTAGACCAGTCAGGGCTCAGTGGGTCATGTTGTGTACAAGATGCTAGCCTCATGTTTGCAGACCAGTCAGGGCTCAGTGGGTCATGTTGTGTACGAGATGCTAGCCTCATGTTTGTCTACCAGTCAGGGTTCAGTGGGTCATGTTGTGTATGAGATGCTAGCCTCATGTTTGTAGACCAGTCAGGGCTCAGTGGGTCATGTTGTCTATGTGATGCTAGCCTCATGTTTGCAGACCAGTCAGGGCTCAGTGGGTCATGTTGTGTACGAGATGCTAGCGTCATCTTTGTAGACCAGTCAGGGTTCAGTGGGTCATGTTGTGTACGAGATGCTAGCCTCATGTTTGTAGACCAGTCAGTTCTCAGTGGGTCATGTTGTGTATGAGATACTAGCCTCATGATTGTAGACCAGTCAGGGTTCAGTGGGTCATGTTGTCTATGTGATGCTAGCCTCATGTTTGTAGACCAGTCAGGGTTCAGTGGGTCATGTTGTGTATGAGATGCTAGCCTCATGTTTGTAGACCAGTCAGTTCTCAGTGGGTCATGTTGTGTATGAGATACTAACCTCATGTTTGTAGACCAGTCAGGGCTCAGTGGGTCATGTTGTCTATGTGATGCTAGCCTCATGTTTGTAGACCAGTCAGGGTTCAGTGGGTCATGTTGTGTACGAGATGCTAGCCTCATGTTTGTAGACCAGTCAGGGCTCAGTGGGTCATGTTGTGTACAAGATGCTAGCCTCATGTTTGTAGACCAGTCAGGGTTCAGTGGGTCATGTTGTGTACGAGATGCTAGCCTCATGTTTGTAGACCAGTCAGGGCTCAGTGGGTCATGTGATCAGTGTCATGTTTGTAGACCAGTCAGCGCTCAGTGGGTCATGTGATCAGTGTCATGTTTGTAGACCAGTCAGCGCTCAGTGAGTCATGTGATCAATGTCATGTTTGTAGACCAGTCAGCGCTCAGTGGGTCATGTGATCAATGTCATGTTTGTAGACCAGTCAGCGCTCAGTGGGTCATGTGATCAGTGTCATGTTTGTAGACCAGTCAGCGCTCAGTGGGTCATGTGATCAATGTCATGTTTGTAGACCAGTCAGCGCTCAGTGGGTCATGTGATCAATGTCATGTTTGTAGACCAGTCAGCGCTCAGTGGGTCATGTGATCAATGTCATGTTTGTAGACCAGTCAGCGCTCAGTGGGTCATGTTGTCTATGTGATGCTAGCCTCATGTTTGTAGACCAGTCAGGGTTCAGTGGGTCATGTTGTGTACGAGATGCTAGCCTCATGTTTGTAGACCAGTCAGGGCTCAGTGGGTCATGTTGTGTACAAGATGCTAGCCTCATGTTTGTAGACCAGTCAGGGCTCAGTGGGTCATGTTGTGTACGAGATGCTAGCCTCATGTTTGTAGACCAGTCAGGGCTCAGTGGGTCATGTTGTGTACGAGATACTAGCCTCATGTTTGTAGACCAATCAGGGCTCAGTGGGTCATGTTGTGTATGAGATGCTAGCCTCATGTTTGTAGACCAGTCAGGGCTCAGTGGGTCATGTTGTCTATGTGATGCTAGCCTCATGTTTGCAGACCAGTCAGGGCTCAGTGGGTCATGTTGTGTACGAGATGCTAGCGTCATCTTTGTAGACCAGTCAGGGTTCAGTGGGTCATGTTGTGTACGAGATGCTAGCCTCATGTTTGTAGACCAGTCAGTTCTCAGTGGGTCATGTTGTGTATGAGATACTAGCCTCATGATTGTAGACCAGTCAGGGTTCAGTGGGTCATGTTGTCTATGTGATGCTAGCCTCATGTTTGTAGACCAGTCAGGGTTCAGTGGGTCATGTTGTGTATGAGATGCTAGCCTCATGTTTGTAGACCAGTCAGTTCTCAGTGGGTCATGTTGTGTATGAGATACTAACCTCATGTTTGTAGACCAGTCAGGGCTCAGTGGGTCATGTTGTCTATGTGATGCTAGCCTCATGTTTGTAGACCAGTCAGGGTTCAGTGGGTCATGTTGTGTACGAGATGCTAGCCTCATGTTTGTAGACCAGTCAGGGCTCAGTGGGTCATGTTGTGTACAAGATGCTAGCCTCATGTTTGTAGACCAGTCAGGGTTCAGTGGGTCATGTTGTGTACGAGATGCTAGCCTCATGTTTGTAGACCAGTCAGGGCTCAGTGGGTCATGTGATCAGTGTCATGTTTGTAGACCAGTCAGCGCTCAGTGGGTCATGTGATCAGTGTCATGTTTGTAGACCAGTCAGCGCTCAGTGGGTCATGTGATCAATGTCATGTTTGTAGACCAGTCAGCGCTCAGTGGGTCATGTGATCAATGTCATGTTTGTAGACCAGTCAGCGCTCAGTGGGTCATGTGATCAGTGTCATGTTTGTAGACCAGTCAGCGCTCAGTGGGTCATGTGATCAATGTCATGTTTGTAGACCAGTCAGCGCTCAGTGGGTCATGTGATCAATGTCATGTTTGTAGACCAGTCAGCGCTCAGTGGGTCATGTGATCAATGTCATGTTTGTAGACCAGTCAGCGCTCAGTGGGTCATGTTGTCTATGTGATGCTAGCCTCATGTTTGTAGACCAGTCAGGGTTCAGTGGGTCATGTTGTGTACGAGATGCTATCCTCATGTTTGTAGACCAGTCAGGGCTCAGTGGGTCATGTTGTGTACAAGATGCTAGCCTCATGTTTGTAGACCAGTCAGGGCTCAGTGGGTCATGTTGTGTACGAGATGCTAGCCTCATGTTTGTAGACCAGTCAGGGCTCAGTGGGTCATGTTGTGTACGAGATACTAGCCTCATGTTTGTAGACCAATCAGGGCTCAGTGGGTCATGTTGTGTATGAGATGCTAGCCTCATGTTTGTAGACCAGTCAGGGCTCAGTGGGTCATGTTGTGTACGAGATACTAGCCTCATGTTTGTAGACCAGTCAGGGCTCAGTGGGTCATGTTGTGTATGAGATACTAGCCTCATGTTTGTAGACCAGTCAGGGCTCAGTGGGTCATGTTGTGTACGAGATGCTAGCGTCATCTTTGTAGACCAGTCAGGGCTCACTGGGTCATGTTGTGTACGAGATGCTAGCCTCATGTTTGTAGACCAGTCAGGGCTCAGTGGGTCATGTTGTGTACAAGATGCTAGCCTCATGTTTGTAGACCAATCAGGGCTCAGTGGGTCATGTTGTGTACAAGATGCTAGCCTCATGTTTGTAGACCAGTCAGGGCTCAGTGGGTCATGTTGTGTATGAGATACTAGCCTCATGTTTGTAGACCAGTCAGGGCTCAGTGGGTCATGTTGTGTACAAGATACTAGCCTCATGTTTGTAGACCAATCAGGGCTCAGTGGGTCATGTTGTGTACAAGATGCTAGCCTCATGTTTGTAGACCAGTCAGGGCTCAGTGGGTCATGTTGTGTATGAGATACTAGCCTCATGTTTGTAGACCAGTCAGGGCTCAGTGGGTCATGTTGTCTATGTGATGCTAGCCTCATGTTTGTAGACCAGTCAGTTCTCAGTTGGTCATGTTGTGTACGAGATGCTAGCCTCATGTTTGTAGACCAGTCAGGGCTCAGTGGGTCATGTTGTGTACAAGATGCTAGCCTCATGTTTGTAGACCAGTCAGGGCTCAGTGGGTCATGTTGTCTATGTGATGCTAGCCTCATGTTTGAAGACCAGTCCGGGCTCAGTGGGTCATGTTGTCTATGTGATGCTAGCGTCATCTTTGTAGACCAGTCAGGGTTCAGTGGGTCATGTTGTCTATGTGATGCTAGCCTCATGTTTGTAGACCAGTCAGGGCTCAGTGGGTCATGTTGTGTACAAGATGCTAGCCTCATGTTTGCAGACCAGTCAGGGCTCAGTGGGTCATGTTGTGTACGAGATGCTAGCCTCATGTTTGTCTACCAGTCAGGGTTCAGTGGGTCATGTTGTGTATGAGATGCTAGCCTCATGTTTGTAGACCAGTCAGGGCTCAGTGGGTCATGTTGTCTATGTGATGCTAGCCTCATGTTTGCAGACCAGTCAGGGCTCAGTGGGTCATGTTGTGTACGAGATGCTAGCGTCATCTTTGTAGACCAGTCAGGGTTCAGTGGGTCATGTTGTGTACGAGATGCTAGCCTCATGTTTGTAGACCAGTCAGTTCTCAGTGGGTCATGTTGTGTATGAGATACTAGCCTCATGATTGTAGACCAGTCAGGGTTCAGTGGGTCATGTTGTCTATGTGATGCTAGCCTCATGTTTGTAGACCAGTCAGGGTTCAGTGGGTCATGTTGTGTATGAGATGCTAGCCTCATGTTTGTAGACCAGTCAGTTCTCAGTGGGTCATGTTGTGTATGAGATACTAACCTCATGTTTGTAGACCAGTCAGGGCTCAGTGGGTCATGTTGTCTATGTGATGCTAGCCTCATGTTTGTAGACCAGTCAGGGTTCAGTGGGTCATGTTGTGTACGAGATGCTAGCCTCATGTTTGTAGACCAGTCAGGGCTCAGTGGGTCATGTTGTGTACAAGATGCTAGCCTCATGTTTGTAGACCAGTCAGGGTTCAGTGGGTCATGTTGTGTACGAGATGCTAGCCTCATGTTTGTAGACCAGTCAGGGCTCAGTGGGTCATGTGATCAGTGTCATGTTTGTAGACCAGTCAGCGCTCAGTGGGTCATGTGATCAGTGTCATGTTTGTAGACCAGTCAGCGCTCAGTGAGTCATGTGATCAATGTCATGTTTGTAGACCAGTCAGCGCTCAGTGGGTCATGTGATCAATGTCATGTTTGTAGACCAGTCAGCGCTCAGTGGGTCATGTGATCAGTGTCATGTTTGTAGACCAGTCAGCGCTCAGTGGGTCATGTGATCAATGTCATGTTTGTAGACCAGTCAGCGCTCAGTGGGTCATGTGATCAATGTCATGTTTGTAGACCAGTCAGCGCTCAGTGGGTCATGTGATCAATGTCATGTTTGTAGACCAGTCAGCGCTCAGTGGGTCATGTTGTCTATGTGATGCTAGCCTCATGTTTGTAGACCAGTCAGGGTTCAGTGGGTCATGTTGTGTACGAGATGCTAGCCTCATGTTTGTAGACCAGTCAGGGCTCAGTGGGTCATGTTGTGTACAAGATGCTAGCCTCATGTTTGTAGACCAGTCAGGGCTCAGTGGGTCATGTTGTGTACGAGATGCTAGCCTCATGTTTGTAGACCAGTCAGGGCTCAGTGGGTCATGTTGTGTACGAGATACTAGCCTCATGTTTGTAGACCAATCAGGGCTCAGTGGGTCATGTTGTGTATGAGATGCTAGCCTCATGTTTGTAGACCAGTCAGGGCTCAGTGGGTCATGTTGTGTACGAGATACTAGCCTCATGTTTGTAGACCAGTCAGGGCTCAGTGGGTCATGTTGTGTATGAGATACTAGCCTCATGTTTGTAGACCAGTCAGGGCTCAGTGGGTCATGTTGTGTACGAGATGCTAGCGTCATCTCTGTAGACCAGTCAGGGCTCACTGGGTCATGTTGTGTACGAGATGCTAGCCTCATGTTTGTAGACCAGTCAGGGCTCAGTGGGTCATGTTGTGTACAAGATGCTAGCCTCATGTTTGTAGACCAATCAGGGCTCAGTGGGTCATGTTGTGTACAAGATGCTAGCCTCATGTTTGTAGACCAGTCAGGGCTCAGTGGGTCATGTTGTGTATGAGATACTAGCCTCATGTTTGTAGACCAGTCAGGGCTCAGTGGGTCATGTTGTGTACAAGATACTAGCCTCATGTTTGTAGACCAATCAGGGCTCAGTGGGTCATGTTGTGTACAAGATGCTAGCCTCATGTTTGTAGACCAGTCAGGGCTCAGTGGGTCATGTTGTGTATGAGATACTAGCCTCATGTTTGTAGACCAGTCAGGGCTCAGTGGGTCATGTTGTCTATGTGATGCTAGCCTCATGTTTGTAGACCAGTCAGTTCTCAGTTGGTCATGTTGTGTACGAGATGCTAGCCTCATGTTTGTAGACCAGTCAGGGCTCAGTGGGTCATGTTGTGTACAAGATGCTAGCCTCATGTTTGTAGACCAGTCAGGGCTCAGTGGGTCATGTTGTCTATGTGATGCTAGCCTCATGTTTGAAGACCAGTCAGGGCTCAGTGGGTCATGTTGTCTATGTGATGCTAGCGTCATCTTTGTAGACCAGTCAGGGTTCAGTGGGTCATGTTGTCTATGTGATGCTAGCCTCATGTTTGTAGACCAGTCAGGGCTCAGTGGGTCATGTTGTGTACAAGATGCTAGCCTCATGTTTGCAGACCAGTCAGGGCTCAGTGGGTCATGTTGTGTACGAGATGCTAGCCTCATGTTTGTCTACCAGTCAGGGTTCAGTGGGTCATGTTGTGTATGAGATGCTAGCCTCATGTTTGTAGACCAGTCAGGGCTCAGTGGGTCATGTTGTCTATGTGATGCTAGCCTCATGTTTGCAGACCAGTCAGGGCTCAGTGGGTCATGTTGTGTACGAGATGCTAGCGTCATCTTTGTAGACCAGTCAGGGTTCAGTGGGTCATGTTGTGTACGAGATGCTAGCCTCATGTTTGTAGACCAGTCAGTTCTCAGTGGGTCATGTTGTGTATGAGATACTAGCCTCATGATTGTAGACCAGTCAGGGTTCAGTGGGTCATGTTGTCTATGTGATGCTAGCCTCATGTTTGTAGACCAGTCAGGGTTCAGTGGGTCATGTTGTGTATGAGATGCTAGCCTCATGTTTGTAGACCAGTCAGTTCTCAGTGGGTCATGTTGTGTATGAGATACTAACCTCATGTTTGTAGACCAGTCAGGGCTCAGTGGGTCATGTTGTCTATGTGATGCTAGCCTCATGTTTGTAGACCAGTCAGGGCTCAGTGGGTCATGTTGTGTACAAGATGCTAGCCTCATGTTTGTAGACCAGTCAGGGCTCAGTGGGTCATGTGATCAGTGTCATGTTTGTAGACCAGTCAGCGCTCAGTGGGTCATGTGATCAGTGTCATGTTTGTAGACCAGTCAGCGCTCAGTGGGTCATGTGATCAATGTCATGTTTGTAGATCAGTCAGCGCTCAGTGGGTCATGTGATCAATGTCATGTTTGTAGACCAGTCAGCGCTCAGTGGGTCATGTGATCAGTGTCATGTTTGTAGACCAGTCAGCGCTCAGTGGGTCATGTGATCAATGTCATGTTTGTAGACCAGTCAGCGCTCAGTGGGTCATGTGATCAATGTCATGTTTGTAGACCAGTCAGCGCTCAGTTGGTCATGTGATCAATGTCATGTTTGTAGACCAGTCAGCGCTCAGTGGGTCATGTGATCAATGTCATGTTTGTAGACCAGTCAGCGCTCAGTGGGTCATGTGATCAATGTCATGTTTGTAGACCAGTCAGCGCTCAGTGGGTCATGTGATCAATGTCATGTTTGTAGACCAGTCAGAGCTCAGTGGGTCATGTGATCAATGTCATGTTTGTAGACCACTCAGAGCTCAGTGGGTCATGTGATCAATGTCATGTTTGTAGACCAGTCAGCGCTCAGTGGGTCATGTGATCAATGTCATGTTTGTAGACCAGTCAGAGCTCAGTGGGTCATGTGATCAATGTCATGCCGACTACCTTTACTGCCCTAAGCTTTTCCCTGTGCTTATCTTAGGCTGGGTCCTCGTCAGCTTTTAAACAAATCCCCGCTGTGAGGGGGGGGGGGGGGGTTTGAAAACATTACTACCAGTTCTAACAGGCAAGCTTGCTAACCACTACACTACTGCTGCTCCCAGGAATTGCTTTACAACTGGAATAATAGACAGAAATCATTTTAAAATCTTCGTTCGAGTAGATGTGGTTAAATAATTGTGTGTTTAAACTGATCCGTTGATCTGCTGTAATTGAATGTCAGTTTGTGATGGCTTAAATCATGTATAGGCTATAGCCTTGGGCAGAAATTGATTTAAATGGTCTACATGAACTTACGATGACCCGGATGATGCATCGCTTCTAGCCTCGGGCAGAAACTGAGTTACATGCTCCATCAGGTACATTTTCATCTAGTCAGATAAGCCCAATTTTATAGAAGTCATCCAAGTGATTGATGATGAAATATTTTCCAACAGTTTATCCATAATTGTGAAAAATGGTAATTGACCTAGTTTCCTTTCAACTTTGGTCATCTTTAACACTGACATTCCCTTACATGTTATAACAATGGTTAGTGCTCACTTTATTATTGGTCTGCCAAGTGAGCAGTTCTAGCACTTCTTTTATGGTTTTCTTCATTGAGTTAACATCTTTAAACCACCTGAAAACTCAGAATAACTGTAACACAGGTTTTATTATACCGCATTGTTTTTAATTGTTGATGCCAATATGAGTATAAACACAGCCAAAACCGAAGTAATGCAAGTTAGCAGATCGCCAGGCCCACTAAGTATACAGATAAATAACACACCTCTGAAACAAGTTAAAGAATTCAAATACCTTGGAAGTATGATCACAGAAGATGGCAGATTAGACAGAGAAATTGAAATCAGATGTCAAAAAGCTAGTGCACTTACATATCAACTGTCACCCTTACTGAAACATCCAAACATACCCATGTCCGCAAAACGACAGATAATAAACAGCATATTCACACCAACCCTATGCTACCAATCTCAAACCTGGACTTTATCCAAATTACACCTTCGCAAGATCAACACCTGCAAAATGAGATGCCTGAGGAGAGCTGCCAACTTAACAATCCGAGACCGAGTAAGGAATGTTACTATCAGACAGACTGTGGGATCAACACCTTGTGCCACATTTATTGAAAGACAGAAGATCAAGTGGTTTTGCCATGTTGTTAGAATGCAACATCAGCAACTACCATCACTGGCCTTACATCAAAGATCATCTGCGACGAGACCACGAGGACGTCCAAGAAGAAAATGGATTGACGACATCAGAGACATTGTACAACCACACGGAATGACACTATTCAGTGCCGTCCACCGGGCGCTGGAACGCAAATTATTCCTCCCCACGACGCTTGACGGCAGAAGTGGAAGATGATGATGATGATGATGCCAAAATTGTTTTTCCCACTTACAGTAAATTGTGCATTTGTTTATTCTTGCATCAATGACTTGAGTGAGGCATACTTTTAACTTACAACATCCAGTTGTAAGGTTTCTACTGCAACATTAGATATTACCACTGGTCAAGTAACTGGATGTGTACAAGCTAGGTTGATATGTTTTACTTCCAATAGTGTAAGAGGTCTGTTCAAAAAGTATCCAACCTTTGGCCGGGGAAAATACAGTTACTTACCTGCGGGTCTGAAACTTGAATCCCCAATCAAAACACTCTGTTTGGAACTTCTCCCAGTGGTCCTGGCGTTGCTGGAAGCATTTCTAGAAGGCCATTGCATTCCACATAATGTCTTCTCATGAATCTAATCTGGTCTGTTTCAGTGGCATTTTATAAGGGGCGTTCATTTGAAATCCATTCATGCCGCACTGTGCGTAATTGCGTACATTGAACATGGTCATGTCATAGTCATGTAATAAGTACTGTCCAATGAATAAAAGAGCATGTGCTTATCGTCCCATGATGCATAGGTTCTGTTTCTGACCATTGAGAAAATGGCCAGGTTGATCAAAAATCCGTCCAAAGAAGCTCAAAGAGCGGTGATTCAGTTTCTTTCATTTGAAGGATGTCGACCAGTGGACATTCATCGAATAATGCAGGCGAAGACAATAGTGACATACTGGGTACGAATGTTTTGGAAAGGACGACAGATCTTCTACGGCTGGGTCAAGCGCATATTGTTGCAACAGAAAAAACCATCGCCAAAATTGATGCAGCAGTACAGATGAACCCTTGTCGAAGCATACGTTCGCTAGCGAAAGAATTTGATGTGTCAATTGGGACAATTCATAATGTTGTTCATGAGAAACTGCAATATCGGAAGGTGTGTTCATAGTGGGTACCGCGAATGTTGACCGACCACCAAAAAGAGGAATGCATGGGATGGTGTTTGAACCACTTGCTGCGTTACAGAGTGGAGACGTGATGCATTGCTCTTCCGCATAGTGGCAGGTGATGAATCATGGTGTCACCACTTTGAGCCGAGCAGCAAAAGAGAGAGCATGCAATGGAAGCATGCTGGATCATCAAAAGCCAAAAAATTCAAGTCACAGGTTTCCGCTGGTAAGGTTATGCTGAGCGCATTTTTTTACCATGAAGGGCTATTGTATGCTGACTTTAAGGAACCTGGTGTCAACATCATCTCTACCCACTACTTGCAAACACTAGACAAGCTGCAAAACGTCATCAAGAATAAACGACTCGGCATGCTTTCTCGCGGTGTGATTTTGTTGCATGATAATGCTCGTCCACATGTCGCAAAGATTGTGCAGGAAGCATTAGCAGGGAAGAAGTCTGAAATTCTGCAACATCCAGCCTATAGTCCTGATTTGTCACCATGTGATTTTCATTTGTTCGGACCGCTAAAAAAAGCTCTCAAGGGGCAACAATTTCACACAGATGCAGACGTAATGAACGCAGTAAACACTTTTTTCAGTGAGCAACCACAATCCTTTTTTGCGGACGGCATTGCCGCCTACCTAAGCAATAGGATGCTTGCCTGAATGCCTATGGCGACTTCTTCTGACCAACCCATGGTGCATAATTCATTCAAAATGAATGCTTTGTTTAATTCTACCACACCTGTTAATGTTTCTTTCATGCTTTTGTAATAAAGCCATTGAAACGGGTTTCAAATGAACGTCCCTAATAACTTTCAGGATCAGCTAAATATCTATGTCTAGAGTGGTGAGCCTGATGAACCAGGGGAATATTGTGTTTGGTCGAGGAAGTCTGATTTAGATGCAAATCAGCAGACCTGTGGGTGTTGGGAACTTGGCAACTCCTTCATGACACCTCCATTCTTCTGACTTTGTTCTGATCAGTATGGCTGTAGAGTTTTGTTCAAATAGTGCAGTTATTTCATGATGGTATGCAGGCAAGAGTACAGGAAAATGGTGAACTGTCTGAGCCCTTTCCTTTCACCAATGGAGTGAAGCAAGGATGTGTCCTGGCACTAACACTGTTCAGCCTCATGTTTTCAGCTATGTTGACGAATCCTTCGAGAACAGTGACATTGGAATAGACATAAACTACGGCATGGATGGAAAGTTGTTCAATCTCAGAAGGCTAAAAGCTCAACCAAAGCCAACAGCGACACCGTCAGAGAGCTCCTGTTTGCTGATGATTGCGCTCTATACGCCAACTCAGAGGCGGACATACAACACAATATTTCAGCTTTCTCATATGCCTGTGCCAACTTTGGGCTCAATATCATCTTGGAGAAGACCTGTAGTTATGTACTAGCCAGCTCCAGGGATTAATCACACAATACCGAATATCAAAGTGAATGATCATAGACTAAGTGTTGTGGACAAATTCACCTATCTTGGAAGCACTGTCCCAAGCTACCACAATTGATGATGAATTAAATGCAAGAATCTCCAAGGCCAGCATGCCTTTGGCAGACTGTATAAGAATGTGTAGGACAGAAATGGAATAAGCCTGCAAACAAAGCTAAAAGAAGTTATATTATCCATACTGCTATATGCTTGTGAAACCTGGACTGTTTACCAGCGATACGCTAGGAAATTAAACCACTTCCACACAGTTTGCCTTAGGAAGCTATTGAAGTTTAAATAGCAAGACAAGATCCCAGACACTGAAGTCCTACAAAGAGTATCCATCCCCAGTATCCACACTCTACTAATGAAGAATCAGATTCGTTGGGCTGGTCACTTGACTCGCATGCCAGATCACACGCTCCTTAAACAAGGCGGCCATAGGAGAGGCTTTAAAGATCTGGAGATCTCACTAAAAACCTTTGGAATTCATCATGACACTTGGGAGACTGCTGCCAAAGACTGAAATTCGTGGCGTACATCATTACACAAGGGTGCAGTCACTTGTGAAGCAACCAGGACTTCAAGAGCCGTGAAGAAAAGGCTGGACAGAAAAACCATTGCTGGAGATCCTCCTCCTGGAACGTCAAGCATTCTTTGCCCACATTGTCAAAGAACATTTCGAGCCAAAATAGGCCTTACCAGCCATCTTAGAACTCACGGCTCCAAACTTTCAACTCCACTGGATGAAATGAATGGTCATCATAATTCTTGATGGACAAATAAAATGGCTATAGAGTTGACGCAATCAGGTTAAATAGATGTCGGAACATTTTCAAAATTGTCTGGAAATTACTTGACAAAGGGCAGTGAGGAAGGAAGCTTGTAGTCTCACTTCATACAATTGTGAGATTATCCTTTTTGTTACAGAATGAACTAACTGGTTCCTTTCCTGTTGTTTCTGTAACACAAAGACAGTTTGTGATTCATCTGTTATTTCTTAATCAATATATTTGGGTCAGCATATCTGGATCAGTCAGAATTCATATGCTGTATTTGAACAGTTAAATTCTTATAATAATAATTTAAACAGGTATTCAAAGATTTTACATTTCAAAGATAACGCTCCAAGAAACTTTATTTACCTACAGCAAAACAGTTTTATTGGGCATTGTTTCTTCTCTTTCCCTGTCTCCCCCACTGGGCACAAGTCCTCAACCAATCTACATCAAACCATCCTATGGTTTGCTATCTCCTGCAACTCCCTTCATGTCCTCCCTGTGATAGTTCATCTCCTGCAACTCCCTTCATGTCCTCTCTGTAATAGTTCATCTCCTGCAACTCCCTTCATGTCCTCCCTGTAATAGTTCGTCTCTCTATCTTGGTTAATTTGTTTTACCTTAAATGTTTGTTAGTGTTTTTTTATGTGCTCTTATATTGTTTCAGATGCATTTTTACCCTGTCCCGACAACCTCCTAGTCAATTTGCATGAAAGCAAAGAGCTGATTGTTGATCTCCTTAATCAGCTGCCGAATTTGTTTCAAGGGAACCTAGAAACAGGCAGCGCCTTGGGGGCAGCACTGCAAGCAGCTCACAAACTAATGGTAGGCCAACATTCTGTTTGCTTCATTCATCCGCACTACCTACATGATGTATGTGTTGTAATCACATTAAGCCGGGAGTGCAGGGAGTGGCCAGCAGGGGCCACGGAAGTGGAAATCCAGCAACTAATTCAGGACAATGCTCACTCGAGTGATGTGATTATCTACACAGATGGTTCGGTGTCAAGAGGTGAGAAAAGTGGCTGGGGGTTCATAGCCAAAGCTAATGGTTGATGTTTGGGGCAGGAGAGCCTGGCATATGATACCACAACATCCAGCTTAAGAATGGAAGTGGAGGCAGTCACTGCGGCTCTCCGCTGGATGGAGAATACGACACACACACACATCGTGATTGTAACTGACTCAGAAAGCATGCTGACGAGGGTGAGGACGGGCAGACTTCGTGCGGAGTGGCTTGCTTCGCTTCGGAGGTCACGGGTGACAAGCATCGCCTGGATCTTTTCTCCGGGGCATGCCGGTGTCCTGGGAAATGAACAGGCGGACAGATTGGCTGGCTCTGCAGAACTTGGTGGAGTATTGATACATGACAAGGCAGACGTGGTTGTGGCCTTGTGGGAGCACGTGCACACCTCGGAGGAGCAAATTGATTACCATGGTCTGGCAAGAATGAGACAACGAGGAGTGATGAAGGGATCTGGCCGACGCTCAACGCTCAAAGGAAAGGCGAGACGGACTTATAATCAGATTGCTACTGGTACTATTAGTGTTGGAACTCTTCGCTGGCTGCTGAGGATGGGGATGGAGCACTTATGGGAATGCCCCGAATGCTGTGATGTCGATTCCTAAATCAATCAATCAATCAAATCAATCATCAATCATGTGTTATTATACACGTTTGCTATGTCTAGAACATTATATACAACAATAAGAAAGAGGCAAACAACTTTTTTTGGCCATGTAATGAGAAGAGAGGCATTGGAGAACATCGTGACAACTGGAAAGATCGAGGGGAAGAGAGGGAGAGGCAGATCAAGAGAAATTATGCTGGATGGATTGTGACGGTGGCATGGAGGAATATCAGTGGTAGAGTTGATCCAGAAAACCAAAGACCGAGATCTGTGGGGAGTCATGAACACCTATGCCAGTCGGCATGGCACTTGATGATGATGATGGCATGTCTGCTAAGCACACCTTACGTTTAAGTGTAGCACATTAAGGAATATTTTATGTTGTTTTGAGACACAACAGATTTAAATAACTAACAAATTAAGTTATTATATAATGTTATCTATAGTGAATGGGCCAAAGAGAAGATAGGTAAAGAATGTGGCAGATGATCACCAGATGGGTGTACTGGGTGCGGGGCATCTTTCTTGTGACCGAGAAGTTTTCTGGAAGGTTTTATGGGAGCGAGGTTCTGCAAAGGTCATGCTACTGAATGAATGAATTGTGAATAGAGGACAGGTTATATATTGTGTGTGTGTGCTATGAAAGAGGGGGAAAGAAAAATGGAAACACATTTAGATACTGTTTACTTCCTTATTTAATAATTAGTATCATATTGTTCTTGTTTTTAATTAGCTGAAATTGTACCTAGTTTTGTTTTTCAACATCCTTTCACGAGTGCCTATGATATCTCTACTAGAGCCTGACCGGTGGAAGGATCACGGTCATGCAGACATGTTTACCCACAGTTGGTCCCGGAGCTCTGCAGAACAGAGATGCTGGAAACATAGCGGGAAAGGTACAGCGAGTCCTGTCTTGTTGACTGTTTAAAACTGCTGAGATTGACACTTCGCTGCAGATGTAGTTATTTTCTACTCCAACTGCTTCTTTTCTGGTGACATTGTGATTGTTTCTTTTCTGATGACATTGATGTGGTCATTCCTGTTAATATCTTGTTTATTTTGTTTTTGTTTTATACGATAAACTTTAAGATGCTAGCTTTAATCTATTAGACATTGATCCTTGTAGACTTTCATCTGCCATATGCAGGTTTCTCTTTTCACTTTTGTTTTTAATTGAATCAACTTTCTGCCTTTGTGATGCTTTGGCAGAGAAATTGCTGTGATAATTTTGATACCATATTTAATTACGTATAGTCTTTATATAAATTAAAAATTAGTGTCTATCTTTCCCCTCATATTCTTTTTGTAATTTACATCCATTATTTGTCAATCCATGTCACTGTTGTGATAATTTGTATACTGTATAATCATGTATCATTTATATAGGCTATAAAGTACTTTCTATTTTTTTTTTTTACCTGCATCCTTTTTGTAGAATGCATCCATTGTTGGCCCAGCGACAGATTTTTACAAGAAGTTATCTCTTGATTGTTCAGCACAACAAATTGCAGTGGATTTGTTCATGCTAAATGGCCAGTATGCAGATATAGCGACTTTATGTAAGTGTTTTCAATTATATTTGTAACGATTCAATATTAGTTTAGTTTAGTTGATGGATCAACATCACGGCACATGGGTGCAACCCATAAGTGCTCCGTTCTCCTCCTAACTCAAACCTGAGTCTGGAGAAACTCAGCTCAGTGTACGAACTCCGTAGCACCGGCGAGGATCCTGAAATACTTTGGGTAGATTTTTAACTCAAAATTTTGCCCGGGCAGCGCCGTTAGGCTACTCTTTTGTGATTTCCAACTGCCAAGGGATTTTTTATGTGCGCAACAATACACACGGGCGTCCGATCTCACTACCCAGAGACCAGGGGACATTTTATTACTGGAAGTCCACGTGAAAAAATCCCGGTCATGACCGGGACCTCCAGCACTCGAGGTGGACACCATACCTCGAGACCACGCAGCTCCCCCCTCCGTCACAGTATTAATCTCTGTGATTATTGATGAGTGCACCATTGACTCAGCAAGAGACCACGCAGCTCCCCCCTCCGTCACAGTATTAATCTCTGTGATTATTGATGAGTGCACCATTGACTCAGCAAGAGACCACGCAGCTCCCCCCTCGGATTCAGTATTAATCTCTGTGATTATTGATGAGTGCACCATTGACTCAGCAAGAGACCACGCAGCTCCCCCCTTGGATTCAGTATTAATCTCTGTGATTATTGATGAGTGCACCATTGACTCAGCAAGAGACCACGCAGCTCCCCCCTCGGATTCAGTATTAATCTCTGTGATTATTGATGAGTGCACCATTGACTCAGCAAGAGACCACGCAGCTCCCCCCTCGGATTCAGTATTAATCTCTGTGATTATTGATGAGTGCACCATTGACTCAGCAAGAGACCACGCAGCGCCCCCCCCTCCCCCCGCCCCTCCGATTCAGTATTAATCTCTGTGATTATTGATGAGTGCACCATTGACTCAGCAAGAGACCACGCAGCCCCGCCCCCTGATTCAGTATTAATCTCTGTGATTATTGATGAGTGCACCATTGACTCAGCAAGAGACCACGCAGCTCCCCCCCCCCCCCCCTCTCCCTGATTCAGTATTAATCTCTGTGATTATTGCTGAGTGCACCATTGACTCAGCAAGAGACCACGCAGCTCCCCCTCCCCCTCCCTGATTCAGTACTATTAATCTCTGTGATTATTGATGAGTGCACCATTGACTCAGCAAGAGACCACGCAGCCCCCCCCCCCCCCCCCCCTCTGATTCAGTATTAATCTCTGTGATTATTGATGAGTGCACCATTGACTCAGCAAGAGACCACACAGCTCCCCCCTCGGATTCAGTATTAATCTCTGTGATTATTGATGAGTGCACCATTGACTCAGCAAGAGACCATGCAGCTCCCCCCTCGGATTCAGTATTAATCTCTGTGATTATTGATGAGTGCACCATTGACTCAGCAAGAGACCACGCAGCGCCCCCCCCCCCCCCCCCCCCTCTGATTCAGTATTAATCTCTGTGATTATTGATGCGTGCACCATTGACTCAGCAAGAGACCACGCAGCTCCCCCCCCCCCTCCCTGATTCAGTACTATTAATCTCTGATTATTGATGCGTGCACCATTGACTCAGCAAGAGACCACGCAGCCCCCCCCCCCCTTCCCGATTCAGTATTAATCTCTGTGATTATTGATGAGTGCACCATTGACTCAGCAAGAGACCATGCAGCTCCCCCCTCGGATTCAGTATTAATCTCTGTGATTATTGATGAGTGCACCATTGACTCAGCAAGAGACCACGCAGCGCCCCCCCCCCCCCCCTCCGATTCAGTATTAATCTCTGTGATTATTGATGCGTGCACCATTGACTCAGCAAGAGACCACGCAGCCCCCCTCCCCTTTCCGATTCAGTATTAATCTCTGTGATTATTGATGAGTGCACCATTGACTCAGCAAGAGACCACGCAGCGCCCCCCCCCCCCCCCCCTCCGATTCAGTATTAATCTCTGTGATTATTGATGCGTGCACCATTGACTCAGCAAGAGACCACGCAGCCCCCCTCCCCTTTCCGATTCAGTATTAATCTCTGTGATTATTGATGAGTGCACCATTGACTCAGCAAGAGACCACGCAGCGCCCCCCCCCCCCCCCTCCGATTCAGTATTAATCTCTGTGATTATTGATGCGTGCACCATTGACTCAGCAAGAGACCACGCAGCCCCCCTCCCCTTTCCGATTCAGTATTAATCTCTGTGATTATTGATGAGTGCACCATTGACTCAGCAAGAGACCACGCAGCTCCCCCCCCCCCCCCTCCCTGATTCAGTACTATTAATCTCTGTGATTATTGATGAGTGCACCATTGACTCAGCAAGAGACCATGCAGCTCCCCCCTCGGATTCAGTATTAATCTCTGTGATTATTGATGAGTGCACCATTGACTCAGCAAGAGACCACGCAGCGCCCCCCCCCCCCCCCCCCTCCGATTCAGTATTAATCTCTGTGATTATTGATGCGTGCACCATTGACTCAGCAAGAGACCACGCAGCCCCCCCCCTTTCCGATTCAGTATTAATCTCTGTGATTATTGATGAGTGCACCATTGACTCAGCAAGAGACCACGCAGCCCCGCCCCCCTGATTCAGTATTAATCTCTGTGATTATTGATGAGTGCACCATTGACTCAGCAAGAGACCATGCAGCTCCCCCCTCGGATTCAGTATTAATCTCTGTGATTATTGATGAGTGCACCATTGACTCAGCAAGAGACCACGCAGCCCCGCCCCCCTGATTCAGTATTAACCCTTTACAGGGCAGACGCTTGTCCGTTTTGTAGCCCTGAACGGGCAAGATTTTTTCAGGTTCTGTAAAAATTTCGGGTCGCGTTAGTAAAAACATCACAAATAAGGTGTTAGTCAACCGATTTTAGTTAAATAAACAACACAATGAAGGGAAAAGCATGCAGAATATGTTACTCACGTGATTGTTGCCCGTAATCCATATATGAACACAAATATTTACGAAATACGGCATGTTGTTTGTGATTTTCCGTCATCTATACGGCAATTTACAAACACATTTTCAGAATCATAATCACTTTCTTTAAAGTCCGACTCACGACTGCTAATGCAAAGTAACGCTTTGCACTGATATCTAGCTCCGATTAATAATCAACTTCGTGCCCTTTAATGTCATTTAAATTGAACAGAGCGAAATCTCGGCTATCACTTGAAGAATCGCCGAAATCCATTTTGAAAAACAGCGTAAAACTCCCAAAAACTATCAAAACAAGTCCGTAAAAGTCTGTTCAAAGTCATTGTAGCGCGATTACAAATGGCGGCCACGTTGTCAAGCTATCGGCGAAAGTGAAAGTAGCGGACGGAAGTGTCGGAAAGCCGAGAGATCGCGTTTTTACAATGCATAATAGTATCGGCCGGAATCGGACGCTACGCTCGTATTTAGAGATCGGCCGGAATCGGACGATATGCCTTGTAAAGGGTTAATCTCTGTGATTATTGATGAGTGCACCATTGACTCAGCAAGAGACCACGCAGCTCCCCCCTCCCCCCCCCCCCCCTCTTCCGATTCAGTATTAATCTCTGTGATTATTGATGAGTGCACCATTGACTCAGCAAGATTGATGTTTGTTTTCTTTTTCCGCACACTTGCTTTGAACTCAAGCATAGTCCATACATGTGCTAATACTTCTAGTGTGCTGGACTGATTTTTGCATGTGGATTAGCTTTCCCTATTACCAGTGTCCCTCACCATCTCTGACTTCAGAGATACTTGTAATTTATGCCCCGAAGTCAAGGACGAGAGGTGAACATTTTAGTTCGACTGACCGGTGTAGGATTTGAACTCTGCATCAGCAAACCTGATGTTTAAGAACGATGTGCTCTTATCCATTCAGCGATGCTGACCTCCCTTTAAGTTGTGATGTATTGTTGGTAACACTGTTTAGAAATTAAAAGAACAACAAACATTGCTCTGCAAAAACTAAAGCAATTAAAACCAAAATAGTTTGTAACAGATAGAACAACAAGAGTCGAATAGATTACTGAGACCATGAGTATATCTTATAAGAACATATTGGTGTCAAACTTGGACATGTAACAAATTAGCTGAAAAACACATTTGTGCCTTTGGATGTATGTGTTGCAGAACAGTATGAACAATACACTGGGTGAATAAGAGAACAAACAAATGTATCCAATAAAAACTCATTACTAAATAAGATAATTTATTAACACAAATAAAATGGAAGAAAATGAAATGTTTTGGGCATGTAATAAGACATGAACGTCTGGGAAAGATAACTATGGAGGGAGGTGTACTAGGGAAGCAGAGAAGCGATAAGACCACAATATAGATGGATTCCAGATATGAATAATTTAAACATGGGAGCAATAGAAGCAGCTTAAGATAGAGAGAAATTTCAACAGACGGTTTATGTGGGGAGAGTTCTGTGCAGGACACAGTTGAAGTTTTCTCTGATCCATAGTTTCACATACCAGTCTTCCTAAAACTATCATGATAAACAACAGAAAGAGAAAACTATTGTTACAGCATTTATTGTCAGATGCCGTGGTCAGGAAGATTTCATAAGGGCTGGAGATTACAGGCATCTTGCCCTAGAGAAGTTGCCACACAGTGTACAGGCTGAGATCGTTATTTCTTCTCCAATAGATGTACAGGCTCAGATTATTTCTTCCTGGTATATGTACAGGCTAACATTATTATTTCTTCTCCAATAGATGTACAGGCTCAGATTATTTCTTCCTGGTATATGTACAGGCTAACATTATTATTTCTTCTCCGATAGATGTACAATCTAAGATTGGTATTTCTTCTCTGGTAGATGTATGGTCTAAGATTGTTATTTCTTCTCCAGTAGATGTATAGTCTAAGATTATTTCTTCTCCGATTGATGTACAGGCTAAGATTATTATTTCTTCTTTGATGATGTACAGTCTAAGATTGGTATTTCTTCTCTGATAGATGTATGGTCTAAGATTGTTATTTTTTCTTCGGTAGATTTATAGTCTAAGATTGTTATTTCTTCTCTGATAGATGTACAGGCTAAGATTTTTATTTCTTTTCTGATAGATGTACAGTCTAAGATTGTTATTTCTTCTTCGGTAGACAACAATCTCTTGCCTTATGGGGGTGTTAGAACTCTGGTTTCCTGGTTGAGAGACGGGTATCCTGACAACATTCTTCTAATGGGAAAATACTTCTACATAAATCTTACCATTTGTTCACCCATGTGTCTTGGAGGTTTCATCCTTTCAGACTCGCTGTCCAATTGTGTCAGGAAGCCGTCCCATTCTTTTCTGTCCAGACAAATTCATGTTCATTTCCAAATATAGGAATTCATGGGCTTTTGTTTTATAATTACACTTTAATATTTTATGTTTAATTATTATAATTGTTTTGATTTTTTCTAACAATATATTTACATTCATTTCACTACCTGGTTTCATATTATATTTGTTTGATGAATGACATCACCAAGTGCAGTTCTTTCTATTTGTAATCAAACATTCATTTGCTCTGGCATTTCTGATTATTTCTAATCATGCCACTAAGCTTTCATGAGGCAATTCTAGAGGCTACAGCAAAGAACAGCAGAAAGAAATGTGTAGGTACATGTTGTCTGTCGACACATCAGACAACAAGAAATTGTACCTATAGCTTTCTTTCATTTCTGTTGTATCCTAGTATCTCGGAGGCAGAGTGGCTTAGATATACAACATGTTACTCTGACTAAGTACGTAGGGTACAAATCATGCTGTAGATTTTTACATGATAAGAACCGGAAAACACTCTCTCCCTGATCCTAGAGTAGTGGATCAGATGCCTTCTCAGATAATGGCAAATGACTAGGAAAACACACATTAAAAGTCCTTGTTGCTTTGGAAATACAAAAGAATAGTCCAAATATGTCACTTCTCAGGCACCATTTCAGAATTAGAAAATGCCCCACAGAGTGGTTTATAGCATGCTGGTTCTGATATACACACATGTGAATCATCGCTGGTGCTGTGGATGATTATGATTAACTATATCATGCAGTAGGGTGGGTGAGTATACATTTCTTTCCCTAAGAAGCTTGACAGCATATGATAGGACAATAGTTCCTTCTAAACTGTTAATTCCAGACCATTGCCAAAGCAATGACCAATTTCAGTTTACTCTTACTGCTGAGAGGTTAATGTCCACATATGACCTCTTCTCCGCTTTCTATTTTCAAAGAAGACTAAACATTCAATTTACTGCTCTGGGATCGAAGGCCCTTATGTTATGTGAATCTGTGACAACTAGATTAAGACCCAACACTTGTCAAGCTAGATACTTCTAAGACAGTAAAAATATACAATATACGTTGTCTGACTGGCACTGACACTGATTGTTGTCTTAACATGGGTACATTTTCAGCATGCATATCCAAGTACTCTGCAGGCTCCGTCTACTACTACCCCTCGTTTCATACTGTGAAGAATCCTGGACTGGTGGACAAGTTTGACACCGACCTTCGCAGGTATCTCACCAGGAAGATTGGGTTTGAGTCTGTCATGAGGATCAGATGCACAAGAGGTAAGCATTTTCTTGTCTGTGTGTGTATATATGAGTGTGTGTATGGATTTGGTCAAATATTTGTAAGAAATAAAATATTTTTCCTTATCAATCCAAACCGCCGTTATAACATGTTAAGGCAGGGGCGGAGTAGCTCAGATATTTCAATGCCTGCCTCTAACTTGTGTAGTTATAGTTTGATTGAAGGCATGGACTGTGGATTTGTACAAGTAAGAATGATTTACTACCCCCTGAGGCTGGCATTATAGATCAGCCTTCTCGGATAAGGCTGAAAGGTTTGGCATACCAGCATGCTCGCTGCACACAAGAAAAGTCCCTCAGCAACTGGTTATAATAAAGAATATGCCGCTGCCCAGATACAATCTCACAGTAAGGAGACCGGTCACAGCTGAATATTTATCTCCTGTACGATTCTGATATAAACGCTAGGATCCTTACAGGAGATGCACATTTTATGTACTGTGCTCAGATTCTCCTGTGGTAGAAAACTTAAGCACAAATGATGTCCCTATGTAATGAAAGTTATCCTGAAGATGTCCATACTTAATAAAAGTCATCCTTGACTAAAAGCAAAAATAAAAAATAAAAAAAGAGAAACCAATCTGTCTAGGTTGTAATGAGGGTAATGTATTTATGCAGCAATTTATCTATATCACTTACATGTATGCATACATGCATATGCACACCTACATTGACATCAGACAGTGCCAGGGATTAAATTTCAGATAGTTTCATTTCCCCACAGATGGACAACTTCTGACAGTAGAGGGACTGAACCTCGGACAGTGTCATGCATCACATATTGTCAACTGCAGACAGTACTGTCTCACGGAGAGACAATCCCATTCACTGCTATGCCTCACAGAGAGACATTCCTATACGGTGTTGTGCTTCTCAGACAGACAACCTGAAACAGTGCCATGCCCCAGACAGACAGTGCCTCGCAGAGAGACATTCCCATACAGTGTTGTGCTTCTCAGACAGACAACCTGAAACAGTGCCATGCCCCAGACAGACAGTGCCTCTCAAAGAGACATTCCCTACAGTGCCATGCCTCACAATGGAATTGAGCAGTGTACAGAGTAACAAAAGGCATGTGCAATGCCACTGCTATGGTGATAGGTTTAGACAGAAATAATTGTGTTTCTCTGGTAACGGAAATTGCATACATGCATTGTTGACGTGTGTTTCAGGACTGAGTATCCACACGTTCCACGGAAACTTCTTTGTGAGGTCTACTGACCTTCTGTCACTACCAAACATCAACCCAGATGCAGGGTTTGGCATGCAGATGTCCATTGAAGATAACCTGGTTGAGTCCAGCACAGTGAGCTTTCAGGCAGCTTTGTTGTACACATCTAGCAAAGGTAAGGCATTAATCTGAATTGAACTGCTTAGTTTTGGAAAAGATTAGGTGCTGTTACAAGTACAATGTCTTGGGGGTTTCATTACTTCTATTGTATGTCTTGATTAAATGAATGGAAGTTTGTTAGAAATGCTGCTCTTTTTAAAGTTTCCCTACTATTCCATTGCCTACTATGTGTAAAAGCTTAAGCTCACATATGAACATTAATCACAGGAATAACAATTTGTGGCATTGTTTGCAAGTGTAGCAGACTGAATGAGAATATGCAACCCACTCTTGCTTTGTGTGTGTCAAATGTGTTTGTCAACGATGTATTTATAACATACGTTTCTATTTTATGTCTATTAGGAGAGCGGAGAATACGGGTACATACACTCTGTGTGCCGGTGACGAACCAGTTAAGTGAAGTGTTCGCAGGTGCTGACCAACAAGCTATTATTGCACTGTTAGCTAAAATGGGTAAGTATTATGATCTTTCATCTGACATGCTGTAGTAGCCCTCTCCCAGCCAATAGACTTGACAAGAAGTGTTCATTCTTTATTTTATGTTTAACATTTTGCTGCTTCTTAACACTATCACACTTGCATGTTTTAGTAGCTGTGAAAGCATGGTGATTTGTGCACTCGCCAGCTAACCCTTTGGTCCTGAGATTCAAATTCTTCAGGGATTGTACAAATAAGTCTAGAGGTCAGAGGTCAACCTTAAACAAATTGTTGCATGTCCTCTGCAGGATGTTGCCATGAAACCCAAGTTGATTTTCTTGGCAGTTTTACGTTGAGTAGCTTGTAACTGCTTTCTGAACTAGAAAGTTCTGAAAGGTAAGACAATGGCATTATATTGCCCACATCGCCCCTCTGGTACCCTTTAGTCATGACAAAGTGTGCCTAGCATTATTTCTGCGCTGGGAAATGATGATACAGGAACAGGTTCTTTGTGTGTTACTTTCGCATGTCTATTGAAGTAACGGCTTGTTAATACACCAACTTGATTCTGAAGCAATACTAATGATGATTGCCAAACAAAAAAACAAAGTCTAATATTAGCATAAAGAGAAGGATCATTGAAAATGTGGAGTTTTCCTGTCTGGACCAAATCATTATTGAGGTTAGCAACATTGATGTCGAACAGCAGTCGCCAACAAATTAAACATTTTAGGAGAAACAAGTTTTAACATTAAGTGACATCAGTGCTGAGCGGTGTCAAGGAATAATCGCCTCAGTGTCATCAGTGCTGAACGGTGTCAAGGAATAATGACCTCAGTGACATCAGTGCTGAGCGGTGTCAAGGAATAATCACCTCAGTGACATCAGTGCTGAGCGGTGTCAAGTAATAATCGCCTCAGTGACATCAGTGCTGAGCGGTGTCGAGGAATAATCACCTCAGTGACATCAGTGCTGAGCGGTGTCAAGGAATAATCACCTCAGTGACATCAGTGCTGAGCGGTGTCAAGGAATAATCGCCTCATATACCTCATGTACCACAGCATGTCTCATAAACATTGACATTAACCAGAAAAGGTGTAGGGGGCCCTTGACATTTCATAGAGTGGAGAGAATTGACCACTGCCCAGGCTTAATTTTAAACAATGACAAAATCTACATGGTGTGGACTGCGCCTAGCCCAGCAGCCAGCAGGGTTAGGATCGGCTGGCCTCTCCCAGGAGGGGTGAAGAGTGAAAATTAGTAGCCTGCTGATAACCCACAGACTGCACAAGTCAACCCCACCCTCCTTGATGTAGACCTGGAAACCATGATCATGATGTCATGTGCCAATGGAGCTTCTGCTTGCCAGAGGGGATGGACTCCCCCTTGTCAGATTTTTGTTGTAAACCTGCGACTGGCCTAGCAAGCCAGCAGGGGATTTTCATACTGCTTGTAGAAAGAAGTATAATCAGTCTCATCTCATCCACCTCGACACCGCAAGGTATAAAAAGAACAAGATGAGATGAGACAAAATCTACCCATAATAAAAAAATTATTCCCATGGAGATGAGATTGACATCAAGCATTTCTTGCCTCGGGAAACACTTTGATGGTTAGCTTACACTAATATTTTGATGGTTAGCTTACACTAATACTTTGATGGTTAGCTTACACTAATATTTTGATGGTTAGCTTACACTAATATTTTGATGGTTAGCTTACACTAATATTTTGATGGTTAGCTTACACTAATACTTTGATGGTTAGCTTACACTAATACTTTGATGGTTAGCTTACACTAATACTTTGATGGTTAGCTTACACTAATACTTTGATGGTTAGCTTACACTAATACTTTGATGGTTAACTTACACTAATACTTTGATGGTTAACTTACACTAATACTTTGATGGTTAGCTTACACTAATACTTTGATGGTTAGCTTACACTAATACTTTGATGGTTAGCTTAAACTAATACTTTGAAGGTTAGCTTACACTAATACTTTGATGGTTAACTTACACTAATACTTTGATGGTTAGCTTACACTAATACTTTGATGGTTAGCTTACACTAATACTTTGATGGTTAGCTTACACTAATACTTTGATAGTTAGCTTACACTAATACTTTGATGGTTAACTTACACTAATATTTTGATGGTTAGCTTACACTTATACTTTGATGGTTAACTTACACTGATTGTATTGATGCTTCCTTCATGATACTGTGAATGAGTTATGAGTTAATTTGATTTGGTGGCAACAGTTGCTCATTTGAGCTGTGTAGTGTTTACAGTTAAACATAATGTTGTTGACTTTGTAAACATAGGCATTACTAACATGAACATCTCATTTCCTTGTTCATCACCAGCTGTTGACAAATCCTTGAACTCCTCATTAACTGATGCCCGTGATGCCATGATGAATGCATCCCTGGATGCCCTGATGTCATTTAGTCAGCAGATTCCAGCCTCTCAACGAGTGGGAACGTTTTTGGCTCCATATTCCTTGCGCCTCGTACCATTATTTATTCTGGCCATGTTGAAACACGTAAGTTGAAGAACTAACTTGGTAGTGGCTTATTCTGGAAAGTTTAGCTGTAATCAGCCAGACATACTTGCTGCAGTTCAATGCTAGCTTGCAGTGTTTGATCTCATGCCCCATGCAGTTGCTACATTAGCTGACTTGATCCTAGAACTCCTCCAGTTGCTGATAGTTGCTACTTGAACAAACCCTAAAAATCCTTCAGTTGCTGATAGTTGTTTCTTTAACACACCCTAAAGCTCCTTCAGTTGCTGATAGTTGTTACTTTAACACACCCTAGAACACCTCCAGTTGCTGATAGTTGTTACTTTAACACACCCTAAAGCTCCTTCAGTTGCTGATAGTTGTTACTTTAACACACCCTAGAACACCTCCAGTTGCTGATAGTTGTTACTTTAACACACCCTAGAACACCTCCAGTTGCTGATAGTTGTTACTTTAACACACCCTAAAGCTCCTTCAGTTGCTGATAGTTGTTACTTTAACACACCCTAGAACACCTCCAGTTGCTGATAGTTGTTACTTTAACACACCCTAAAGCTCCTTCAGTTGCTGATAGTTGTTACTTTATCACATCCAAGAACTCCTTCAGTTGCTGATAGTTGTTACTTTAACACACCCTAGAACTCCTTCAGTTGCTCATAGTTGTTACTTTAACACACCCAAGAGCTACTTCAGTTGCTGATAGTTGTTACTTGAACACGCCCTAGAACTCCTTCAGTTGCTGATAAATTTTACTTGAACACACCCAAAAGCTACTTCAGTTGCTGATGGTTGTTTCTTTAAAACATCCTAGTACTCCATCAGTTGTCTCTAGAACACACCCAAGAACTATTTCAGTTACTGATAGTTGTTACTTTAACACACCCAAGAACTATTTCAGTTACTGATAGTTGTTACTTAAACACACCCAAGAACTACTTCAGTTGCTGATAGTTGTTACTTTAACACACCGAAGAACTACTTCAGTTGCTGATAGCTGTTACTTTAACACACCCAAGAACTACTTCAGTTGCTGATAGTTGTTACTGTAGTCACAGGTTTTCAACCTGGTCAGACAAAGGCTGTCTATTGTCTCTTGGACGTAATGTGTAAAACAGAAATTCACTGCAGGCCAAACTTCAATAAATGTCTTAATAATAGTTTTTTTTTTAAATTGTTTTAACTAGATCTGGGAATGATGAAAAGTCTACAACTTATCACTTGAGTTAGATTTTGGGCAGTCCAAACAGTTTTCATAAATTGTGTCATGGTTACCAGTTTAGTTCTGCTGAAGAGTCTCCTGATTGTACTTGAGTTAGATATTTAAGATCTTAGCGTCACTTAGTTAAGATATTTATGATTTAAACATTTGTTATAAATTGTGTTATAATTACCAGTTTAGTTCTTCTTCTTCTTTTCGTTCATCCGGAGTGTTTTTTCAGATGTGATTGCGGTGTGTCTGTTATGCGCCCTTGGGCCGAAACCCGTAGGCCAACACATCGACTTTAGCGTGCTTTTTTGACCAGGTAGCATACCTGGGAGACTCTCACTTTTGTGGTGCCATCTACAACCATGCTGGCCAAGGTTGAACGGTCGAAGACAACGGTCATCCCTCAAAGGAAGGCAGGGACAGTCCATAGCATTTTCCGCCATCCAAGGTTGCTTCCATAGTTGCAGGGCCGACACATAACGCCCTGGATCTGGGCTCACCGAGGGAAATTGTCACGTCCTGCTCATGGCTGCTTTGAATCCTCACTTCTATATATTGGTCATTTCGTTTTCCCCGGGCCATTCCCACACAAACCAGACATGTTCGCAGACGGCATCCACTCAGCGAGTTTTCGGACATGTGCTTGTCGTTGCGCCCATCAGAGCTGTTCCAGGCACGACAGACATTCGGAAACTACCTAGTCAGAGCTGTTCCGAACAAGAGCGGCATTCGGAAACTAGGTAGTCAGAGCTGTTCCTAGCACGAGAGACATTCGGGCGAGACATTTCACTCGGACGTAATTGCGTAGTGTCAATTTTTAGTTTGCCACCCGTAGGCCGACACTTCCGACTTCTGGCGGGCATTTTTTAGTGAGGTTAGCCTTCCTCCGGTTTCGAGACACGTTAGACTGTTGTAATGTCACCCACATCTCAGCTGGTCAAGATAGAACGATCAACGATATCGCGGACGGCCCTCAAGGGAAGGCAGGGGCAGACCATGGGCATCATCTCACTATCCGAGGAGGCTTCCATAATTGCAGAGCCGGCACATATTGCTCTGAGACTGGGCTCACCCAAGGAGTTTCCACGTCCTGCTCATGGCTGCTTTTGTTCCTCACTTCCATGTGTTGAGCATCCCGCTTGCCACTGATCGCTCGAGCACACACCAGGAGCGGTCAGATTGCGGGCGACATCCACTCGGTAAGCTTTTGCTTGTGACTTCAACCCACGCAATAGGTTCGCTCGCCGTGCGTTCCATTTTGCGTTGAGACGTTCTTCCACTTATATCTACACTCTCTATGAGTTAGATACTGAGTTTCCGTAACCATGCCCTTCGACTGGGGCACTTTTCTGTCTTTTTTGTACTCGCTCACGAGGTAGGCTACATGTGCTGCCGGATCAGCACCTTACCTTCGTGCAGCAGCGAACGGGAAACGGTCAGGCCCTCTCATCCGGGAATCCCTCATATCCCCCAGCTGAGAGCCTTCGAACATGTATTAGACCTGAGCATGTAGCTTGCTCAGTATCACGTTTCTATTTTCCGGTAGACGGGTATCGGCCTGGCTCTCAGATCCGAGGGTTTGTGGCTTAGAGGCGTTCAGCCACAGCCCTCGACAGGGAGCCCTATGAGTTTTGTCCGAACCAAGTAATTCTGCCTTTGTGCACCTGATTTAAATTTTGACTGCTATCCTCAGTCTATACCTGCAGAGCAGCAGGTTGTGTCTCTCTTAGTCTGGTCCCTATCCCATAAGCTGTCCGATATGTAATTTTTCACCCATCGGCAAGCAAATGGGGTCGATGGGACACGCAAGCTCCCCCACCACATCAAGGTGGAGACACATCGGGGGAGCCAGTTTAGTTCTATGAGTGGTGAAAAATCTACAACTTATAATTTAAGTTAGATATTTATAATCTAAGTGTGGTTAGGTTATGGTTAACAGTGTAACTGAAAAGTCAGTATGTTATCACTTTAGTTAGACATCATAGAATTTAACCACACCTCTGGATGTTTGATGCAGCTGTTGATGATCATGTTTTGCAGGTAGCCTTCAGCCTGACAGGGAGCTCAAAGATTGATGACAGGGTGTTTGCCATGCAACAGTGCAAGGTGCTACCTGTGTGCTACTTGCTACAGTACCTGCACCCACACCTGTTTCCTCTGCATCGTCTCAGTGATGAGGTAGGTGCTTGTGCAACCACACCCCTCATATGCCACACCAGAGTTATCATTGGCCAAGAGTTTCATTTGTAAAAGTATGTTCACACATTTAGGCAGCTGGGGTAGCACAGTGACTAGACACTTGGTAGTCATGTTCACACATTTAGGCAGCTGGGGTAGCACAGTGACTAGACACTTGGTAGTCATGTTCACACATTTAGGCAGCTGGGGTAGCACAGTGACTAGACACTTGGTAGTCATGTTCACACATTTAGGCAGCCATGGTAGCACAGTGACTAGACACTTGGTAGTCATGTTCACACATTTAGGCAGCTGGGGTAGCACAGTGACTAGACACTTGGTGGTCATGTTCACACATTTAGGCAGCTGGGGTAGCACAGTGACTAGACACTTGGTAGTCATGTTCACACATTTAGACAGCTGGGGTAGCACAGTGACTAGACACTTGGTAGTCATGTTCACACATTTAGGCAGCTGGGGTAGCACAGTGACTAGACACTTGGTGGTCATGTTCACACATTTAGGCAGCTGGGGTAGCACAGTGACTAGACACTTGGTAGTCATGTTCACACATTTAGACAGCTGGGGTAGCACAGTGACTAGACACTTGGTAATCATGTTCACACATTTAGGCAGCAGGGGTAGCACAGTGGCTAGACACTTGGTAGTCATGTTCACACATTTAGGCAGCCATGGTAACACAGTGACTAGACACTTGGTAGTCATGTTCACACATTTAGGCAGCCATGGTAACACAGTGACTAGACACTTGGTAGTCATGTTCACACATTTAGACAATTGGGGTAGCACAGTGGCTAGACACTTGGTAGTCATGTTCACACATTTAGGCAGCTGGGGTAGCACAGTGGCTAGACACTTGGTAGTCATGTTCACACATTTAGGCAGCTGGGGTAGCACAGTGACTAGACACTTGGTAGTCATGTTCACACATTTAGGCAGCTGGGGTAGCACAGTGACTAGACACTTGGTAGTCATGTTCACACATTTAGGCAGCTGGGGTAGCACAGTGACTAGACACTTGGTAGTCATGTTCACACATTTAGGCAGCTGGGGTAGCACAGTGACTAGACACTTGGTAGTCATGTTCACACATTTAGGCAGCTGGGGTAGCACAGTGACTAGACACTTGGTAGTCATGTTCACACATTTAGGCAGCTGGGGTAGCACATTGACTAGACACTTGGTAGTCATGTTCACACATTTAGGCAGCCATGGTAGCACAGTGACTAGACACTTGGTAGTCATGTTCACACATTTAGGCAGCTGGGGTAGCACAGTGACTAGACACTTGGTAGTCATGTTCACACATTTAGGCAGCTGGGGTAGCACAGTGACTAGACACTTGGTAGTCATGTTCACACATTTAGGCAGCTGGGGTAGCACAGTGACTAGACACTTGGTAGTCATGTTCACACATTTAGGCAGCTGGGGTAGCACAGTGACTAGACACTTGGTAGTCATGTTCACACATTTAGGCAGCCATGGTAGCACAGTGACTAGACACTTGGTAGTCATGTTCACACATTTAGGCAGCTGGGGTAGCACAGTGACTAGACACTTGGTGGTCATGTTCACACATTTAGGCAGCTGGGGTAGCACAGTGACTAGACACTTGGTAGTCATGTTCACACATTTAGACAGCTGGGGTAGCACAGTGACTAGACACTTGGTAATCATGTTCACACATTTAGGCAGCAGGGGTAGCACAGTGGCTAGACACTTGGTAGTCATGTTCACACATTTAGGCAGCCATGGTAACACAGTGACTAGACACTTGGTAGTCATGTTCACACATTTAGACAATTGGGGTAGCACAGTGGCTAGACACTTGGTAGTCATGTTCACACATTTAGGCAGCTGGGGTAGCACAGTGGCTAGACACTTGGTAGTCATGTTCACACATTTAGGCAGCTGGGGTAGCACAGTGGCTAGACACCTGGTAGTCATGTTCACACATTTAGGCAGCTGGGGTAGCACAGTGACTAGACACCTGGTAGTCATGTTCACACATTTAGGCAGCCATGGTAACACAGTGACTAGACACTTGGTAGTCATGTTCACACATTTAGGCAGCTGGGGTAGCACAGTGACTAGACACTTGCTTGTTGATCATGTTCACACATTTAGGCAGCTGGGGTAGCACAGTGACTAGACACTTGGTAGTCATGTTCACACATTTAGGCAGCTGGGGTAGCACAGTGACTAGACACTTGGTAGTCATGTTCATACATTTAGGCAGCTGGGGTAGCACAGTGACTAGACACTTGGTAATCATGTTCACACATTTAGACAGCTGGGGTAGCACAGTGACTAGACACTTGGTAATCATGTTCACACATTTAGGCAGCAGGGGTAGCACAGTGACTAGACACTTGCTTGTTGATCATGTTCACACATTTAGGCAGCTGGGGTAGCACAGTGACTAGACACTTGGTAGTCATGTTCACACATTTAGGCAGCTGGGGTAGCACAGTGACTAGACACTTGGTAGTCATGTTCATACATTTAGGCAGCTGGGGTAGCACAGTGACTAGACACTTGGTAATCATGTTCACACATTTAGACAGCTGGGGTAGCACAGTGGCTAGACACTTGGTAGTCATGTTCACACATTTAGGCAGCCATGGTAACACAGTGACTAGACACTTGGTAGTCATGTTCACACATTTAGACAATTGGGGTAGCACAGTGGCTAGACACTTGGTAGTCATGTTCACACATTTAGGCAGCTGGGGTAGCACAGTGGCTAGACACTTGGTAGTCATGTTCACACATTTAGGCAGCTGGGGTAGCACAGTGGCTAGACACCTGGTAGTCATGTTCACACATTTAGGCAGCTGGGGTAGCACAGTGACTAGACACCTGGTAGTCATGTTCACACATTTAGGCAGCCATGGTAACACAGTGACTAGACACTTGGTAGTCATGTTCACACATTTAGGCAGCTGGGGTAGCACAGTGACTAGACACCTGGTAGTCATGTTCACACATTTAGGCAGCTGGGGTAGCACAGTGACTAGACACCTGGTAGTCATGTTCACACATTTAGGCAGCCATGGTAACACAGTGACTAGACACTTGGTAGTCATGTTCACACATTTAGACAGCTGGGGTAGCACAGTGACTAGACACCTGGTAGTCATGTTCACACATTTAGACAGCTGGGGTAGCACAGTGACTAGACACTTGGTAGTCATGTTCACACATTTAGGCAGCTGGGGTAGCACAGTGACTAGACACTTGGTAGTCATGTTCACACATTTAGGCAGCTAGGGTAGCACAGTGACTAGACACTTGGTAGTCATGTTCACACATTTAGGCAGCTAGGGTAGCACAGTGACTAGACACTTGGTAGTCATGTTCACACATTTAGGCAGCTAGGGTAGCACAGTGACTAGACACCTGGTAGTCATGTTCACACATTTAGGCAGCTGGGGTAGCACAGTGACTAGACACTTGCTTGTTGATCATGTTCATACATTTAGGCAGCTAGGGTAGCACAGTGACTAGACACTTGCTTGTTGATCATGTTCATACATTTAGGCAGCTGGGGTAGCACAGTGACTAGACACCTGGTAGTCATGTTCACACATTTAGGCAGCTGGGGTAGCACAGTGACTAGACACTTGCTTGTTGATCATGTTCACACATTTAGGCAGCTGGGGTAGCACAGTGACTAGACACCTGGTAGTCATGTTCACACATTTAGGCAGCTGGGGTAGCACAGTGACTAGACACTTGCTTGTTGATCATGTTCACACATTTAGGCAGCTAGGGTAGCACAGTGACTAGACACCTGGTAGTCATGTTCACACATTTAGGCAGCTGGGGTAGCACAGTGACTAGACACTTGCTTGTTGATCATGTTCACACATTTAGGCAGCTGGGGTAGCACAGTGACTAGACACTTGCTTGTTGATCATGTTCACACATTTAGGCAGCTGGGGTAGCACAGTGACAAGACACCTGGTTGTCATGTTCACACATTTAGGCAGCTGGGGTAGCACAGTGACTAGACACCTGGTAGTCATGTTCACACATTTAGGCAGCTGGGGTAGCACAGTGACTAGACACTTGGTAGTCATGTTCACACATTTAGGCAGCTGGGGTAGCACAGTGACTAGACACTTGGTAGTCATGTTCACACATTTAGGCAGCTGGGGTAGCACAGTGACTAGACACTTGCTTGTTGATCATGTTCACACATTTAGGCAGCCAGGGTAGCACAGTGACTAGACACCTGGTAGTCATGTTCACACATTTAGGCAGCTAGGGTAGCATAGTGACTAGACACCTGGTAGTCATGTTCACACATTTAGACAGCTGGGGTAGCACAGTGACTAGACACCTGGTAGTCATGTTCACACATTTAGGCAGCTGGGGTAGCACAGTGACTAGACACTTGCTTGTTGATCATGTTCACACATTTAGGCAGCTGGAGTAGCACAGTGACTAGACACTTGGTAGTCATGTTCACACATTTAGGCAGCTGGGGTAGCACAGTGACCATACACTTGGTAGTCATGTTCACACATTTAGGCAGCTGGGGTAGCACAGTGACTAGACACTTGGTAGTCATGTTCACACATTTAGGCAGCTGGGGTAGCACAGTGACCATACACTTTGTTCACACATTTAGGCAGCTGGGGTAGCACAGTGACTAGACACTTGGTAGTCATGTTCACACATTTAGGCAGCAGGGGTAGCACAGTGACTAGACACTTGCTTGTTGATCATGTTCACACATTTAGGCAGCCAGGGTAGCACAGTGACTAGACACCTGGTAGTCATGTACACACATTTAGGCAGCTAGGGTAGCACAGTGACTAGACACCTGGTAGTCATGTTCACACATTTAGACAGCTGGGGTAGCACAGTGACTAGACACCTGGTAGTCATGTTCACACATTTAGGCAGCAGGGGTAGCACAGTGACTAGACACTTGCTTGTTGATCATGTTCACACATTTAGGCAGCCAGGGTAGCACAGTGGCTAGACACATGGTTGAAATACTCGGACTGCATGCCAAAACATCCTCGGCAGTCAAGATGAGTCTGCCATGTAGGCCACTGTCCCGGCTAGATTTGACAGTGAGAAAACGAGCTCACACAAGAATGTTTGAGGCATGTGTCATTCTGATATACATATGGTTGGATCCTCACACATCCTACGGAGGTAGGGCACTGTACTGAGATTCTCGTGGTGATCTACGGGAGGAGACTGGATTGCCTACAGGAGGAGACTGGATTGCCTACAGGAGGAGACTGGATTGCCTACGGGAGGAGACTGGGTTGTCTGTGGGAGGAGACTGGGTTGCTTACGGGAGGAGACTGGGTTGCCTAAAGAGATATCAGTGTACAAGTAAAGGGAGACTTAACCAAAACCACACCAGACATTGAGTATTGTGATGTTGATGTTTGTTCATCAGTTAATAGTTTACATTTTTATCTTTCTCATTTCATTGTTAGAAAATTTTCATTACAGAGAATATATGTTGTCTTATTTCCTTTAGAGACCAATCAAGTGTGGAAAAGAGGAGATCCCCAGTGCCCCATTACTGCAGTTGTCTTCAGCAAATATAGACCGCACTGGGCTCTTCCTGATGGACGCTGGAGAGGCCATGTATTTGCTAGTGGGAAGTGGGGTTGGAGACCAGATGTGTCAGGATGTCTTTGACAAACCAAATTTTATGTCAATACCTGAAGGCCTGGTGTGTATCGCTTGTTTGTCTCATTCAGTTGTTCATTCATTAACTGGTAATGGCAGGCTTCATGCACTTAGATAAAGGGTTAAAAATCACCAGTTACTCATCAGCATATTTCATATATCTTCCAATAACGTGTTGAAAATTGACATACTACTGCTAAAATTATAGACAATTGCTTGAAAAATGTGGATAAATTAATTATGTTGCAGTTTATTTTTTCATCCAGTAGTTGGGAATTAAGATAGAGCAATTTATTAATTTAGTATCATTAGGGAGTTTGATTTATCAATGTAGTATCCCTACTTGACATACCCGTGTACTGTCTCCCATGCAATCTTACCTGCCATGGGCACAAATACTGCCTAAATCCAACAGTTTGAAGTGTGGTATTTCATCAAGTTCAGTTTCATCTCACAATAAACCTATTACCTCTCTGACATGTTCTTTGTTCATCTCAAATCTCTCAATAATTGATGTCCTCATCGCTAACCCATTGCATCATCTAGAGGGAGCATGGTTCAAGTACAAACAAACAAGCTTGTAGCCGGAACTTGCTGTGGGTAGATGAAGTGTTAGGGTCATTACAGTTTTGAAGACCTGGGCACACGAGGAATTGGTGGCCAGTCTTGCCCTCCTGTAGGGAGTGGTGACTGCAGGCATCAAACCGCCATTCAACCACAGTCATGCTGTCGTCAGCGTAACTTAAAATATCTTCTTCTTCTCTTCTTCTTCTTCTTCTTCAGCGTTCCGAGCCATTGAGGTTCTTTGCTGCAAATACAATCCGTCTCCATTCGTCTCTCTGGTGGACCTTCTCTTGCCAGTCGTTGATTCCAAGTGCTTGTAGGTCTGTAAATGTATTATCTCTCCACCGCCTTCTTGGTCTACCTCGGGGTCTACGGTCATTTATTTCCTGAGTGTAAGCGAGTTTTGTTTCCCTATTATCTTCCATTCTTTCTATATGCCCCAGCCATTGTAGTCTATTAGCCTTCATGATACCAGTGATTAGCGGGGACATAAACAGATCATAAATGTCTTTGTTACTTCTTCTTTTCCACTCTCCACTTTGTGTATCCCTAATGGGTCCAAAGATGCGTCTTAAAATTTTGTTCTCAAAGGTTTGTAGCAAGGCTTCGTCTCCTTTCGTTGTACTCCAGGTTTCAGAGCCATACAGCACAACTGGTCTGATCAGTGTTTTGTATATTGTGATTTTGGTGTTACGAGATAGCGCTTAACTTAGTAACTTAAAATATACAAAGCAATAATTAATGTTGTTTACTTAGTTTTGAAAACAAAAATGTAATTATTGAAAACACATTTACTAAATTCATGTCTCCAGTTTGAGAGACTGATATCTTCCTGTTTGGTTATCTCACTCGTCAAGTGCAGCACTATTGCTGGCCATCCATTGGTCAAGTGAAACACACTAGATGTCATTAACTGGTCAAGTGAAACACACTAGATGTCATTCACTGATAAAGTGCAGTACATAAGTTGGTCATCCACTGATCAAGGACAGTACATTAGTTAGTCGTCAACTAACTGATCAAGGACAGTACATTAGTTAGTCGTCAACTAACTGATCAAGGGCAGTACATTAGTTGATCATCCACTGATCAAGTGCAGTACATTAGTTGATCATTCACTGATCAAGTGCAGTACATTAGTTGATCATCCCTGATCAAGTGCAGTACATTAGTTGATCATCCACTGATCAAGTACAATACACTAGTTGGTCAGCTGATCAAATGCAGTACATTAGTTGATCATCCACTGATCAAGTACACTACATTAGTTAATCATCCACTGATCAAGTACAGTATATTAGTTGATCATCCACTGATCAAGTACAGTACTCTAGTTGGTTAACTGATCAAGTGCTGTAAACTAGTTGGTAAACTGATCAAATGCAGTACACTAGTTGGTAAACTGATCAATTGCAGTACACTAGTTGGTAAACTGATCAAGTACAGTACATTAGTTGATCATCCACTGATCAAGTGCAGTACATTAGTTGATCATCCACTAATCAAGTACTGTATATTAGTTGATCATCCACTGATCAAGTACAGTACACTAGTTGGTTATCCACTGATCAAGTACAGTACATTAGTTGGTCATCCACTGATCAAGTGCAGTACATTAGTTGGTCATCAACTGATCAAGTTCAGTACATTAGTTGGTCATCAACTGATCAAGTACAGTACATTAGTTGGTCATCAACTGATCAAGTACAGTACATTAGTTGGTCATCAACTGATCAAGTGCAACACTCTGTAGCTGTTCTGTTACAATTTGCTCTTGGGATATATCATTGCAAAAACATGTACATATGTTCTTTGGTTCTGTTTGGCAGATGGATCTACCAGAGTTGGAGAACCCAACATCAGAGAGAATTCGTAGCTATGTTAATTACCTCATGGACGCAAGGCCTCATGGAGTGGCTTTCTTGGTGATCAGGTTGGTGGCATGGCTTGTAATGTGAATATTTTGTAAGCTTCTTTATGCTAATTAATCCAGAATGAAATACTTATCAGTGCGGCAATTTTGTACCGTTGTGGGCGTCTGCTTTTTAGAGGAGCTTGCTGAGAGTTGCAGGAATTAAGCTTGGTGCCCCAGGTATTTGCCACACAGTTCCCACACTTGGTTTTTATCTTGCCTCTAAGTGAAGACTGAATTCACATTTCCTTAATAATAAAATCCACACAAAGTAACTGAATTAAACCACACACAGAATGTTAACTCCGTTTCTCACCAGTATTATTTGTGTTGGATATATTGCTAAAGCTAGTAGCTTGTTCTTGACAGGACATCGCAGTCAACCCCAGCATTTATTGGCTGTTTGTGATTTTCTAGGCAATGCTACGTTCAGTAGTTTGCCATTGCTTTTTGAACAGCCAACACTCAATCAGTTGTGGAAATAAACATATAGTGATCTGCTGCCAAATTGCCTGAGGCTTACTTCAAACCTGGTATATTGGGATTGGGAAACCGCGAGCCACAGATGGTGACGAATATATTATCATCATCACTTAATTCATGAAACAAACATCACACACTACAAGACATCTGTTATAAGTTAGTCTTCTTCACATGTGTTCATCTGTGGTCACGTGGCAACCTTCTAGGTGATTCATCGTCAAGGGGCTGGGAAACTCGTACAGTTTACTTCGATTGTTTATATCTTATTAGTCAGAACACATTCCAGAATTCTGACAGTGTGTCTTTCACAAGATGTGAACATTTGGTGCCGGTGAAAGGCCTACAGTTGTGGTTGTTTTGTTACCATTGTGGTTCCCATTGAGTGGCTGCTGGGATTGTCAGAGTTCAAGATGATGCAATTCTAGTAGCCAATAATGGTGACCCAACAGATCCTGCACTGACTGCAATTCTAGTAGCTAATAATGGTGACCCAACAGATCCTGCACTGACTACAATTCTAGTAGCTAATAATGGTGACCCAACAGATCCTGCACTGACTGCAATTCTAGTAGCTAATAATGGTGCCCCAACAGATCCTGCACTGACTGCAATTCTAGTAGCTAATAATGGTGACCCAACAGATCATGCACTGACTGCAATTCTAGTAGCTAATAATGGTGACCCAACAGATCATGCACTGACTACAATTCTAGTAGCTAATAATGGTGACCCAACAGATCCTGCACTGACTGCAATTCTAGTAGCTAATAATGGTGACCCAACAGATCCTGCACTGACTACAATTCTAGTAGCTAATAATGGTGACCCAACAGATCCTGCACTGACTGCTATTCTAGTAGCTAATAATGGTGACCCAACAGATCCTGCACTGACTACAATTCTAGTAGCTAATAATGGTGACCCAACAGATCATGCACTGACTGCAATTCTAGTAGCTAATAATGGTGACCCAACAGATCCTGCACTGACTGCAGTTCTAGTAGCTAATAATGGTGACCCAACAGATCCTGCACTGACTACAATTCTAGTAGCTAATAATGGTGACCCAACAGATCATGCACTGACTGCAATTCTAGTAGCTAATAATGGTGACCCGACAGATCCTGCACTGACTGCAGTTCTAGTAGCTAATAATGGTGACCCAACAGATCCTGCACTGACTACAATTCTAGTAGCTAATAATGGTGACCCAACAGATCATTAGCTAATAATGGTGACCCAACAGATCCTGCACTGACTACAATTCTAGTAGCTAATAATGGTGACCCAACAGATCCTGCACTGACTGCAATTCTAGTAGCTAATAATGGTTACCCAACAGATCCTGCACTGACTACAATTCTAGTAGCTAATAATGGTGACCCAACAGATCATGCACTGACTGCAATTCTAGTAGCTAATAATGGTGACCCAACAGATCCTGCACTGACTACAATTCTAGTAGCTAATAATGGTGACCCAACAGATCCTGCACTGACTGCAATTCTAGTAGCTAATAATGGTGACCCAACAGATCCTGCACTGACTGCAATTCTAGTAGCTAATAATAGTGACCCAACAGATCCTGCACTGACTGCAATTCTAGTAGCTAATAATGGTGACCCAACAGATCCTGCACTGACTGCAGTTCTAGTAGCTAATAATGGTGACCCAACAGATCCTGCACTGACTGCAATTCTAGTAGCTAATAATGGTGACCCAACAGATCCTGCACTGACTGCAATTCTAGTAGCTAATAATGGTGACCCAACAGATCATGCACTGACTGCAATTCTAGTAGCTAATAATGGTGACCCAACAGATCCTGCACTGACTGCAATTCTAGTAGCTAATAATGGTGACCCAACAGATCATGCACTGACTACAATTCTAGTAGCTAATAATGGTAACCCAACAGATCCTGCACTGACTGCAGTTCTAGTAGCTAATAATGGTGACCCAACAGATCCTGCACTGACTACAATTCTAGTAGCTAATAATGGTGACCCAACAGATCCTGCACTGACTGCAGTTCTAGTAGCTAATAATGGTGACCCAACAGATCCTGCACTGACTACAATTCTAGTAGCTAATAATGGTGACCCAACAGATCATGCACTGACTGCAATTCTAGTAGCTAATAATGGTGACCCAACAGATCATGCACTGACTGCAATTCTAGTAGCTAATAATGGTGACCCAACAGATCCTGCACTGACTGCAATTCTAGTAGCTAATAATGGTGACCCAACAGATCCTGCACTGACTGCAGTTCTAGTAGCTAATAATGGTGACCCAACAGATCCTGCACTGACTACAATTCTAGTAGCTAATAATGGTGACCCAACAGATCCTGCACTGACTGCAATTCTAGTAGCTAATAATGGTGACCCAACAGATCCTGCACTGACTGCAATTCTAGTAGCTAATAATTGTGACCCAACAGATCCTGCACTGACTGCAATTCTAGTAGCTAATAATGGTGACCCAACAGATCCTGCACTGACTGCAGTTCTAGTAGCTAATAATGGTGACCCAACAGATCCTGCACTGACTGCAATTCTAGTGGCTAATAATGGTGACCCAACAGATCCTGCACTGACTGCAATTCTAGTAGCTAATAATGGTGACCCAACAGATCCTGCACTGACTGCAATTCTAGTAGCTAATAATGGTGACCCAACAGATCATGCACTGACTGCAGTTCTAGTAGCTAATAATGGTGACCCAACAGATCCTGCACTGACTGCAGTTCTAGTAGCTAATAATGGTGACCCAACAGATCCTGCACTAACTACAATTCTAGTAGCTAATAATGGTGACCCAACAGATCCTGCACTGACTGCAGTTCTAGTAGCTAATAATGGTGACCCAACAGATCCTGCACTGACTGCAATTCTAGTTGCTAATAATGGTGACCAAACAGATCATGCACTGACTGCAATTCTAGTAGCTAATAATGGTGACCCAACAGATCCTGCACTGACTGCAATTCTAGTAGCTAATAATGGTGACCCAACAGATCCTGCACTGACTGCAATTCTAGTAGCTAATAATGGTGACCAAACAGATCCTGCACTGACTGCAATTCTAGTAGCTAATAATGGTGACCAAACAGATCATGCACTGACTGCAATTCTAGTAGCTAATAATGGTGACCCAACAGATCCTGCACTGACTGCAATTCTAGTAGCTAATAATGGTGACCAAACAGATCATGCAATGACTGCAATTCTAGTAGCTAATAATGGTGACCCAACAGATCCTGCAATGACTGCAGTTCTAGTAGCTAATAATGGTGACCCAACAGATCCTGCACTGACTACAATTCTAGTAGCTAATAATGGTGACCCAACAGATCCTGCACTTACTGCAATTCTAGTAGCTAATAATGGTGACCCAACAGATCCTGCACTGACTACAATTCTAGTAGCTAATAATGGTGACCCAACAGATCCTGCACTGACTACAATTCTAGTAGCTAATAATGGTGACCCAACAGATCCTGCACTGACTGCAATTCTAGTAGCTAATAATGGTGACCCAACAGATCCTGCACTGACTGCAATTCTAGTAGCTAATAATGGTGACCCAACAGATCCTGCACTGACTGCAATTCTAGTAGCTAATAATGGTGACCCAACAGATCCTGCACTGACAGCAATTCTAGTAGCTAATAATGGTGACCCAACAGATCCTGCACTGACCAGGTAGCCACATTTTTCTTCTGTTGTCCTTGATTCCCTGATGGGACATGTGCACACTCAACCAACTCATGCCCAGCCCTCCCATCTCTGCTGTATCCTGCAGCTCACAACATGTCCTCAACATATTATTTATCTCTGTTTCTAGCTCTCTTCTCTATGTGTTTTTAGATATCCGTGATTCATTTGGCCTATAGGTTCCTTTCTAACTCTTATAGATGTTCCAGATTCCAATTCTGGAGTTGTTCCTAGGTGAAAGGCAGTAAGTCAACCATCTGGACTCCTTGCAACTTTCTCAGCAATGCATCATTCCTCTTCTAGAAGAGGTTCCTTTCCTCTTGGTTGGCTAATTTATTCGTTTTTATTTGTCTTTAAACATGTTCGATAATGTTTGGGTATTGCAGCTGACATTGTCTCCAGAATGGGGAAGCTCGCCCCAATGCCAACCCTCCTAACTGCCTCTTACAAGCTACCTGCATGCCAGGTCACAGTGTTGCTATTCTTTGCTTCCCTCACGGGCCCTGGTAACCCATAAAGGCTTGATGTGAGTTGGCTGGGGATCTGTGCTCATTCTGGAGGCGACAGGCAGCAGCAGCAGAAGACAGGAGCCACTCTTCATGTCACATGGCATATTTTGTATATAGTGCCAGGCCCATATTTTGAGACTAATCAGCACCCTGCAAACTGATATAAATGATTAATAAAGCTGATGGATTTGGTGTGCAGTATTAACATGCAGGAATATTTCATGTTCTTGTGTACCCAAACGTAGATTGACTTTGCCTACTTCCAGCTGTGACCTTGACATAATTTCATATAATTCAGTGGCTTCAAAATATGTGTATAGAAATGATCTCTTACTCCCTCCTCTCCCCACCCCACATCTTTCTTGAGTACTTGGATAAAATGTACAGGTAGTCTCATAGTAGAGTAAAGTGAGAAGACTTCATATATACCAGGCTGTGACTATCATGATTTTTTTTACCATTTCCCTGCCTTTCCAGTGACATCTTCATTGTCTGAGGTCAACCTCAGAACCACATGTCTCCAAAACCAGTATTCTCCATGTGCTTGTGCTGGACCAGACATTAACAGTCACAGTCACCCAATCCATTACTGTCCTCTGACATTTTAACGTATTATTATCTTGCCTAATTATATTATTTAATTGTATTATTATGTGTTGTCTAGCTGTTTAAGCTTTCTGCGTACGTCTTTTTGTCCCTTTATTTGCTTCTCGTGCCTAGTTTTCCCCACTTAATTTCTTTATTTTTGGTCTTCTGTTCCCATGCCCTATACATTTGTTTGTCTTGTCTTTATGGTTGTGATAAGTATTGATTGCAGACAATGCGCAGGATCTGCAACAATTAGTAGACGCGGTTGTTGTACACAGTGAGCAGCTGGGGTTGGAATTAAATTGTAAGAAGACACCGGTTATGGTCGTCACTATGAAGAACAAAGTACCACAATGTAATATACAAGTAAATGGGAATATTCTTCAACAAGTGAATCGATACAGTTATCTCGGAACAGTCATAACATCTGATGGGAGATGCCTTGAAGAGATTAGAATAAGAATCGCCTTGGCGAAAGTAGCCTTTAGCAAGATGAAAAACATTCTGACCAATAAAAAGATGTCAATTGAAACGAGAAAAAGAGCGTTGAGGGGAAACATAGAGCCTGTTCTTTTGTATGGGTGTGAAACTTGGACAATGTGCAGTCAAGCTGAAAAACATCTGATGGCTGCAGAAGAGTGGTTTCTGAGGAAAATGCAAAGAATACCATGGACAGATAGAAAAACCAATGACCAAGTACTACAGGAGACAAATGAAACTCGTAAATTGATTACAGAAATTAGACACAGACCGTCAAAATGTTATAAGAAGAAATGGATTGGAGAACTTAGTGACAACTGGCAAGATCGAAGAGAACAAACCGAGAGGAAAATACCTGGATGGCTTGGCCACATGGCATGGACAAGACAGGAGTACTGAGCTGATCCACGACGCTGGTGATCGAGTGAAATGGCGAGACCACCCATGCTTTCCGGCATGGCACATGATTGATTGATTGAAGTGTTCTAGTAATACCTGCAGCGCAGTGTTTTTTTTTTTTTTTCCATTGTCTCAACTTCTTTCTCAAAAACCACTTTTTCCTGCAACCAGTTTTTCACCACGTCAAACTTTCACATCCATACAGAAGAATGAACCACATAATGTTTCAACAAACAGGTTTATATGTTGGTTTTATTTTTGCTGAGCACGCACATAATCATATATTCAGCAATGTGTCATACAAAGATAACCATATTGTCTGCCTTTAGTCCATCTTCTCTGCTGTTATGTCATTTTAATGTTAGAATCATTGTTCCTTGTTCCCTTGAATGTGTATAACTGGTCTTCAGTCTGCAGGACATTGTAAACAGTTTCTTGGTGTCATTTTGTTGCCCTTATTGATGTTGAAATGCTTCTTGCTTTCAGAGACGACAGCAAACACAGACTTCTGTTCTTTCAGTACATGTTGGAGGACAGAGCCGAGAACAGTATGTCCTACTATGAGTTCCTGCAGTTCTTACAAGGCAAGGCCAAGGTTTGACAGACGGAAGGCAACACTAGCTATCTGAGCTAGGGCGCGCCATTATAAACCTTGTGAAGCAGGGCTGATTGTCCCCATTCCCATCTCTAATTTCATGGTACAGTGTGGAACTGTATTTGTAATACAGGTGCATGGACATTCTGGAAGACTTGACAGGTTAGGTGGACATGATTTTTATCTTGTACAGTGGATTCTACAATACAGTGAACTCTATGTTACAGTGAACTTTACAACATGTCATGTGCACGATTGTCCTCCCTTTTTCCCCCTTGAAACCTCTTGTGATAAGATTATGTGTTGTGTACATTCATTTATTTATAGAATGTTGACATTAAGAGCCAAAAGCTGCTTGAGTTCTTGTCAATGAAAGCATTAAGCATTGCTCATATTGTTTGCTTCCTTTCATGATTGGTGGGAGCTGCCTTGGTGAAATGGCTAACATCTTGCTTGCTGGTCCAAGGGTCATGTGTTTGAATCCCCATCAAGGGAAGAATTTTTGTCAGTGGCCTGGAGCCCAGTTCTACCCATCCTGAAGTGTCTACCAGCAAATGTTGTATCAGTGACCTGGAGCCCAGTTCAACCCATCCTGAAGTGTCTACCAGCAAATGTTGTATCAGTGACCTGGAGCCCAGTTCTACCCATCCTGAAGTGTGTGTCAGAACATGTTCTGTGAAGTAAAGGTGGACGGTGAGATATTGATCACATGACCCATCTAGTGCTGGTTGGTTGATACAACCCAGGGCTGGCACCATAAACCCAGTCTGTCTCAGAGTATGGAAAAGGGTCCTGGACATTTGACTCATAATTAGAACATAATTTGTGTTTGTGCTGGTACAGTTTTTATTGTGTTGCCATGGCAGAAGGAATTGAGCTTGTTTTGACACAGTTATATTGTGTGCTAGCAAGATAACATAGAAAACAAAAATGCTGCAGAATCTATGATCACATAGTGTATTTGCACCAGTTTCCCCGACTGGAGCGGAGATTACATGGGCCCTGTTGCTTGTGAAGAACCCTGTACGCTGGTGTTGGTAGTTAGTCACTTTGTAATGCCATGTGAAGTTCAGTGTGTCTCAGACATGTATGACTGGCTAAATTGTACATTCAGAAATGATATCCTTTGTCAACAGATGTGTCCATTTGATGGTCTATTGAGAACTAAATAACTGATACACAGGTCATTGTGTTATTCAGATGATTCTTTGTTGTCATTTTGTGTGTGTAAATTTACACTTTGTTACAACTCAAGTCTATCTTTTTCTTTTATTTTTCCTTGTTAACAATTTATTCACTGATTGTTCCAATCAGTGCAGTTGATGTTTTTTAGTGCATGTTCCGACTGTTTTTAATTTGGTTGTTGGCAGTTTTTTTAAATATATACATATATATAAATGCATAAGTAGATAAAAGTGACTGTGATTCTCTTGTTTACCCAGTACACATGATGTAACATATTGCTAGTGTCCCATGAATGGTAAGTATTGTTTTTCTAATGTTGAACTATTGATTGTGTGGTGGTAAGCTCTCTCTACCAGATGATGATACCTTCATGTCTAATGTGTCATGATACTGGAAATGAATGTGGATGTAAGTGAAGCGAACTAGCCTGTGCTTGAACTGACATGTTGAGTACATATTGACAGTCACATGAGCATTTATTTTGTTGTTTATTTCCCATCAGTTCCAGATCCGTGCATTTAGTAGAATCATATGGACAATCAGCCCATAGTTGTGAATTTGCAGGTTCAAATCATAGGGTAATTAGAACCCTGAAACATTCTACCATTGAGATGTGATTTGTAAGGGACAGCACACATATTAAGTTAGAGCTTCATTAAGTGAGCTGACCAGTACCAGTCCTCTTACTTTTGTCTAAAGCAGAGTTGGGATGTCTGGATACAGTGTTCATCAAGCCTCATGCAATGTTCACGTATGTCCATGCTGTGTGGGATGTCACTATATGTATATTATGTCATTTTGTTGACTGACCTGTCAGCCTGGTGGTTATGTGGTCAGATGTCTGTTGAGGCCGATTTGTTTAAAGGACCTGGACTCTCAGGCTGGCCCAGCCTAACATGGGTGCCAGGACATGTCCTGGGAGGTCAAGGTCTGGATGTTGAGCACATGACCCACGGAGTTCTGATTGGTGTGTTCAACTGTGGGGCTAGCACCATGGACTCAATGTCTCAGGGCATGTACAAGGCTCCTGTACGTGTTTACTTTGTCGGCTGGCTTATTCCAATTCCAATTTTCAAAAACAAAAATTCCAAATTCGTCCTCGTCTAACCTGCTTCATCAGCTGTGGTTATTGTTGAGGATCGTGGTTTTTGTGGGTTTATTCACCCTAATTCTTGTCTTGTGAGTCCTAACTCGGACTGGTTATGTAGCGTTTGTGTCTGTGACGTCAGTTGGGGGATCGGTCGGCAGCTGTCCTTTGTGCATGTTTCCTCTTGTGGTTTTCTTTGTTGGTGTAGGCTCCTGACTCGTCTGGCTGCAGTCCTTATAAGGACTTTTCGTAATCCCACTCCAGCTGGGGGATCGGTCGGCGGCTGTCCTTTGGGCATGTTTCCTCTTGTTTTCTTTGTTGGCGCAGGCTCCTGGCTTGACTAGTTGCAGTCCTTAAAAGGACTTTTTATTTGGTATTTTTGTCGCCTTTTTTGTGTAGTTTCTGTAGGACCTTTTCGACGTTTTCATTTTCCTCCTTGAGCCTGTTTTCACTGTTGCGTTTGCGTATCTGCTGCCTAGCGTTTTCTTCCTCGATATAGTACTCGAAGTCGGCCTCACAGTTGTAGTGTACTAATGGGTATATCATCGGTTTCCCCCGGAGTTTTTTAGGCTTCTTCTTTTCTTTTTCTTCCCAGCGCCTTCTGAATACCTCGCGCTTGAGTTCCTCCTTGTCGACTGGGTATTCTGTGCCTCCTTCAGAGATCCGACAGTATAGTAGTTCCCTCTTGGGCGTTGTGGTTGGGCTGCTGGCTTTAGCTTGCGGTTCAGGCTCGGTATCTTGGTTTTCATCTTGCGGTTTCTCTGTGAGTTCTTGTATGGATTCTGCTGGTTTGCTTTGGAAGAGTTCCATTTCAGCTTTATGCAATTCTCTTTCGGTTTTGATCATTTGTAGGATTTCTTCGTTCTCCTTCTTCATCTCGGCCATGCGCTCCATCTCTTGTTTGATGTCGTGCTGGATTTCTTTCATGTCGGCTAGCAGCTTCTCATTATCGCTGGTCGGAGTCGTCGTCAGCAGTGCTTTGACTTGTTTCTTCAACTCGTCTATCTGCTTTTGAAGTTGATCTCTTTCAGCTTGTGCTATACCCGTGGCTGTCTCGCCCCTCTGCATAACTTCCTTGAATGGTGTCTTTGTGATGATGGCGATTTTTAATACGTCTCTGTGTCTCTGCAGGTACGGACAGCCCAGGTATCTTGCACCGTGTTTGCCCAGACAGTTGGCGCACTTTCTTCTGTTGTTAGGAGCTCGGAAGTCCGTGGCCAGCGGACACTCCTTGAAGGCGTGGTGAGCGGCGCAGTATCGGCAGATTTCCGTCTTACTGCGACACGTAGCTCTGCTGTGGCCGGCCTTCTGACATCTGGAACATTGAGTGATTCTTGGGATGAATCTCTCTGGTTGCTGCATTCTCTTGTTGTATGATACTGTGGTCGGCATTTCGCTGCCCTCCGATGTCACCACTCCCAAGGTTGTAGGTATCTTGGAGTAGCTGAGGAGCCGCTCCGCCTTCAAGAATCGGATGTGAAGATTCTCTTCACGTAGCTGCTTCAGGATTTCTTCATCTGTCAGCTCCACAGGAATCCGCTTGACAACCCATCGGACTGTTTTTGAGTCCATGTTTCCGCCTCTGGTGTCTTTCTCCTCCTCCTTCTCTACTGTCTTTGTTCTTGACTGTGTTGGGCTGTCAATCTTCTCCCTCGTAGTAGCTTCAGTAATTGCTGTAGTATCAGGCTCGTTGATGCAGCTAGCAGGTAGGCTCTCCACGTTGTTCTTCTTGTTGTCGGCTCCCACGCTGCACTTCTTGGTCGCAGCGTGTTTCTTGTTGTTGGACTTTCCACGTGACATTTTCCCGCTGATCAGGCTTCTTGACAGAATAATGCGGCTTGTCGGCTGGCTAATGGAGACAGATGGTATGTAGACTCAAGGACACTGCACAGAGTATCATATGTTGCCGGAGAATGCAGGACGATTTGGGAAAATAATGATGCTTTCAGATTGGCTGCCATGCACTTATCTTTCTGGAAAGAATATGTCACATGATGAAGAAATGACAGGTAGCATTTTCAGGGTTTATTTTAGTTTCCTGCATTGAAAATGTAGACGGCGTCGCCAGTGTTTAGGTTGGCTCTGTAAGTTCTCTCATGCTTGTGGTTATCCTACATGACAGTGTATGATTCCAAGTCCATGTCTGGGCAGTTGGATGTGACATAGGTTCAAGCTAGCAAAGTGTCATATCACAAACAGGTCCCCAGACGTGGACAGATACTCATGTTGTACATATGAGCTACATGAGAACATATGAACATACTGGCTAGCAAGAACACAGTTTGCCAGGTTTGACCATGTTACTCAATACAATTGTCATGCAAAAACTTGTTCATACCGCAAGTGAAAGTAAATAGCAACAGGGCAGCCAAAAGACATTCTGGACTGATGTAACATGCATTGTCACTCCTACACATGTTACTAAAGGTATAGAGCAGTAACTTGCATAGACTATAAACACATTTGGCTTGATGCTCCTGCAACCCCAGGTAAAGGAATAGTAGAAGAGTCATTAATGTAGCTTAAAGCAGCCACTTTTTTTCTACAAATGTGATCAACAAATAAGAGTTGGCGTGACAGTCTTTGATTTATTGTGTAGAGGGAGAAAGTATTTTTGTTTTTAGTAGAATTCACACATGAGATTAAAAACAGAATAATTTGTCATTATAATAAAGTAATAATAAACGTGCTAGTTTCACTAACCAGTATATGGTGTTTGGTGTTTTTCCCCCTCGTTATTTGTTAGTTAGGAAACAGAACGCAGCATGCTCTGTTGATGTTGTCATTACTCTATGTATTGGTGGGTGCGCAGAACATGTGTGCTCACATGCTAAAGTTCATACAGTTCATGTGTACTCACTCGAATTCAGACAATTTTTATGTGCTCACCACATTTAGATAATAAATGTGTATTTGCTTTACTTCAGGCTCATCATCTCTACTCAGAGTCATGTGCACATTTAGTCTGTGCTTCACTAGAGTTTGAGTGTTTCATGTGTGTACTTATTAGAGGTCAGACAGCTTATGTGTACACATTGCAGTTCAGACATTTTTGTGCATTCACTAGAGTCTAGACAGTTTGTATGTACTTGATAGCTCACACAGATTATGTGCACTTACTAGAGTTTAGACAGTTTGTGTGCTCTTTCTAGAGTTTAGACAATTTGTATGTACTTGGTAGCTCACACAGATTATGTGCACTTACTAGAGTTTAGACAGTTTATGTGCTCTTTCTAGAGTTCAGATGGTTCATATATGTGTGTGTGTGTGTACTTACTAGAGATATGCTAGGAAATTAAACCACGTCCACACAGTCTGCCTTAGGAAGCTATTGAAGACTAAATGTCAAGACAAGATCCTTGACACTGAAGTTCTGGAAAGAGCATCCATGCCCAGCATCCACACTCTACTAATGGAGAATCAGATTTGCTGGGCTGGTCACTTAACTCATATGCCAGATCGCAGGCTCCCTAAACGAATTTTTTCAGGCGAGCTGCGTTGTGGTAAACGCTCCCAAGGCGGCCAGAGGAAACGCTTTAAAGACACTCTGAAATCTCACTGAAAGCTTTTGGAATTCATCGTGACACCTGGGAGACTGCTGCCAAAGACCGTAATTCGTGGTGTGCATCATTACCTAAGGGTGCAGTCACTTGTGAGGTAACCAGGACTGCAAGAGCTGTGAAGAAAAAGCTGGACAGAAAAACCACTGCAGGAAATCCTCCTCCAGAGACGTCAAGCATTCTTTGCCCACATTGTCAAAGAACATTTCAAGCCAAAATAGGCCTTATCAGCTATCTTAGAACCCACGGCTCCATACTTTCAACCCTACTGGATGGAATGAATGGTCATCATCATTCTTGATTGACAAACAAACATCCAGAGATTAGACAGCTAGTGTACACTCACTAGAATTAAGACAGTTTATGTGCACTCCCTAGAGATCAGAAATGTATGTGCACTCACTAGAGCTCAAATATGTATGTGCAGTCAGTATGATTAAAACAGCATCTATGCACTCACTAGAGCTCAGATATGTATGTGCAGTCAGTATGATTAAAACAGCATATACGCACTCACTAGAGCTCAGATATGTATGTGCAGTCAGTATGATTAAAACAGCATATACGCACTCACTAGAGCTCAGATATGTATTTGCAGTCAGTATGATTAAAACAGCATATACGCACTCACTAGAGCTCAGATATGTATGTGCGTTCAGTATGATTAAAACAGCATATACTCACTAGAGCTCAGATACGTATGTGCAGTCAATATGATTAAAACAGCATATACACACTCACTAGAGCTCAGATGTGTATGTGCAGTCAGTATGATTAAAACAGCATATACGAACTCACTAGAGCTCAGATATGTATGTGCAGTCAGTATGATTAAAACAGCATATACGCACTCACTAGAGCTCAGATATGTATGTGCAGTCAGTATGATTAAAACAGCATATACGCACTCACTAGAGCTCAGATATGTATGTGCAATCAGTATGACTAAAACAGCATATACGCACTCACTAGAGCTCAGATATGTATGTGCAGTCAGTATGATTAAAACAGCATATACGCACTCACTAGAGTTCTATATAACGTTCATTTGCTGTTCTCAGTGTATACACAGCATTTACTGTACTCTTGCCTTCTACAAACCCACATTGTTCTTCTATTTCGGGTTATATTTTCTTCCTAACTGTTTGCATGATAATTCTCAGCAAAATCTTCGTGATGTGGTTCATTATACTAATTGACTCTTCCAGTCGATATGGCGGTGGACGGTCGTGTTGTTTTGTGACCGTTCCTTTTTCGCGTAGGAGATTGATATTTTCATCTCCTGCATGTAATTTGTGTGCCAGGATGTAAAACCAGGAGTTTCTTCTCAAGATCTTCGCCGGTGCCACGGAGTTCGTGCACTAAGCGGAGCAATCCTTGACTTAATTTTCGCAGCGTGTGTGTTTCCGTGGTGTTCGGTTTTTCAACATGGCGGAGCAGCGTTTAGCAAGGCGACGTGGAGACCGCAAATGGCAAGGTAGACGTGGTGGAGCAAGACGTTTTAGACTCAAGTGTGACCGACTGGGCCTCAGGAATAGTATTCTATGTTGGAACTGTGCCAGCGTAAAACAAGAGGAACCTATTCTAGAAAACCTGGTATTCAGGAACGACATTGTGTGATCAGTTACTTCAAATTGCCGGCTTCAAATGTTTCTACAACAGGCGACATCTGGGAATGGCGAGTCTCATTCACGAAAGTAGGGTGGCTTCAGAGCTAGACTTATCCAGTTGGGACAGTGGTTCAATCAGGTCTACCTTTCGTGTTGATTAATGTTTATGCCCTCAGCTCGAGTGTGGATTCCCAGAAGTGGCAGTGCTTAAGTGACATATTAGGTCACGAGAGAAATGCTATTTTCTGTGGCGATTTCAACGCTAAAAGGCAGATCATGGGGAAACATTTCCTCCAACACACAGGGGGAGGAGCTCGGGACTGCACTTTAAACCATTGACTTGGTTTGTATCAACAGTGGTTGTGTCACCAGGAAAGCAAGTTGTCTGGGTGATGAGGACAGTATTATTGATCTGGCGCTGGTTTCTCCTTCACTCACTACAGTGTGTAGATGAGGTGTCCTAGGATATCACGGCAGCGACCACCACCCTTGCAGCATATTAGTGGAGAAAGGCAGAACCAGGCAGCACAATTCAACGGTCAAGACTTTCCAGTATGGCAGTACAGGGCAAGATGTGGTGAGTAAATAAGGTGCGACAAGCGCAGAAAGCTTCATGGCAGGAAAAAAAGCTGGGGGCAGCCACCTTGGTGGAATTTTGAGGTGGAAAACGCCTGGTGGATGTGTAAGGAAATAGCAAAATGCTAGTAAGAACAGAGCTGTCCATCCTAGTCCCGTGCACTTAGAAAGAGAGATGCACACAAAAGTAAGCTATTTAAACAAAACTGCACTTAGAAAGAGAGATGCACACAAAAGTAAGCTACTTCAAAAAACTGGTTATGTAAATACACTGTTTTGTACGAAATAAACGTTTAAACAAAAAATATAACAAGCTGGAGCACACGTTAGCGTCCGTAGCTACCTTCTCTATGCGTGAACATCCGAAACAGCCGGTTTGTCCCGCGGCACATGAGATAACAATCAACATCATTCTCCAAAGAAAGGACAATTTAAACTGTTCGCCATCTACATATTATTGCACTAATAAGTGGCTGAACTGGCATGTTGAGTACATATTGAGAGTCGCATCAACATTCATTGCTTTTGTTTATGCTAGCAAAACACTGCTGTGAATCATCGTGAAGAGGGCTGGGAGAAAGTCAGAACATAATTTACAAGAAGTGCAAACGGGCTTCAAATCTGAGATAGGACATAGCACCATGTCTCGAAAATAGAAATTAGTCAGTCGTGGTTCCAACTTCACGGCAAAGGGTCGTCCCCGTAATGCCCCGTTCCTGTGCCAGTAAATATCACACAAAATGCATCTCACTGCCCCATGTGAGCAGTGGAACAGACAGGAGTCTGGACAAACCCGGCACAGGTATACTATGCATGAGGCCGCTGTCAGAATGCTAAAACAAAAGTCCGTCACGAAAAATTCAGTTCATCGTCGATAGAACCGGCAGTCACTATAAAACCAGCAGCCACACTACTGCATCAGGCAAACCCAGTTTGTTCAACAATCGACCGGCCACCATTTTTCTGAACATGCAGTTCACGCTACAAAAAACCGCGGACAGATGTAAAAGCATGTAAACACATAAATATCATATTAAATAAAGGTTGCGGGGGGGGGGGGGGTTGTCTCCGTGACAAAGTGGTTAAGCCGCCTGTCTAGCTCTCCAAGGTCGGGCATTCGTTTCCCGAGTCCGTCATTGGGATAACGAGCGCAGTTTTCTTGGAGACTTATGACAGTGTAACCTGTTATAGTGATTATATGGCATTATTTGGCAGGTAGAATGATGAATAGGGGATGTCCAATGCGTGAATAGCAGTGCACGGGTGAGCACCGTTGCTTGAGCGAGCGATGAGCGTGTGTTGTGATGACGGTGTGTTATTTGCGATCTGGAGGCGATCAGAGAGAGAAGCCGTTTTATGATAGTCTGGGGAGAAGCGGTTTGACGATGGTCGAGATAGGCAGCCTATGTGTTCCATCCGGAATGAGTAAATATGTTTAAGCTTCTGTTGAAATACGATATCAATTTGTCTTTTTGTATAAAGGAAGATGGCCTGGACATCTTTGTATACCATCTGGAATCTGCCCTTTTATACTATTGAGAAACAATAAAGAACAAAACCTACATGATGCGACTTTTCTGCACGTCATTTCATCAGACTTAACGTTATTGCTGCGGATGAAGAGCGAAAGGTACTTCCAAGCCCTATGTGTCACAGCTGTCTTTGGCCCCTCTGCTACAAGACTGGGGGTTGTCGCTAGACGCCTTCGACAGGCCTCTGCGGAAAGAAACCGAGGCATATGAGATAAATCAGGGCGGTCTGTTGAAAGCGTCGCACAAAGCTCGACCTCAGCAACTCCAGCGACAATCCCCAAGAGTCTCCGAGAAAATTGCACAAGTGAACCTCTTGTCTAATTTGTCATGATACTGGAAATGAATGCGGACATAAATGAAGCGAACTAGACTGTGGTTGAACTGACATGTTGAGTACATACTTAGAGTCACATTGGCAGTTTTGTTTTGTTTTTGTAGTTGTTTATTTTCCATCAGTTCCGGATCAGTGTATTTCGTAGATTAACATGGACAATCAGCCCACAATTGGGAATTCAGCAGGTTCATATTATTGGGTAAATAGAACCCTTAAACATTCTAACATCGATACAGGACGCCTTAGCTTGAGGTTGGTTGAAGGCGCATCGTCCATTTGTAGATGATGCCGTTTCCACATCATTTTTTTCTGAATTGATGTCAAAGCAGAAACTGCAGTACAGAAAGGATAATTACGAGACAATAGTTGTTTGGACATAATTGCGTTGTACTTGTTCACCGCAATGCTGCAATTAATTTACCCATCGGCAGACTCATCCGCCTTATTCCCAGCAATTACTGACCGACTTTATCTTCCCATGTAGTTTCTTTGGTCTTTCCACGTCCTCAGAGTGTTGACCTAATCTCCGTCATTCCTTCTACAGGTGGTCTTCCTCATTGCTTGGCCTTCGAGGGAAGGCAGGGGCAGAACATGAGTGTTCTTCGTGATCAATGCTGATTTCAATCAGCGCAAATCTGACACGTAATTCTCTGCTGCTGGGATCACGCATGGAATCGTCACGTCCTGCACACGGCTGATTAGCCACACTTCCGAATATTTAGCTTCATACTCATCGCAGGCTGCACATTTAGAGATCGGAAGGGCGCAGGACAAAGAGCGGATGGATCCATCAACACAGCGCCAACAGCTCGTTTAGCGGCTGGATCCATCAACACAGCGCCAATACCTCGTATAGTGGCTGGATCCATCAACACAGTGCTAACAATTCTTATAGCGGCTGGATCCATCAACACAGCACCAACAACTCTTATAGTGGCTGGATCCATCAACACAGCGCCAATACCTCGTATAGCGGCTGGAACCATCAACACAGCGCCAACAGCTCTTATAGCGGCTGGATCCATCAACACAGCGCCAATACCTCGTATAGCGGCTGGAACCATCAACACAGCGCCAATAGCTCTTATAGTGGCTGGATCCATCAACACAGTGCTAACAATTCTTATAGCGGCTGGATCCATCAACACAGCACCAACAACTCTTATAGCGGCTGGATCCATCAACACAGCGCCAATACCTCGTATAGCGGCTGGAACCATCAACACAGCGCCAACAGCTCTTATAGCGGCTGGATCCATCAACACAGCGCCAACAGCTCTTGTAGCGGCTGGATCCTTCAACACAGCGCCAACAATTCTTATAGTGGCTGGATCCATCAACACAGTGCTAACAATTCTTATAGCGGCTGGATCCATCAACACAGTGCTAACAATTCTTATTGCGGCTGGATCCATCAACACAGTGCCAACAGCTCTTACAACGGCTGGATCCATCAACACAGCGCCAATAGCTCTTACAACGGCTGGATCCATCAACACAGCGCCAACAGCTCTTATAGCGGCTGGATCCATCAACACAGCGCCAACAGCTCTTATAGCGGCTGGATCCATCAACACAGCGCCAACAGCTCTTATAGCGGCTGGATCCATCAACACAGCGCCAACAGCTCTTATAGCGGCTGGATCCATCAACACAGCGCCAACAGCTCTTATAGCGGCTGGATCCATCAACACAGCGCCAACAGCTCTTATAGCGGCTGGATCCATCAACACGGCTCGCATAGCGTACTGTGTTGTTTCCAGGATCAGTCTTGGTCAGTGATACTCTACGCATTCCTAATATCGAACGACATCACTGCACATTGGGCATTCCCATGCGTGCCCAGTCCTCCGATGCAACAGTCATCCAGATATATGTCTGTCATTGTTCCCATAAGGAGTTAGTTATAGCATTGTTTCTCTTTCCCTCGAATTCAGCATTGACGTGCCTGGCCAGGTTTTACCCCCAGTTTGTGCTATCGGGTTAGCCTCGAAGTCTGGTCAGTATCCGCAGAGTTGGTACTGCATTGATTGTACAACTCTGTCCACGTTTCTTCCTTTGTATAGGCCTACTGGTGCTTAATTTGCCAGCTGGTCTGCGCATAACTCCGTGCACCTGTGGTCGGGTTTGACAGTAATACTAGATTTTCTCTAACAGCGCCGATATTCCGTTTAGTAGGCAACGTGGTGGACTTTTGAAGTTATTTGTCAATTAAGTAGGATTCGTGTTCGATGCACACGTGAATTGAATTGTTATTTAGTGAACATCACACTCGTTGTACACTGGAACCCATCCGTTAATTTAGTAGAGCACGGCTGTGCTGGATACGATTACTTTACCCATGATTTGGGAGTAGGATGACGTGTGTCAGAGACTCTTCACCTTCATGGTTTCTGGTCATTGTATCTGTAGGAGTCAGCAACTTCGACATCGTCTGCCAGTTCGGTTCAGGCCTATAATGGCCATTTATCCGTGGTGTATACCAGAAGTTTTGTGAAACTAGCACACAACCTGCTGACGACTGAGACGAGGTGCAGAGTTGTAGGCAACACAAATGTTTAACAGCCCTAGATTTCTCACCACTTAGCGCTGTGCCTGAAATCCCCGCAGCACAGATTACTGTATTTAATGTTATTAAACATAATAGCAAAGAATGACTAGACAACGAGTTAGAACATGCCCCGTCATCGTGAACGTTTGGTGTTTCAGAAATTTAAATCAGTTCTAGACTTCCAGTGTGTATACCACGTGGCGATTGCGTTGAACATACAGCCATTCCTACACCCGGAAATACTCAGCCACCAAATGCTAGCAATAGCACGGATGATGTCAATACAATGACATCCAATATGCAGACCACTGTATTCAGTGCAGTGTCATTCCTGACACGTACTCAGATTCGCGACGGCAGCATTCAACGGTGTCAGTCCGGACACGTATACAGTTTCTTGGGATAGAAGTGAAGAAATATCAGTGCCCGTTTGGAGCCAGCATTCTGACATTTCTGATGGGCACAGTGATGTTTCTCTAGAATAGAGAATGACAGCGTCCTTGCTTTCAAAACATATTTTCATGTAACTCCAACCTTTGGCAGTCGGCGCTTGTGGCTTAGGGGTAAGTGCGCTAAATCTCACAACCCCGACATATCGGGTTCGAAGTCAGTGGCAGATGTTCAGGGATCAGACAGTTTGAAGTTCATTGTCGCAATGGTGGCAGCGGCAGACGTTCAGGGATCAGACCCTCTTTGTTCGCCTTCATTCTGGCTACATCCACTATGGTCGCCACGTGAATCGGCCTTGGGTCAGGGCGACCTTACACGCGGACAGTACGTGTTCCGCTGTCTGGACTCTTTGGACTTTTGTACAGAGGGGACAGAACGGGTCGGTGGTTTTCCCCCACTTGGCGAGGTTGGCAAGACATCGTAGAGGGATCGGACGACGAAACTTAGGCGCAGTGGTGCCATATCTCATTCCAGGTAAGAGATCTATGCACTATCGCTTCCCATGACATCCACTGGGCCTGCTGCGCCTGTTGGGCAGCCTTTCGGACTCTATCGTCATCTTCCCCCTTGTGGATCTCCTTAACCACCAGGTCCCTGCGTTCCTTGGTCGTCGCCGTGGACCACATCGGTGCTTTGGAAGCCGAACCGTTTCCTGTCCGACTGGAGTGTTGCCTGGGCTTCTTCGACCGCGTTGACGACTTTCCACTTCCTTCCCGTTCTCAGGGCGGGAACTAAGGCACCGACCGTTATATCTGGAGACTCGCGCATCATCATCGCGAGTCTGGTTATTTCCGGATTTGAACTCTTCCATGAGGGACGGGAACGGGAGGACGAACTTATTCTGTTTGCAATCTAGTGCGACAATCGTGAGGCATGTTGGTACTCCAAGTCACTTTCTTATATACCTGCTTATCTTCCCTTCCATAGTGCTCACTGCGTAGGTGCCTATATCATATATCAGCCGCGGCCACAGGAGTTTCGGAGTGAGCATGAAGTGGAGGCACCAGATTTTAAATGTGCATTTCTTGCATCTCTACCACCGCGTTCCCGTCCGTCAGGGTTAAGTCGTACACACGGCCGACTCTTCACGGGTTCCTCTATTACGGTGGGAATCGTTTGTCCGGCAACCGAGAACAACATCCCGCCGCCTTACCCTTCATGATTGACAGATTTCTCGATTTCTCAGGTTTGAAGCTCATCCTGCGCCAGCGAATCAGATCGTCCAGTCTGAGGAGAATGCTGCGGGCATCGCTCTCTTTCGGTGTCAGTACTGTCGTAGCATACATGAAGGCCTTCAGCAACGGAATGTTATTCCCTTCGCTTAGTTTCGGACCGTGTGCGTAGCCGGATGCCGCATCCAGGATTATCTGCATGGCCATGACAAATAACATCCCTCGTGGAGTTCCTCCTCCTTCTTCTTCGCTCTCTGGATAGCTTCCCAGATCATAGTGTTGTGTTCGAGACAACCCGGGACTCCAGGTAATCCTCCTTTTTGAACCGCTTTCTTTAAAAATATCTTATCGCCAAATAGACGGAGTGGCATGACACGAATTGCTGGGAAACAACTTGGTGGCAGCGACCATCGGCCAGTCTTTCTAACTGTAGAAAATGAGCTTGTAAGTGAAAGCAGCACCCTCTCGAGGTGGAACTACAAGAAAGCAGACTGGGCAATGTACAAGAATCGCACCAGCATACTGGTTAGAAACCCGAACAATGAGAAAGACATAAATAAAGTAGTTGAAGAGTTTGGGAAATGCATACTACAGGCAGCGCGAGAAACAATACCAAGAGGAGCCCGTAAACAATATAAACCCTACTGGAGTAGTGAACTGGAACAGTTGCATAATGTTGTGGAAGTATGTAGAAAGCAAGCACCCAGCCAAGAGCACCACAATAAATTCCAGCATGCAAAAGCCAAATTTCAAAGGACCAAGCTGCAGGCTAGGCGGAAAAGCTGGCAGGAAAGAACAGAGTCTCTGAACTTTGAAAGACACAAGGAAATTGTGGAAGCTAATAAAACAACTTAACGATGAGGGCACAGGGAGAAACTCAAAAATTCCACTACATAAAGATGGAAGCATCTTAACAAGAAGCAGCTGACCATTTTGCGGACTCATTCGCACAAGATAACAATATCAAAATTAGTCCAGAGAAACAAGAGATTCGAGAGAAACGGCAACATACAGGACAGAAGGAAATAGTACATGAGGTTCTGGAGGCACCCATCACAATCAGCGAACTGTAGCTAGCCATATCAAAACTGAAAATGAGAAAGTCACCAGGAGCTGACGGTATCTCCAATGAAATGATCAGGAACCTAGGAGCAGAGGCCAAAGCAAAGCTGTTGCAGATCTTCAATAATAGTTGGACCTTAGGCAGTGTTCCACAAGCCTGGAGAGAAGCAATCATGATACCCCTCCTAAAATCAGGGAATGATAGTTCCATTGCCTCTAGCTACAGACCAATTAGCCTCACCAGCTGTCTCTGCAAAACACTGGAGCGCATCATCAATCACAGACTGCAGTGGTACATTGAAAGTAAAAACACCCCTGTGCCACAGCAGGCTAGCTTTAGGCAGTGCTACTCTACGGAAGATCAGACAACCTACCTCTCTCAAGAAATTGAGGATGCATTCCAAGAGAAGAAGCTGGTGCTTGCGGCATGGATAGATTTGAAGAAAGCCTTTGACAAAGTCTGGAAAGAAGGTCTGATGAATAAACTGAGAAACTGCAAAGTCAATGGAAGAATGTACAAATGGGTGAAAGCATACTTGCACAACAGAAGAGCCCGAGTACAGATAGACGGATTCAATAGCAAGAAAGTACTACTGCGTCATGGTGTTCCCCAGGGCGGAGTCTTGTCCCCCACACTTTTTCTAACCTTCATCAATGATCTCGTTGCTAATCTACCGCATGGAATTAAAGCGGCAATGTACGCCGATGACCTGGTTTTATGGAGCACAAATGAACAAAGAGCTGTAGATACATTTGTTGCATGGGCAAATATATGGTGTGTCAGCATAAACACTGACAAGTGCAGCACCACCCTATTTACCCTCTCTCCAAAACAAAATGCAGGGACCATCCAGATAAATGGAACACCCCTAAGAGAAGATAAAGAACCAACATACCTTGGAGTAACATTTGATGGCAGGCTGACATGGAGAAAGCACATCAACAAAGCAGTAGCAAAAGCCAGAAGGAAAATAGCCATCCTGAGAAAGCTAAGTAGAACCACATGGGGAGCCAGTGGGAAAATACTTAACAAAGTTTATCAACAGAACATACGACTACACCTGGAATACGGGTCAACTGCGTGGTGTTCGGCATCAAAAACCACACTACAAGAGCTGGACAAAGTGCAAAATCAAGCACTTAGAGTCACCACAGGAGGGATGAGATCAACCCCTATAGTGGAAATGGAGAAGATGGGGAGGACACAAGCACTGAGTGAGCGCAGAGATACGAAAACGCTAATACAAGCAGAAAAGTTCCTCAGCTTGCCAGGCCACCCTATGAAGAACAGATTTGAAAATCTAGCTATGGGGCGGTTGAAAATAAGTAGTTTTATCCACCAGGCCAAACGACTCTGCAGAGAAACCACCGATCTGCCCACAGTTGGTATCCCCCTAACAACTATTCCAGAGCGAACTCCATGGAAAGATGAGCATAGACTATCATTACAAATCCAGACAAAAGTGAGAGGAATATTTGACAAGGAAGAACAGAACAGTGTGCAACGCAGAACAGCCACTCTCAGCTTCCTTGATGAAGAATACCCACAGGACCTCTGGATCCGAGTCTACACAGATGGGTCAGCACAAAATGCTGTTCAAAATGGAGGAGCGGGAGTGTACATAGAATACCCAAATAGTACTAGGGACACAGCTAGAGTACCGACAGGAAAGTACTGCCATAACTACGATGCTGAAATTGAGGCAATCAAGATAGCAACAGAGAAATTACTAAATACCAGCAATGGTACACAACCTGTGGTGCTATTGACAGATGCAAAATCAGTACTCGAGGCGCTCCTGTCTGGGAAATTGCCCGTACTAAGGACATTACTTTCTGAACTTAGCAGTCAGCATAAGGTCACCATACAGTGGATACCATCCCACTGTGGAGTACCCGGAAACGACAGAGCTGGTCAATTGGCTAAGGAAGGAGCAAAAGAAGAACAGCCTGATGTGCCCCTTACATACCACCAAAAGAAAAGAATGATCAAATCATTCAGAAAGCCACCAAAACCTGCTCAAGATGACTACCATGTTATTGATAGACCAGAACAAGTCATTATTCTGCGCCTCAGAACAGGGCACAATAGATTACGCAACCACATGTATACAAAATTCAAGATTGGTGAAACAGCCATGTGCACATGTGGATTGGCGTCGCAGACAGCAGAGCACATACTCCAAGAGTGCCCAAAATATAACATATCTAGGCAAACCTTCTGGCCTAGAGAGACGACAGTGGAAGATAAACTCTATGGACCGCTGTGTGAACTGAAAAAGACAGTTCAATTCATGCAAGAGACAGCATTGCAGTTATAGACATATTTCAAGCGAACGAAAGAAGAAGAAGAAGAAGACGGAGTGGCCATGGGGAGTTTTCTAGGCTCCATTCTAACGGACATCTGTATGGCGTGCATACAAGAACAAAGACCATCGAATATTAAGGACAATGTTCTATACCGCGCGGTATGTGGATGACACATTATTCCTCACAGAGACCAGACAACAAGCAGAATTATTACACGCCATCATGAACTAAACCCACAAGAACATTTCCTTGACTACTGATCATGAACAAAACGACATCGTATCGTTCCTAGATATCATAATCTGGCATTGAGATGTGGCACTATCCAAAGAGTAGATTATTGAAAAGAAACATGGACTGGGTCAATACCTTAATTTAAAAAGCTTTGCATCCATCCAATATAAGCGTATTTAATCGACCTAAAATTTGCTCTGATTACACACTAAAGCAGTGGTTCTCAACCATTTTTGGCCCGTGCCCCCCCCCCCCCCCTTACACCATATTTTCAGAACGTCATTCTCCGCTTTCGTATTTCTTCCCTAAAAATTCCCCCCTGCCCCTACACAGTATACGTAATAATGGAAGCTAAATTTAATAGCACATACTAAAACAAGTCTAGACGTCTACATACAACGTGATTTGCGGGTCCCACTTACGTTATAAAATGAATTTCAGAAAGGTGAGACATACAGAACCATAAAGTATGAAGGGAAAAACAATATCAAGTAATCTGTTCTTGTATTAACACGATCTTGAAATAATCTTAACCCCCCCCCCCCCACGAAACCCTAAAATTCACTCCGGGGGTGGGGGGGGGGGGGTGGGGGGGTGGCAGAATTCCCCGCTGGTTGAGAACCACTGCACTAAAGGAAGAATTAGACACCCTTCACCAGACTTTGAATACAATTAGTGGAATTGCGGTAAATGTAAACAATATAAAATAACACAAAGTAATGCCGCTTTACAGATCAGAATTACGAAACATCATAAAGCTTCACAGCCAGCCACTTAAGCATATCCTTTTTACAGGACTTAGCTGTCAACACCAGCATCTTTCAGCTGTATGTTGATCTCTTGGCAAGATTACGCTCAGTAGTTTGCCATTGCTTTCTGAGCGGCCGGCTCAGTATCCCGCAAGTCACGAGCGGGGGTCGAACCGCCTCAGCTCTCGCTCCGCTACGAGACTGCGTGATAAACGGGATTACAGAGAGAAAGTGTTGTAACCCCACAGCCAGAGAGACCGGCCCATAGCCATTGTCTCCCCAAAATAAGAGATCCTTTGTCTACTGTCGTGAAATTGGAGACCATAACCTAAAACTGTCTGCCAGCTGACCATAACCTACCATCTACCTGCTGCTCTTCAACTTCTCCACCATGGACAGACAGAAGAACCAATGACCGAGTCTTACAAGAAACAAATAAAAACTGTAAACCTGATTAGAGAAATTAGAAGTAGACAGCGACAATATTTTGGGCACGTTATGTGAAGAAATAAATTGGAGAATTTAGTGACAACTGGCAATACTGAGGGAAAAGAACAAGGGGAGGGTAGAGAAGTAAATACCTGGATGATTTGGCCATGTGCTATCGTGGAGACAAGAACACAGAGCTGATCCATGACTGGTGATCATCGTGTGAATGGCAAAACATGACACCCTTTCTTTCCCCCCAACCCCCACACTTTACAGATGTCCTGGACATGAACATGCAGAGGTTTACCAGCATAAAGGTGGACACAAGATAGTACAGGTGTCATGAACATGCATGAGGTGGGGGAACTGCCAATAGATCAAGTCTTTCTAGCAGGAATAATCTGACGTGCTGTAAAACAAGTTGCAGGCTACAAAAATTAATGACCTGTCAACTGCACAGGGATTTCCTAAAGAATCATTAACTCTCTTTTCCACCCACACTGGCATATGTTCGGCTACACTATTTGCTAATCGTCTTTCCATTCTACCTACGTAAGTCGCTTGGCACTCACACTGGAATTGATAAATGCAGTTTGATTTCGTGTGCAGACAATGGTCCTTTCACAGATGAAGTAGATGTCGGGGTGGTTTTATATCTGATCATTGGTTCAGCAGCCAAGAATATTTGGTTTACAGCTGTTTTAAGTCGATCGTGTAATCGTTTCATTACATCCTCTCCTCAAAAGGTTAGTTGAAGAAACACTTGAAGTTTGGGAACCATTGTTAAAAAAAAAAAAAATGGCTATGGTCATCAACCAGTTTGGTCACTGCTAAGAAGGAAAGCAATGACAAACTACCTTCTCTACATTTGCCTGGTAAATCATGTTTCATCAATTCATAGAGAATTAGAGAAATGGCATAAATGGGTGCTCCACTGGAGCAGGTTAAAACCTGCCTCGTGTTTTCCTTACATTTTCCATTTTGCTAAGCGTAGTCATGTGTACCATCTTCTTCTTCAGCGTTCCGATCCATTGAGGTTCTTTGCTGCAAATACCAGCCGTCTCCATTCGTCTCTCTGGTGGACCTTCTCTTGCCAGTCGTTGATTCCAAATGCTTGTAGGTCTGTACATGTATTATCTCTCCACCGCCTTCTTGGTCTACCTCGGGGTCTACGGTCATTTATTTCCTGAGTGTAAGCGAGTTTTGTTTCCCTATTATCTTCCATTCTTTCTATATGCCCCAGCCATTGTAGTCTATTAGCCTTCATGATACCAGTGATTAGCGGGGACTTAAACAGATCATAAATGTCTTTGTTACTTCTTCTTTTCCACTCTCCACTTTGTGTATCCCTAATGGGTCCAAAGATGCGTCTTAAAATTTTGTTCTCAAAGGTTTGTAACAAGGCTTCGTCTCCTTTCGTTGTACTCCAGGTTTCAGAGCCATACAGCACAACTGGTCTGATCAGTGTTTTGTATATTGTGATTTTGGTGTTACGAGATAGCGCCTTTGATTTTAGTAGATGTTGTAGTGCATAGTATATCTTATTTCCAGAGTTGATTCTAGTTTGTATTTCTTCCCTTATGATGTTGGAGCAGTTGAAGATCGTACCCAGGTATTTGTATGTTTCCGTTCTTTTAATGGTCATATTATCTATTTGTATGTGGCCAGAGTTTCTAGCCATTCCGTCTCTTGAAATTACCATATATTCTGTCTTATCTTGGTTGATAACCAGCCCCATCTGTTGGGCTTTTTCCTTTAAGTGAGTCAATATTTCCAATGTCTTTTGTTCACTTTGCCCTATAATATATATATCATCTGCATAACCAAGCAGCTTGGATGTTCCTCCAATATCACATTCCTCCTTTACCTTCCTTACAACTTTCTCTAGAGCCAGATTGAAGAGTAGCGGCGATAGTGCATCACCCTGTTTCAAGCCAGATGTTATTTGGAAGAGGTCTGATTTCCTGCCTTTATATGTTACTATATTATAAGTATCTTCCATGCATAGTCTGGTCATGTTGATTAACTTCCTTGGTATTCCAAATTCCTGCATAGCATTCCATAGACTATTCCTATGGACACTATCATAAGCCTTTTTAAAATCCACAAAAATGTTATGGAGATCTCTTTTATATTCCCAATGTTTCTCGGCTATTTGTCGTAAGATAAATATCTGATCTATTGTTGATCTGTTTTGTCTAAAACCCGCCTGGTAGTCACCTAATATGTCTTCTGAATATGGTTTTAGTCTATTTAGTAATACTGCGGATAGTATCTTATAGCTTTTGGACAGTAGTGATATTCCTCTATAATTTCCACATTGGAACTTGTCTCCTTTCTTAAAGATAGGTATCAATAATGACTCTTTCCAGTCATGGGGTAATTCTTCTGTCCTCCAGATTTTTATTATTAGTTCGTATAGCTTTAGATGTAATGAATGGCCACCTGCCTTTATAAATTCAGCAGCAATTCCATCAGTCCCAGTTGCCTTATTGTTTTTAAGTCGTGTGATTACATATAGGATTTCTTCAAATGTAGGTTCTTCAATTTGTGGTTCGCATGTTAGAACCTCTTCCTGTGAGAAAATGTTACTTGGAGCTTCACAATTTAGTAATTCAATAAAATATTCTTTCCATGTGTTGCACATTTCCTCATTGGTATTTATCAAATTCCCATTTTTGTCTTTTAAACCATATGTGTTTTGTTGGTGCCCTCGTTTCATTGACTTCAGTTCTACCATGCGACGTTTAATATAGCCAAAGTATTCCAGTTTGCAAGATGTGATGCTGTTTATGTGTGAGTATTCTTTAATGTTCGAATTTTGAAGAATGTCAGCATTTTTCTTATTCTTGATAATATAATAATAATTTTACTATAACACGCAAGTTCAAAAGCCCTGTAATGCTTCATGATTCACACTGTTGCATAGGAAAGATGCATATTCTCAACACTGTTACTTTAACTGTCCTGCTGGTCTTGTGGCACGGACTCACTGTTTAACTTCTGCATTGCTATGGCTTGCTTTGAACAGTCACTATTGATTATAATAATGGAGCAAGGTATTAGGAAGACGGTGACATGTTCACTTTCTACATTGTTGATTGCTTGTTAAGGCCGACATGTGGTTTTGTGTGTGGACATATATTCTAATTTTCACTGTGTCTAGCTGACTGTTAGGTGATGACATCACTAGTGGCAGGAAGGTGGCAACAGCACATGGAGCTCTTCAGCAGTTGTGTTCTTGATCATACGTTGTGTGCTTATACAGTAATTGCAAATCCCGTGAAACCAATTTTCAACAAAAAACACGCAATTAGAGAATACTGTCAACTTCTTGGTTTATACCCTGGACTTAAGGTATCAACAGTTCAACTGAAGCCGAATGAGTTGTTTTGGTCAAGGAACTCTAGTTTTGTGAGGATTCAGTGTTTTTTCAAACAATCTTGGCCTTTCTGGCAAGTCCAAAACTTGCTGGGACCTGTGAGGAACATAATATACTTGCTGACAATAGCTGCCCTATATGTTGAAATATATGACATAGCATAAACTGAATATCAGAGAATATTACTTGTTTGTCTGCAGCTAGAACAAACATGTCAGAATAGCACCTGGTATTAATATTTGCAACTAAAAGATATGCAATACAATATAACAGCTTTATTAAAAAAACTAAGCAAATTTTAAGTGCTTAAACAATATTATGTAGTATTGTTAACTCAAGGAATAAAACAGACAATTTTAAAAAGCTGCACACTGATTGGCTAAGCAATCCTAATCCAGAAAGAGTATTTATATTGGCCAAGGATCCATCTACCATTGTTATGTTGTATTTGTACACCAGTTAAGACAATGGCAGGCTTGTGGTGTAGCGGCCGCAACAGTAAAGCAAATAGCCCTTCCCATGTCAGGAGGCATACTCAGCATATGGTGACAGTCCCGTATTTGTATAAACAAATCAGCACTGGATGGACGATTGGGTCAACATCACGCTCACAGCCTGTACATTTCCTGGGACCCAGTTCTGCCCGGGTCGACCTGCGTGCCCAGAACAATTTTAGCTGTAGTACTTTATTTTTATCTCTTCTTTTTTACTATTTAAAGATTAGTGGATTAGACAATTATAAGTTAACAAAACATGTCTTAAACAACCGAAGAACCATCACTGACTATTTCATACACACAACCTATAAATGAAGCCTAACTGATGATTTCATACACACAACCTATGAATGGAGCCTAGCTGATTATTTCATACACACAAAGGCAAGCATGTATTGACAGGCGCACTGCTAATTGGAATGACCAATGTGTAGAGGAGTCTTTAGCACTGGACCAATGATTTTTCTGGAGTGTTGGAAAATGGAAAGGCAAGCAGCACACACTGAAGGTATCTTTTTATAGTAACAAACCAGAATCACTATATCTTTAAATTATTCTCAAACATTCGTTAAAATTTTCTCAAACATTCCTTAAATCTTTTTAAATATGACATCGTCATGCGATTCAACTGTCTGGAGTTCCACCTTGACTGGACACTTCAACCAATTTGTCAGTAGCTCTTCCGTGTAGCCCTGGAGAAAGTAGACTTGCCTCGGCAGCAGTTTTTCCATGGCAACGAGGAAAGATAATACGATGACATTATACCGCCTCTTGATTATTACTTCAGATGCCAGATATTTGTGCCATGTTCCAAACATAAACTTGCGGATCAAAACATCTTCAAAAGTTGTTTCTCCTCTCCTGCCCTCCTCATAAAGATTACCTGTTAATTAAAAAATATGTCTTAGCTTTAATAACAACAAAAGATGGGATGAAATACAACAGAAAAATGTGCGTGTTATTTGCAAGATGTTACAATCAACCTTAGGTTGATTTTCTAGACATGTTTACATTCAGCAGTTTGCCAGTGCTTTCTGAATGAGAAGTCAATGATTAAGTCACACTGACTGGTGTAGGCAGTGAACCCACCACCCTGCCAGCAGCGCACAAGAGGTTTCAAAGCAAGTGCTCTTAACCTTTTGGCCACGCAAACTCTAAAGCAACCCAGCATACTAAAGCTATGAGCCCATGTTTTTCACACAAGAAAACAACACAGAAATATCTTCATGTTAGCCTGGTACATTTGACCACACCTGATTACACTAGAGATTGTTGAGAAGACTGGTTAGTTCAGATTAAAATAACTGACCACAAGTTGTGATCCAACCAGGCATATAACTGTTCAATGTTGATTATTTCATTATCCATTGTTAAAATTTGAAGCCCAGCATTTTCTTTGCTGCCTTCATAACCTGCTTTCAACCATCTCTGTATTCACTCATTGGCACCTTGCCGTCTTGACAGACGATAGTTTGTGCTTTAAAAAGGCATAATAACTTTTAACTATGGCGGTAGCGAGTGTGACTGATAAGGCCAATTTGCGATGTAAATGTCCGTTCACAGTGGGTGCATGTGAACACGTGGTCATTTCCACCATCATGCACCATCTTACGTCTCAAACGCTTGGTGTGTGACTTTTCTGCAATAGTTTTCTCCTTTGACTTTATTCCATTTCTGATATTTGCCCTCCATGCAACACGTTCAGCGGCGACTTGCTCCCAATGTGCATTATCAATGCCTGTATCAATCATGTCCCGCTTACACACATCTTTGTATCGTAGTAGAGGCCGACCCTGAGATCTCTTACCCATCTGTAATTCACCAAAAAAGATATCCTTTGGTATTCTACCATCATCCATCCTCCTAAGATGTCCTATCCATCTAAGTCTACGAAGACTGAGCATGGAATAAACTGTCACACAACCTGATCTTTCCAATACTTCAGTATTTGTGATTTTGTCTTGCCATTTAATACCAAGAATTCTTCGCAGACACCGCATATGAAAGCTGTTTAAATTGTTCTCTTGGTGTGAGTAAGTTGTCCAGGTTTCACTGCCATAGAGAAGAGTACTAAGGACACAGGCTTGATAGACAAGGACTTTTGTTTTGGCAGTAAGCTTCCTGTTCTCCCAGACTCTTTTTCTTAACCTGTTCATTGTTGTTGCTGCCTTACCAATCCGGATGTTGATTTCCTGATCTAGGGATAATTTGCTATTTACCACCGATCCTAGATATGTAAAATGGTCTACTATCTCTAGTTCGGCGTCGTCAATAAAGATTGATGGTACCCCATGTGCACCTTGTGACATAATCTGTGTCTTCTTTTTGCTAATTGTTAAACCAAATTCAGAACAAGCATTGGAGAATGCAGATAGTAGACATTGCAATTCTTCCTCAGAGTGGGTCGTAACTGCAGCATCATCTGCAAAAAGCAACTCTCTGATCAGTACCCTCCTAATTTTGGTCTTAGCCTTCAATCTCTGAGCATTGTAGAGGCCGCCATCTGAGCGTGAGTGAATGTATATACCACCATCCTGATCACGAAATGCATATTTCAGTAGAAGTAAAAAGTATATTCCAAAGAGGGTGGGAGCTAGTACACAACCTTGCTTAACTCCACTCTTGATTTCAAATTCTTCAGAAGTTGCACCATCAAACTTGATTATACCCTTCATGCCTGTGTGGAACGATTCCACAATGGACAGAAGAGTTGGTGGGCAGCCAATCTTCTTTAGTGCCTTGAACAGACCCTCACGACTGACCAAATCAAATGCCTTTGTGAGGTCGATGAAGGCAATAAACAGTGGTTGATTCTGTTCACGGCATTTTTCTTGCATTTGTCGCAATGAGAATATCATATCAGTGGTAGACCGGTTCTGTCGAAAGCCACACTGTGATTCGGGGTAGACTTGATCTCCTAGGACTTGAAGTCTGCGCAGAACAATTCTGGCAAATACTTTTCCAACAATACACAGAAGTGAGATACCCCTATAGTTGTTGCAGTCGCTCCGATCGCCCTTGTTCTTGTACAGTGTTATGATGCTTGAATCTTTGAAATCCTGTGGGACTTGTCCTTCACGCCAGCATAGCTCTATTAGCTGGTGGATCTGTATAGTGAGTGTGTCTTGCCCACTCCTGATAACCTCTATTGGAATCCCATCCTTACCTGGAGCCTTGCCAGATGCAAGTTCATTTATAGCACACTTAACTTCTGTTATGGTGGGAAGTGTGTCCAGGTGGTCAAGAGTTGGTAGAGCCTCTATGGCGTTGAGGGCATTATCCGCTAGTTTGGTCTCACTTGAGTAAAGCTCCAAATAGTGCTCTACCCATCTGTCCATCTGCTGTTTCTTATCAGTGATGACTTCTCCAGTCAAGGTTTTCAATGGTGCACTTCTTTTGATCACTGGACCACAGGCTTTCTTTATTCCTTCATACATGCTTCTTATGTCTCCCTTATCACTTGCGATTTGAATGGACTCACATAACTTGATCCAATAATCACTTGCACACTGCCTGGCAGCCTTTTGCACATCCTTCCTAGCTTGCCTTAGCTCACTCAGAGTGTTACGCGTTGGTCTTTCCTTGTTTCTTAAGAGAGCTTTCTTCTTCTTATCAATCAAGGGCTGCAGAGTCTCGCTGTTGGCCGCAAACCAGTCCTGCCTCTTATGATCCACAGTGCCGTAAACCTTTACGGCAGTTTTACAAAGAGTTTCCTTAAGTTTATTCCATTTATCATTTACTGTACAATTTTCTGGTGTATCAGTGAAAGCGTCTTCAAGTTGCTGTTGAAACTGAAAGCACTTTTCAGGATCATGAGTGTTAATAATATTAATCCTGGGGCTAGATTTGTGTTTAGCTGTGTAGATTCTCTTTGGTCTCAGTCTAACCCTTGCAACAACCAAAGCATGATCCGTATCACAGTCAGCACTGTGGTAACTACGAGTCAATGATATATGGTTCAGATGTTGTCTCCGTGTGATGATGAAGTCCAGCTGGTGCCAATGGCCGGATCTTGGATGTTTCCATGTGACCTTATGCATCTCTTTTGTTTTAAAAAAAGAGTTTGTAATACATAGGTCATTACTGGTGCAATGCTCCAGCAGCCTTTGCCCATTTTCATTCATGCGACCGATGTTGTATTTTCCAAGGCACACTGGCCATGAACTCGAGTCCTTGCCCACACGAGCATTGAAATCACCGAGCATATAGATGTAGTCGGATTTTGGAACTGCCTTGATCACAGAGTCTAACTCCTCATAGAACAAATCCTTCACATCATCAGAGGAATCGAGTGTCGGTGCATATGCAGTAATAATGGTGGCAAACCCACAAGAGGTTGCCAAGCGCAGGGATAATAGTCTTTCATTTCCTCCTGCTGGAATTTCAATCATTCCCAGTAGCGAATTCTTCACTGCAAAGCCCACACCGTGTTGCCTTTTTTTCTGCCTGCCCTTTACCCTTCCAGAAAAAGGTGTAGTTGTTTTCCCTGAGTGACCCTTCCTCAGCGAGGCGAGTCTCCTGCAGGCCAGCAATATCAATGTTAAGACGATTGAGTTCGGCATCAATCACAGCCGTTTTTCTCACATCGTCTATATTGGTCAAGTCAGTGGAAAATCCTGGACACATGGTTCTCACGTTCCAGGTTGCAAGCCGTAGCTTGAGGTTTCTATTTTTATTTTTGTTTGTACCTGGTGCATTGGTTTTACAGCCTGCGATTCAGATTTTGTCCTCTGTCTCTGTATTATGGTGACTGATATTCCTCACAATGTTCTAGAATGTGGAATGTTGTTGATTGTGTTCTAGAATGTGGAATGTTGTTGATAGTGTTCTAGAATGTGGAATGTTGTTGATAGTGTTCTAGAATGTGGCATGTTGTTGATAGTGTTCTAGAATGTGGAATGTTGATAGTGTTCTAGAATGTGGAATGTTGTTTATAGTGTTCTAGAAGGTGGAATGTTGATAGTGTTCTAGAATGTGGAATATTGTTGATAGTGTTCTAGAATGTGGCATGTTGTTGATAGTGTTCTAGAATGTGGCATGTTGCTGATATTGTTCTAGAATGTGGAATGTTGTTGATAGTGTTCTAGAATGTGGAATGTTGCCGATAGTGTTCTAGAATGTGGAATGTTGCCGATAGTGTTCTAGAATGTGGAATGTTGTTGATAGTGTTCTAGAATGTGGCATGTTGTTGATAGTGTTCTAGAATGTGGAATGTTGCTGATAGTGTTCTAGAATGTGGAATGTTGTTGATAGTGTTCTAGAATGTGGAATGTTGTTGATAGTGTTCTAGAATGTGGAATGTTGTTGATATTGTTCTAGAATGTGGAATGTTGCTGATAGTGTTCTAGAATGTGGAATGTTGCTGATAGTGTTCTAGAATGTGGCATGTTGTTGATAGTGTTCTAGAATGTGGAATGTTGTTGATTGTGTTCTAGAATATGGAATGTTGTTGATTGTGCTCTAGAATGTGGAATGTTTGATTGAGCTCTAGAATGTAGAATGTTGTTGATAGTGTTCTAGAATGTGGAATGTTGTTGATAGTGTTCTAGAATGTGGAATGTTGTTGATAGTGTTCTAGAATGTGGAATGTTGCTGATAGTGTTCTAGAATGTGGAATGTTGTTGATAGTGTTCTAGAATGTGGAATGTTGTTGATAGTGTTCTAGAATGTGGAATGTTGCTGATAGTGTTCTAGAATGTGGCATGTTGTTGATAGTGTTCTAGAATGTGGAATGTTGCTGATAGTGTTCTAGAATGTGGCATGTTGTTGATAGTGTTCTAGAATGTGGAATGTTGTTGATAGTGTTCTAGAATGTGGCATGTTGCTGATAGTGTTCTAGAATGTGGAATGTTGCTGATAGTGTTCTAGAATGTGGAATGTTGTTGATAGTGTTCTAGAATGTGGAATGTTGTTGATAGTGTTCTAGAATGTGGAATGTTGTTGATAGTGTTCTAGAATGTGGAATATTGTTGATAGTGTTCTAGAATGTGAAATGTTGTTGATAGTGTTCTAGAATGTGGAATGTTGCCGATAGTGTTCTAGAATGTGGAATGTTGCCGATAGTGTTCTAGAATATGGAATGTTGCCGATAGTGTTCTAGAATGTGAAATGTTGCCGATAGTGTTCTAGAATGTGGAATGTTGTTGATAGTGTTCTAGAATGTGGAATGTTGATAGTGTTCTAGAATGTGGAATGTTGTTGATAGTGTTCTAGAATGTGGAATGTTGTTGATAGTGTTCTAGAATGTGGAATGTTGTTGATAGTGTTCTAGAATGTGGAATGTTGCTGATAGTGTTCTAGAGTGTGGAATGTTGTTGATAGTGTTCTAGAATGTGGAATGTTGCTGATTGTATTCAAGAGTGTGGAATGCTATTGATAGTGTTCCTGGGGGTTGAATCTTGTTGAGTTTTCTTGGGGTAAACTAGTTCTTGTACATGTTCAGTACAGCCTTCTTTCACAACTAGGCTCAAGTCATACTGTGATGCTATGAACAGTGTTCTATGCATAAGGAGGATGATTGGAATGTAACGCACATTTCACAAGTATAACATTTGTTTTCACTGGGACAAACAGACCAGATTTTTCCAAGTACATCAATGGAGCTCACACATTGTCTATTTGCTTCCTTTATTCATACACTACAGATGCTGGTATACTGAGTTATTCTCCCTTGCCAAATAATTCTAAGCACAATGCAGGCAATCTTGTTAATGCTATTTCTCTCTAGCAAATGAAGTTGTCATTACATCTGTTTTCACTTGTTCTCTGTGTCTATTTATACTTTTGTAAAATGTTGACCTGGGCTCCCAAACCGACTCAGCCTAAAATGGGCACCAGGAAATGTCCAGGGAAGTAGAAAAAGTGGCATTATACTGACCACATCACTTTTTGGTATACAATACTATGGGGTTGGCATTATATTGACCACATCACCTTTTGGTATAGAAAACTATGGGGTTGGCATTATACTGACCACATCACCTTTTGGTATACAAAACTATGGGGTTGACATTATATTGACCACATGACCTACTGGTCTATACAACTATGGGGTTGACATTATACTGACCACATGACCTACTGGTCTATACAACTATGGGGTTGACATTATACTGACCACATGACCTACTGGTCTATACAACTATGGGGTTGACATTATACTGGCCACATGACCTACTGGTCTATACAACTATGGGGTTGACATTATACTGACCACATCACCTACTGGTCTATACAACTATGGGGTTGACATACTGACCACATCACCTACTGGTCTATACAACTATGGGGTTGACATACTGGCCACATGACCTACTGGTCTATACAACTGTGGGGTTGACATTAAACTGGCCACATCACCTACTGGTCTATACAACTATGGGGTTGACATTATACTGACCACATGACCTACTGTTCTATACAACTATGGGGTTGACATTAAACTGGCCACATGACCTACTGGTCTATACAACTGTGGGGTTGACATACTGGCCACATGACCTACTGTTCTATACAACTGTGGGGTTGACATTATACTGACCACATGACCTACTGGTCTATACAACTATGGGGTTGACATTATACTGACCACATGACCTACTGGTCTATACAACTGTGGGGTTGACATTATACTGACCACATGACCTACTGGTCTATACAACTATGGGGTTGACATTATACTGACCACATGACCTACTGGTCTATACAACTATGGGGTTGACATTATACTGGCCACATGACCTACTGTTCTATACAACTATGGGGTTGACATTATACTGACCACATCACCTACTGGTCTATACAACTATGGGGTTGACATTATACTGACCACATGACCTACTGGTCTATACAACTATGGGGTTGACATTATACTGGCCACATGACCTACTGTTCTATACAACTATGGGGTTGACATTATACTGACCACATCACCTACTATTCTATACAACTATGGGGTTGATATTATACTGGCCACATGACCTACTGTTCTATACAACTATGGGGTTGACATTATACTGACCACATCACCTACTGTTCTATACAACTGTGGGGTTGACATTATACTGGCCACATGACCTACTGGTCTATACAACTATGGGGTTGACATTATACTGACCACATGACCTACTGTTCTATACAACTATGGGGTTGACATTATACTGACCACATGACCTACTGTTCTATACAACTATGGGGTTGACATTATACTGGCCACATGACCTACTGTTCTATACAACAATGGGGTTGACATTATACTGACCACATGACCTACTGCTCTATACAACTATGGGGTTGACATTATACTGACCACATGACCTACTGGTCTATACAACTATGGGGTTGACATTATACTGGCCACATGACATACTGGTCTATACAACTATGGGGTTGACATTATACTGACCACATCACCTACTGGTCTATACAACTATGGGGTTGACATTATACTGGCCACATGACCTACTGTTCTATACAACTATGGGGTTGCCATTATACTGACCACATCACCTACTGGTCTATACAACTATGGGGTTGACATTATACTGACCACGTGACCTACTGTTCTATACAACTATGGGGTTGACATTATACTGACCACATCACCTACTGGTCTATACAACTATGGGGTTGACATTATACTGGCCACATGACCTACTGGTCTATACAACTATGGGGTTGACATTATACTGGCCACATGACCTACTGGTCTATACAACTATGGGGTTGACATTATACTGACCACATCACCTACTGGTCTATACAACTATGGGGTTGACATTATACTGGCCACATCACCTACTGGTCTATACAACTATGGGGTTGACATACTGGCCACATGACCTACTGTTCTATACAATTGTGGGGTTGACATTAAACTGGCCACATCACCTACTGGTCTATACAACTATGGGGTTGACATTATACTGACCACATGACCTACTGTTCTATACAACTATGGGGTTGACAGTAAACTGGCCACATGACCTACTGGTCTATACAACTGTGGGGTTGACATACTGGCCACATGACCTACTGTTCTATACAACTGTGGGGTTGACATTATACTGACCACATGACCTACTGGTCTATACAACTATGGGGTTGACATTATACTGACCACATGACCTACTGTTCTATACAACTATGGGGTTGACATTATACTGACATCACCTACTGGTCTATACAACTATGGGGTTGACATTATACTGGCCACATGACCTACTGGTCTATACAACTATGGGGTTGACATTATACTGACCACATGACCTACTGGTCTATACAACTATGGGGTTGACATTATACTGGCCACATGACCTACTGGTCTATACAACTATGGGGTTGACATACTGGCCACATGACCTACTGTTCTATACAACTGTGGGGTTGACATTAAACTGGCCACATCACCTACTGGTCTATACAACTATGGGGTTGACATTATACTGACCACATGACCTACTGTTCTATACAACTATGGGGTTGACATTAAACTGGCCACATGACCTACTGTTCTATACAACTGTGGGGTTGACATTATACTGACCACATGACCTACTGGTCTATACAACTATGGGGTTGACATTATACTGACCACATGACCTACTGTTCTATACAACTAGGGGTTGACATTATACTGACCACATGACCTACTGTTCTATACAACTATGGGGTTGACATTATACTGGCCACATGACCTACTGGTCTATACAACTATGGGGTTGACATTATACTGACCACATCACCTACTGGTCTATACAACTATGGGGTTGACATTATACTGACCACATCACCTACTGGTCTATACAACTATGGGGTTGACATTATACTGACCACATCACCTACTGGTCTATACAACTATGGGGTGAGACATTATACTGACCACATCACCTACTGGTCTATACAACTATGGGGTTGACATTATACTGGCCACATGACCTACTGGTCTATACAACTATGGGGCTGACATTATACTGGCCACATGACCTACTGGTCTATACAACTAATGTGGCTGGCATTATACTGACCACATCACCTACTGGTCTATACAACTATGAAGTTGGCATTGTACATCCAATACATCTCAAGGTGTTGAGAAGGGCTCAGTAGTTTTACTTGCTGACTTCACTTGTTGATCTGCCTCACAAGGTCCAGTAACGTCTGTTCACTTTCTGCTAGCAACACTAAGTCATCAACATATCTAAGGTCTTTATTATTCTTTCGCTGATGCTTGGACCAAGTATTTCCCCAACCTGTTTGAACACTGTTTTCTTTGTACAAGTTCTAAAGCCATGGTGACAATACAAACCACTGACATATCCCTTGTTTGATGTCTGGGCATGAAGAGTAAATATTTTCATATTTGACTGGTGCTATTTGATGAAGCTATGTGAACCTGAATATTGTAGTGGGCAGAAAGAAAAAGTCCCACAACAGGAGAAAGGTGCTATTTGATGAAGATATGTGAACCTGAATGCTGTAGTGGGCAGAAAGAAACAGCCCCACAACAGGAGAAAGGTGCTATTTGATGAAGATATGTGAACCTGAATGCTGTAGTGAGCAGAAAGAAAAAGTCCCACAACAGGAAAAAGGTGCTATTTGATGAAGCTATGTGAACCTGAATGCTGTAGTGGGCAGAAAGAAACAGCCCCACAACAGGAGAAAGGTGCTATTTGATGAAGATATGTGAACCTGAATGTTGTAGTGGGCAGAAAGAAACAGCCCCACAACAGGAGAAAGGCGCTATTTGATGAAGATATGTGAACCTGAATGCTGTAGTGGGCAGAAAGAAACAGCCCCACAACAGGAGAAAGGCGCTATTTGATGAAGATATGTGAACCTGAATGTTGTAGTGGGCAGAAAGAAACAGCCCCACAACAGGAGAAAGGTGCTATTTGATGAAGATATGTGAACCTGAATGCTGTAGTGGGCAGAAAGAAACAGCCCCACAACAGGAGAAAGGTGCTATTTGATGAAGATATGTGAACCTGAATGCTGTAGTGAGCAGAAAGAAAAAGTCCCACAACAGGAAAAAGGTGCTATTTGATGAAGATATGTGAACCTGAATGTTGTAGTGGGCAGAAAGAAACAGCCCCACAACAGGAGAAAGGCGCTATTTGATGAAGATATGTGAACCTGAATGCTGTAGTGGGCAGAAAGAAACAGCCCCACAACAGGAGAAAGGTGCTATTTGATGAAGATATGTGAACCTGAATGCTGTAGTGGACAGAAAGAAACAGCCCCACAACTGGAGACTGAACCCACACTCTATGGCCTCCCCAATATTATCCATCTCTGTCTCTAGTTCATGTATTTTAAGGTCTCACTCTATTTGGTTTTTGAAGTAAGTCTGCGACCCAGGCTCCTTGTGGCTTTATTTGCATCTTGTCCTACCTCTTTTAGAAGAGCTGCATTTCTCTTGGTTGGCTTATTGAGTTATTATTTTGTGTTATCTATAGTAGGCTAGTTTACAGTTGGTTGCATTGTGCAGCTAGAGGATGGGGTAGCCAGCTCCAAGACCAACCCTACATAGTTGCCTCTTATGACATGCATAGTAGATTAGCTGACAATCGTTTGCTTCCTCTATGTATTCTGGTAACAGACAGGCAAACAGCAAGACCACATACTGCAATAAGAGAGAAAAGTATCTTGTCTGGTTCTATCCAAAAGCTTAACCAATAGGTCACAGAACTGCCAGAATGGACTCATTCTTAACTAAAGTGTCTTTTGGCATAGGATCACTTTCATTGCCACGGATATTGCTGGCAAGGATCCAACAAGCCCCAGCCTTCCAAAGACTTCTGTCTTTACTAAAAATATTAGTATGTTGTTGGTATACCCTGATAATTCTTTAATGTAGCATTCCTTTGTTTGCCCCTTCACTGCTTGCCTTCAGCTGTGCTCCGGTAAATGTTTGACAAGTTAACATGGTGAGTTATATGGCAAAAAGAGGCCTGTTTTCTTCAACAATTTACTACTTAAACTGGCGTTTGGTTGCCTAAGAAAGATTTTATTTATTCCTTAACAAGGGTATTTGTTTTATTTTCATTGTGTAAGAATAACCCCCCCCCCCCCCCCCCCCAAAAAAAAATAGAACGACAATGATACCAGAAAATATATGAGAACTGTAAAATGAATGGACCTGTAAAGGACAAATGGTGAAATAATGTGTCATCTATAATTAACCCACGCACAAGTCAATGATATATCTTACATGTGTTCCATGACAACCAGCCTTTTCTGACGTAAATGTTGTATGGTGCCTGGGCTTCTTCATATGTGAGAGGCTTTGTCCTGAACGGTGTGATTTTTGGAATCCCTGATTTCCGGTTTTTACAAAGACAAGCTGTTGTTGACAACCCTCGGACTGCTAAGGTATAAGAAGTAACAGCTGGTATCCTATAGGGGATCTGTGGGGAACAGTAAAGAAATGTCATTGCATTTAATTCCAAAAAATAATAACTTTGGAAGTATGTTATGTTATTGGTACAAAATGATTCTTAAATGTCTGGCTAATTTGTAACAACAAAATAATAATTAAGTAAGTACTGTATTATAATTTTGGGAAGCTGCGGCAGCATAGTGGCTAGACGCTCACCTACCAGCCTGGCAGTCATGGGTGTCATCTGCATCAGGCGGATTTTTAACATTGACCTAGGCTCTACGGTTGACACAGCCTAAAATGGGCACCAGGAAATTATTTTTTATTGTGAATCAATTCAATCCAAAATCTAGTACACTGAGGTTTGTTAACATCCAGCTTGACTTTTTAGTAAGATAAATAAAAATACAACACAGCAACATAATTATCTGAAAGGCATTTATTACTAACATTAATATACTGATCTGAATATTGACTGAAAAATACAACACAGTAACATAATGATCTGAAAGCTTTATTACTAACAGTTTCCTTGACATATTGTTTATTGCTTTTAAACATAATTTTGCTATTCAAACAGCTCTATCAGACTTCAATGGAGAGCTATAATTTTTTTTCAATTAGGGCTGCAGTTTTCCAGTGGGAATCAGTGTAGAATAATGGGGATACATCAGTGTAGAATAATGGGGATATCTCATTTCATCATGTTCCTCTTGTACCTTGCGGTGTCGAGGTGAAGTATAAACACCGTGAGAGTGCCCGCTTATGAGCTTCATGTATCAATATTCCCATGGACTCTGTTATTCCCTTGCGACTATCGTTTACGTGGTCGGCCTCTTCCTCTGTTTCCCTCTTGTCTGTACATCATTGCTTGTTGTGTATGCTGTTGACTGGTAACCTACTTGCATGGCCAAACCATTTGATTTGCTGCTTTCTAATAAAATTTAGTGCTGCTGTAACCCCCACTTTAGTCCTGATTTCTTCATTTCTGATCTTATCTCTTTTTTATACGTTGAGTATTCTTCTCAGGAATCTCATTTCTGTTGTGATTTTTCTTTTCTCTTTTTCTGTCAATGTCCAGGTTTGGCATTGGTAGCACAGAGTTGGTAGGAAGATTGTGTTGTAAAGTGCTTTCTTAGTAGTCATTGATACATGTTTGTTCTTTAGTATTGGTGCCATTTGTCCAATGAGTTGGTTTGCCTTATTGCATCTATTTTTGATCTCATCTTCTGATCTGCCATTTGATGATATTATACTTCCTAGGTACTTGAAACTTTTTACTTATTTCAAGGGATGTTCATTTAGGTGAATTGTTGTTGTTTTTTCTTCTTTAGTTATAGTCATGACCTATGTTTTGCTTGTGCTAATTTTCATGTTGTGTTCCCTACACATTTCGTTTAGACTATTCATGTAGTCTTGTAATTCAGCTTCTGATTTTGCTATTAGTGCTTGGTCGTCCGCAAACAGGAGTTCTCTAATGGTTAGATATGCAGATGGTTCTTCTTCTGTGTTCTCGTCATGTGGTAGTCTTGCTGTCTCTGTTTGGCTGGTTTCTTTACATATGTTGTCTATATATGTTATGAACAAGAGAGGGGCCAGGACATAATCTTGTCGTACACCAGATCTTATGGTGAAGGGTTCTGAGTGTCCTCCAGTTGCTCTCACTATGCATTCACTGTTGTTATATAAGCTTCTACATAGGTTTGTTAGATGTGTACTCACAATTCTATCTACTCTCTACTATCTTTTCTTGGTTGACAAAGGCTAAGTAGAGTGTTTCATTGAATTCGATTGATTTTTCTATAAGTTGTCTAAGAGCAAAAATGGCATCTGTACATCCTTTGTTTTTTCCTAAATCCAAGTTGTGTTTCACTTAGCTGGGGTTCTTCTTCTGTGTTCATCCAGAGTTTTTTTTCCCCAGATGTGATTGCGTTGTGCCTGTTTACAGCAAAGCTGCATTCTTGCGCCATTAGGCCAACACATCCGACTTCTGCGGGCATTTGTTGACCGGGTTAACCATCCCGGTGGTTTCTTAGGACGTTTTACTCTCACTGTTGTGGTGTTATCCCCCATCCCAGCTGGCCCATATAGAACAGCCAAAGACATCCTGGTCAGCCCTCAAGGGAAGGCAGGGGCAGACCATGGGCATTCCCCGCTATCCAAGGAGGCTTCCATACTTGCAGAGCCAACACATAGCGCTCTGGAACTGGGCTCACCCAAGGAATCGTCACGTCCTGCACATGGCTGCTTAGCCTCACTTCCGTATATTGGGCCTTCCGTTCACCATAGGCTGTTCTTCCGGAAACCAGAAGAATGCAGTCTGATGACACCCACACAGTGAGCTTTCGATTCGGACTTTCCACGTAATGGATTTGCTATCCAAGCAATATTCCATTTCGTGCCACTAGGACACTTTTCCACCTTTTATGAAGCCACACAGCGAGCTTTCGATTTGGACTTTCCACATAATGGATTTGCTATCCAAGCAATATTCCATTTCATGCCTCTGGGTCGCTTTTGTAATCAACATACCTTTGGTATGAAGTGTAGCAGTCTGAATACTTCTTCATGCACCTGTAAATGTCAAACTCTATGTAGTTAAAGTAAGCTGCGGTCAACTTGAGCTTGTTGATATCTCCATAGAGCTTGTCCTCAAATGAAGCAGGTGTGGGCCAAAATATTTTTCTCTGTTCTGCTTATGTTGGGCAATCCTGCAGCAAATGTTTTGCTGTCATTTTTCCAGTTCGACAATTACATTCATCGGTATCTCCTATCTTTATTTTATTGAACAAGTGGTATTTCAGCCTGTTATGTCCTGTGCGGAGTCTGAAGATTGCTACTTGTTCTCTTCGGTTGAGTTTGTAATATGCATCATCCTTCTGGTGGCCTGGATGCTCTGATTCCCATTTGGTTCTATAAGTGCTTTTTATCAACCTCTTTGCCTCATTATAGGTTATGTCTATGTCAGGCTGTGGTAGTCGTCCGCCCTCTTTTGCCAGTCTGTCAGCCTCTTCATTTCCAGGTATACCGCAATGTGATGGGATCCACTGTATTACAACTTTTTTGGATTTCTGGCATAGACCATGGAGTGCTGCTCTTAGGTCAGCTAGTTCTGTGCTGTTATTGCTCTTCAGTATTGAGACAGCTGACTTTGCATCTGTGAAGATAGCTATTTGCTTCTCTTTATTTTCCTCCATCAAGAGCATTTCTGCTGCAGTTTTCAGAGCCTCTGCCTCCGCTTTGAAGTTACTTGAAAACTTTCCAGTTGCCACTGAATGTGTTTTTTTCACTCTATTTTTTAAATTTAGGAGAATTCCTCCTCTTCCATTCTCTATTGAATTTTTGGCTGATCCATCTGTATATGCATGGGTCCAATTGCTGCTTGGGTAATGTTCTTTTATGTAGTTTAGGGTTATTTCTCTTCTTTCGGTTTCATGCTGAGTGTTCTTTTTCTCAATACCAGGAATGTTTTCTATCATCTCAGGCAGTTGCTGCTGTCTCCAAGCTGGGAACTTGTGTGCATTGTAAATAGGTTTGACTGTTGATATGTTAAGTATAGGATCTGCCCTAATCTTTCGTTTTGCAGTTTCTACAAAGTTGCTACGCTTCAGTCTTCCCTTTCCAAAACTACTAAACCTTTTATACATAGGGTGGTCTGTCAATCTAAATTTTTCTGCTTGTTGCTGGCTCTGCTATCTCTTCTATCCTCCTTTGGTTGTAAACAAGTGATCTTTTCTAGTTCATTAATAGGCGTTGTCTTCAGGCTTCCAGTTATGATTCGCATTCCTTGATTTTGGACTCTACTTATTTTGTTAAAGTTTGACTTAGCTGCTGCCCAAGCTGCAATGCCATATTCCAGTACTGGCCTCACCCGTCCAGTATATAACTTCTTGAGAACTTTCTCGTCTGCTCCCCACATTGTACCAGCAAGCTTTTTCATGATTGTCATTCTTTGCCTTGCTCTTGTTCGATTTTTCTCAACCTGCATTTTCCATGTCAGGCGACGATCAAAGGTGACTCCTAGATAGTTTGGATTTTCTTCATGGCGCAATATTTTTCCATTCAATACCAGCTTAGGTTGCTGAGTTTTATTTGACAGGGAGAACACTGTGCATGTTGTTTTCTCCTCACTTATCTTCACTAGCCATGATTTTGACCAGTCCTCCAGTGCTAATAGGGCTTGCTGTATTCTGCTGTTAGCTGTACTAATATATTCTTCAGATGTCCATATGGCTAGGTCATCTGCAAAGGATGATGTGTGTACTCTGGCTGGAAAATTTTCCGCGATGTCGTTTATATACGCTAGGAATAATGTTGGTGTAAGAACTCCTCCTTGGGGGACACCTTGCTCCAACAGCATCATTTTGCTGGTTTGTCCTTGTACTTTTGTCCTGGCAGTTCTGTTCTCAAGGTAGTGGCTGATCCATTTGTACATTTTCCCACAAACATGCATTTTTTTGCAGTTTTACTTTCAGTCCTTCCTTCCATACTTTATCAAATGCTTTTTCTAAATCTATCCAGACCGCTAGTGTGTGCTTTTTCTCTTGGAAGGCATCCTCTATTTCCTGAGCTATATAGGTTATTTGATCTTCAGTTGATCTGTACTTTCTGAATCCTGCTTGATGTGGTGTTAAGAGTTGGTTTTCTTCCAGATGCCATGTTAGCCTGCCATTGATAATGCATTCCATTAATTTTCCTACACAGCTAAGTAGACTGATAGGTCGATGGCCATTTGGTTCTTCCAGGTCTTTTCCTTTCTTTGGGACTGGTATTAGTATAGCTTCCTTCCATGCCTGTGGGACTATTCCCCTCTTCCAGCTGTAATTTAGGACTGCTAGTAGTTTCTTTTTTGCCTTAGTGCCTAAACCCATTAGCATTTCATTTGTGATTCCATCCTTTCCTGGTGATTTCTTCTTTTTTAGGGTATTCATTGCCTGTTCCATTTCTTCCATTGTTAGATTTGCCATCATATATTCTGCTGCTATCTCTGTATTACTATGATGTATCTGTTTATCTTTGATTGCTTTCTTCTGTTCGGTTGTAATATCAATGTGGTTTCCACTGGCATAGTGTTCCATTAGTGCATTTGCAGCCTTTTTTCCTGTAAGCAAGGCATTTCCTTGTTTAATTGTTATTTGTTTGTTTCTAGGTCCTTCATTGTTCATGGCTTTCACTAGTTTCCATAGTTTGTTTCCATCCCTGTCAAAATTCAGGTTTTCTGTTTTTTCCCTCCAACAATCTCTTGTTGTTTCATTTACTGTTCTTTTATATTTTGCTGAGATGGCTTTGAGAGAGATGTTCGCTTCAGTTGTTTGTTCTCTCTCTGCGGTCTTCCTGGCATCTTCAACTTTGTCCTCCAAAATTTGTAGTTCTTCAGTCCAGTATGGTTTGTAATTTTTCCTCGCTCCTCTTGGAATAGACTCAGTGGCTGCCTGTATTATTGCTCTGTTTAGACTTTCCACCATTTGCTTCATGTTGCCATATCGTGTATTTATGTTTTCACAATATTTGTCGTTAGTATGGCAAATCTGTCCCAATCTGCTCGTTTGTAATTCCAGCGGGGCAAAGGCTTTTGCTCTTGTGGAACATACTCCATTTTCATTACAAGCTTGATTGGTCTGTGGTCACTACCTGCTAATTGGTCAAGCACATGGTGATCGATTTTGTGGAGGATGTCTCCTGTGCAGAAAGCTAAGTCTGGAGTAGAAGTGGTAATCCATCTTCTGGTGTAGAAGCGGTGTGTCATCCGCTTTGTTGAGTAGATGGAGATTTGAGTCTATTTCCCAGACCTCCACTTCATCTCCTCTTTTGTCAGTATCTGGGTATCCCCATCTTTCTGAACGGCTATTAAAGTCTCCGACAATAATTTGTGTCAGTTATTTTCATGTTTGAGAGTGTAAGATCCTTATCTGCCGGGCTATACAGATTGTAAATTCTTATTTTCACGTCCTTTATCATTATATCAACACCTATAATTTCTGTTTGGTTGTCAGAGATCACAGATACTTCGCTGCAAGGTATTGTATTTCATGTAAGTATTAGAACTCCTCCTTTGTGTCCTTCGCGGTCGAAACGTGTAGCCTGATATCCCCTGACTGAAAATTTGCGATTGGCATTGAGGTGTGTCTCTTGAATTCATGCCACATCTATTCTATCTTTATGAAGACGCAGTGTTAGGGAGACTTTCTTGTTATAAACTCCTTCGGCATTCCACTGTAGTATGTTGAGTGTCCGGGGTGTTTGGTCAATAGCTCTTAACCTACTCCTCTGTGCCTTGACTCCACAGCACAGGGGAAGGTGACCACCAGTAGTCATGGGTGGACCCCCTCGAGGCAGGGGGCCCGGCACTATCACCGCCTGATGGGACTTTGCGGGATTAGCACCATAACGATTAATTTTAATTTGTGACATCGTGAATTAAGTTACGTTGCACTGCTTTGTCAAGCCTGTGGCTCAGCACATCCGATTTCGACAAGCATTTGTTCGGGGTGCTTTCCCTAGCCTTTGACTGTCCCTAGTCTACCTACAAGGCCGCAGGTTTGTGTGTCACTTGGTCTGGTCCCTCTTCCTTGACCTGTCCGACATGGGTGACCCTACCAGTAGCTGTGCTACCGTCGGCATAGCTCTTGGGGTCATTGGAACACACAAGCCCCTCTACCTCGTCAAGGTGGACACACGGCAGAGGGGCTGGGGTTCTATAGTAGTTCATAGTCGTTTCTCAAGAATTTTGCAAAATATTTTCCCAGTATGACTCAACAGTGAAATGCCTCTGTCTTGTGTGCAATCCCTTTTGCTGCCTTTGTTTTTCCAAATTGGGATAATTATGGCGTTTCCCCAGTCTTGTGGTGTCTGTTGGTCTACCCAAACATGGTTGAATAGTCTATATAGCCATACTGGTCCTACTTCTCTTGCTGCTTTAATTAGTTCATTTGGTATTTCATCTTATCCCGGTGATTTATTCAATGAGGCTAATCTGATGGCTTCTATAATTTCTTCTTTTAGTATGTCTGGTGCTAGTTCTTCGGTGGCATCTCTGTAGGTTTCTTGAAGTCCTGTGACATCTGATGGGAGGTTGAGAAGGTGTTCAAAATACCGCTTCCATCTTATTAGGATTTGTTTTTGTTCACTTATTGGTTCTCCATTTTTGCTGTTAATTATTTCAGTTGGGTCAAAGGGTTCTCCTCTGGTTTGCATTGCACTTATCTTTTTGTAGGAGTTTCTAGTTGCCTCCTTATAGTTATTATTTAGGGTTTCACCATACTCTTCCCAGTCTTTTTACCTTTCCCTCTTTACTATTCTATTCGCATGTCTTCTCGCTATTCTATATAATCACATTCCTGTTTGCTCTTCAACCACTTTTTATATTTTTCGGGGATATCTCAACGTAGAATATTTCCACACTTGTGAGCTGTTGAATTTTCTTTGCATGTTTGGACACATCTCTCCTTCCCTAGTTATGATTATTTATTCATATACATTCTTTAAACTATCTTTCATGATGTTAATACACCAATGTCTTCCATTATACCACCATTTATCTGTCCAATCTGCTGTTTTTATATCCTTTTTTTTGTAGCCATTGTGCATATTCGCCTAAGGACCATATCACAAGGTCATCATACTGATGTCTTAACATCACAGGGCAGATTTTTTTTTTTTTTGAAACAGTCATTTATATATATATATATATATATATATATATATATATATATATATATATATATATATATATATATATATATATATATATATATATCATGATGATGATGATGATGATATATATATATATATATATATAAATGCGATGTCTGTATGTAAGTATGTATGCATGTCGTTTATTCGTTCGCGAACGGTCCATCCGATTGAGATGACATTTTCTATAAGTCTTCTTCTTCTTCTTCTTCGTTCATCCGGAGTTTTTTTTTCCGGACGTGATTGCGTTGTGCCTGTTTACAGCAGAGCTGCGTTCTAAGTCTTCTTCTCATTCCGGTGCGGCCAACTGTCATAGTTTGTTAGTGTACAAACAGTTATTTACTTAACAAAATTTAATATTTTAATTTACATTATAATTTATATATAGCGAGGGGACTTAAGAAAAGTTATATCAAGGGACATAATGTTTAATAGCATTGCTATATATGTAAAAATTAAAATAATTGTTGCATATTTCTCAAATGGGTGGACCTTTTCGCTACAGTTATCTACAGGCATATGCGTTATAATATATAATCTTTAAGGCATTTTCAAACTTTTCATAAAAATAATGTATCTATTTAAATAGTGAACGTTTTCTAACTCATCTTTTTATGTTTAAAGAAGTTATCTACAATCATGTAGATGATTAAAAACAGTTTTCATTAAATATAATGGATTTATTTTAGATACGTTAGCATTTTATTTCTGTACTAAATTGGGAGATAAACTTTTGAATTAATCGAAGCATTTGTTATTTCCGTTCGCTTGGCCAGGAGAAGGTCAGTACACAATTCTCACTTGCATAAAATGTGGATATGCTTTATTTTGTTTTTGTTTTAAAAAAAGGTTGGCCGCGTGTGCGGTCAACATCAGGTTTTTCATTCAATGTTGTGGGTGTGAAAGAGAACACATGGTGTGTGGAAGGACATTTTTTTTCCTTCATACTTTATGCATACTACTAGCCATACTATGAAGTATGTAAATATGTCATTTGATGTTTGAACGCCCTGTTAAACAGACCTACACAAATACCATACACGCAGCACCCCTGTTAAAATACTAAAAGGACATTGTTTTTGTATATAATTAACGTTTTTAGTGCAACAATAGTTGGCCGCATGTGCGGTGTGAAAGAGAACACATGGTGTGTGGAAGGACATTCTTAAGTTAATTTTGTGTGTGTGGTTCATACTTTATGCATACCTTTTAAACAGACCTACACAAATACCATACACGCAGCACACCTGTTAAAATACATACAAATGCAGGTTTTTTTTTCTGTCTAAAAAAAAAAAAAAAAGAAGCCTATCCTTTTAAGTACCCAGCATTTACGTTTAGTAGTTTCAGGTTGCCCTTTTTAGATATAGTTCTCTTCCCATCTTTTGGCCATATTTCCATATCCTCTACTATATATGTAGAAAATGTTTGTGTGTGTGCCCTTTATCAGATTCAGTTGCATGTGCCATGAGATCAACAAAGCACAGGGACAATCGCTACAAGTGTGTGGACTAAATTTGGAATATCCGTGCTTCGCACATGGACAGCTATATGTGGCCTGCTCACGTGTTGGAAAACCTTCAGACTTACTTGTGTACGCACCAGACAGAAAAACAAAAAATATTGTTTATCAAAAAGCACTACATTAGTCATCAAATTTGGTGTTCGGACATAACTTGAAAATTATATGACAACATTAAAAAACAAAAAATAATCCTAGCATTAAGCGAAATTTTCTAACTGCAACCAATAAATTAGCTGCAAGGGCCCAGGGGCCGAACGCGTACTCTGTACGCTTAGAGAAATGTATTTGAATGTATAATGACTACTTATATGAATTTAATGAGACGCTCCCCGCGAAGCCGGGCCAGCTAGTATATATATATATTATATATACATATATGTATATATATATATGTGTGTATATGTATATATATATATATGTATATATATATATACTAGCTGACCCTGCCCGGCTTCGCCCAGTCCCTGGTGGGAAGCATCTCATTTAATTCATATAAGTAGTCATATAAGTTCCCGTTCCCGTTACCGACTATCTGTCTGTCTGTCTGACCCGGCCCGACATCGCCCAGCTCCTGGTGTGAAGCATCTCATTTAATTTATATAAGTAGTCATATAAGTTCCTGTTCCCGACTGTCTATCTGTCTGTCTGTCTGTCTATCTGTCTGCCTGACCCTGTCCGGCTTCATTAAATTCATACAACAAAAAAAAATGTAACTTAAAAGAACGTTCTACCACACACCATCCATTATTTTTAATGAAAACTCTTTCTAATCACCTGCATGACTACAGTAACTTCTTAAGCAAAAAAAGATGAGTTACAATGTTATGCATTGTGCATCATTTTTATGAAAACTTTGAAAATGCCTTACAGATTGTATCATTATTTATTATAACTCATATGCCGGTACATAACTATGGACAAAGAGTTTATAAATCTTTGAAAACGATGCCACAATATGACTATAAGTTATACAGAAAAGTTATGCCCCTTGAAATAACTTTTACAGAGTTAGGTCCCCTGAGATATATGAAATTATGATGAAAAATGAAAAATGAAATAATACTGAGTAAGCAGGCGATTTCACACTAACAAAATATCACAGTTGACAGCTCTGGAATGAAAGGAAGGCGTGTAGAAAATTTCATCTCAATCGGATGGGCCGTTCGCGAACAAATAAAGGCCATACATACATACAGAGATACGCACATCCTAATTTATATATAAGAAGATATGTGTGTGTATATATATGTGTATATATATATATATATATATATATATATATATATATATATATATATATATATATATATATGTGTATATATATATATATATATATATATATATATATATATATATATATATATATATATATGTATACATGTGTGTGTGTATATATATATATCTCCTCCGATGGTGTTTCCAGCTTGCCGTGGTGGGGGAGCTTGAGTTTCTCAATGACCCTGAGAGCTATGCCAGTGGTAGCGTGGCTACCAGCAGGGCCTCCCAAGCCGGACAGGTCAAAGGGTAGAGAATAGACAAAGAGAAACACCCTGGTCCTCCAGGTTGGGGGTTGAAGCGTGGGGTTAACATCCCCACCTGTGTAAAAACTATTTTGTTACAAAACAGATACATGAGCCTCGAACTCGGACTGACTTATTTGGACATCAACCTTGAAACGTTAAAGGACTTTTGAGATTTGGAACATGGAATGTACGGACACTATCGAGCTGGAGCGGTCGAAGAACTAACCCGGAAGATGGTTGAATATCAAATGGATATAAGAGCAATTCAAGAAATAAGGTGGCCAGGAGAGGGTACTTTAGAGCAAAATGGAATGATTATAATATATGGAGGAAACACTCAAAATAAACATGAATTAGGAACAGGATTTGTCATCAAAAAAGAATTATAGGGAACGTTCTAAACTTTAAAGCTGTTAATGACCGGATTAGTAAATTACGAATAAAAGGTAAATGGAAAAATATTGATTGATTGATTTAGGAACCGACATCACAGCATTCGGAACATTCCCATAAGTGCTCCGTCCCCATCCTCAGCAGCCAGCGAAGAGTTCCAACACTAATAGTTCCAGTAGCAATCTGATTATATGTCCGTCTCGCCTTTCCTCTGAGCGTCGAGCATAGGCCAGATCCCCTCGTTGCCTCATTCTTACCAGACTATGGTGATCCATTTGCTCCTCCGAAGTGTACACGTGCTCCCACAAGGCCGCAACCACGTCTGTCTTGTCATGCATCAATACTCCACCAAGTTTTGCCGAGCCAGCCAATCTGTCCGCCTGTTCATTCCCCAGCACACCAGCATGCCCTGGAGAAAAGATCCAGGTGATGCTTGCTACCCGTGACCCCCGAAGCGAAGCAAGCCACTCTGCATGAAGCCTGCCTGTCCTCACCCTCCTCAGCATGCTTTCTGAGTCAGTTACAATCACAATGTGTGTATGTATCGTGTTCTCTATCCAGCGGAAAGCTGCATTGACCGCCTCCACCTCCATTCTTAAGCTAGATGTGTCATCATACGCCAGGCTCTCCTGCACCAAACGTCGACCATTAGCTTTTGCTAAGAATCCCCAGGCACTTCTCCTAACTCTCAACACCAAACCACCCCTGTAGATAATCACATCACCCGGGCGAGAATTATATGGAAAAATATAACGTTGATTAATGTACATGCACCTACTGAAGAGAAAGAAGATGATATTAAAGAAGACTTTTATAATGATCTGGAAGATATCATAGAAGAAACCCCCAAACAGGACATCCTGATTGTGCTGGGAGACTTCAACGCAAAAATAGGTAGAGAGCAAACTCATAAAAAAGTTGCCGGTATGGAAAGCCTACATACAACTTCAAATGATAATAGATGGAGAGTCATCAACCTAGCAGAAGCCAAAGGACTGCAAATCAGCAGTACCAGACTGCAAAGAAAGGATATACATAAACAAACTTGGAAATCATGTGACAAGAGAACCTATAATCAAATAGATCACATTTTAATTAACAACAAAAATGCAACAAACATACAACAAGTTAGAAGTTATAGAGGAGCTGAGTGCCACAGCGACCACTTCCTCGTTGGGGCAAAACTTAAAATAAAACTTAAGAGAGCTTTCTATGCTAAACTACAAAGGTTACACCCAACATATAACGGAGAAAAACTACAAGAAATTACAGTCAAAGAGAAATTTGCAGATGAAATAAAATGTAAACTTGAAATTCTACAAAACCCGTTGACCAAACTTGGTTGAACATCAAGAATACTATTCAATCTACCGCAGAAGAATGTCTCGGTGTGTTAACCACGCATAGAAAGAACAGATGGTTCAATCAAAAATGTGAAGAAGCAGTCATTAGGAAAAAGAATGCCAGACAGCTATGGCTAAATGACATCAACAACATCCAAATGGAAGAGCAATATAGAAATGAATGTAAAGAGGCTACAGAAATAGTTCGACAGCAGAAGCGAGAATATATGAGTAATATAATCAAAGATATGGAAACTAATCACCAGAAAAATGAATCCAGAAAGTCTTTTAAAGAACTGAAGTCAATGAAACGAGGGCACCAACACAACACATATGGTTTAAAAGACAAAAATGGGAATATGATAAATACCAATGAGGAAATGTGCAACACATGGAAAGAATATTTTGTTGAATTACTAAATTGTGAAGCTCCAAGTAACACTTTCCCACAGGAAGAGGTTCTAACATGTGAACCACAAATTGAAGAAATCCTATATGTAATCACACGACTTAAAAACAATAAGGCAATTGGGGCTGATGGAATTGCTGCTGAATTTATAAAGGCGGGTGGCCATGCATTACATCTAAAGCTATATGAACTAATAATAAAAATCTGGAGGACTGAAGAATTACCCATGACTGGAAAGAGTCATTATGATACCTATCTTTTAGAAAGGAGACAAGTTCCAGTGTGAAAATTATAGAGGAATATCACTACTGTCCACAAGCTATAAGATACTATCCGCAGTATTACTAAATAGACTAAAACCATATTCAGAATACATATTAGGTGACTACCAGGCGGGTTTTAGACAAAACAGATCAACAATAGATCAGATATTTATCTTACGACAAATAGCCGAGAAAAATTGGGAATATAAAAGAGATCTCCATAACATTTTTGTGGATTTTAAAAAGGCTTATGATAGTGTCCATACGAATAGTCTATGGAATGTTATGCGGGAATTTGGAATACCAAGGAAGTTAAAATGACCAGACTATGCATGGAAGATACTTATAATATAGTAACATATAAAGGCAGGAAATCAGACCCTTTCCAAATAACATCTGGCTTGAAACAGGGTAATGCACGATCGTCACTACTCTTCAATCTGGCTCTAGAGAAAGTTGTAAGGAGGGTAAAGGAGGAATGTGATATTGGAGGAACATCCAAGCTGCTTGGTTATGCAGATGATATAATTATAGGGGAAAATGAACAAAAGACATTGGAAATATTGACTCACTTAAAGGAAAAAGCCCAACAGATGGGCCTGGTTATCAACCAAGATAAGACAGAATATATGGTAATTTCAAGAGAAGGAATGGCTAAAAACTCTGGCCACATACAAATAGATAATATGACCATTAAAAGAACGGAAACATACAAATACCTGGGTACAATCTTCAACTGCTCCAACATCATAAGGGAAGAAATACAAACTAGAATCAGTTCTGGAAATAAGATATATTATGCACTACAACATCTACTAAAATCAAATGCACTATCTCGTAACACCAAGATCACAATATACAAAACACTGATCAGACCAGTTGTGCTGTATGGCTCTGAAACCTGGAGTACAACGAAAGGAGACAAAGCCTTGCTACAAACCTTTGAGAACAAAGTTTTAAGACGCATAAAAGTCGACTTCATTGCACCGGGTTTTACTCCATATGGCTCGGTCTCTTTCCGCAGCGTGGAAAGCGTCGCACAAAGCACAAACTCCGGAGCCAACAGACCAAGAAGACGGTGGAGAGATAATATATATACAGATCTACAAGCACTTGGAATCAACGACTGGCAAGAGAAGGTCAACCAGAGAGACGAATGGAGATGGATTGTATCTGCAGCAAAGAACCTTAATGGCTCGGAACACTGAAGAAGAAGAAGAAGAAGAAGATATCATGTTTGATGCATCTTATTTTGGGTTAGGAGACTCTCCAACTGATCTGCTGAAGTTGAAGAAACATCTATGGCTGAAGAATTTAAAGTAATAACTATGACTGAGGAAGTGAAAATATCACCTAAGATTGAATACTGATGAAGTTAAAGTTAAAGTAACATCTAATTCTATGAATGATCTATGATAATAAGATAAATGATATGATTATTATGATGACTGAACTGATAACTAACTGATGTTAAAACTCACCGATATTGGATTGAATGTCATAGGAAGTGTCTATTCATACCTGGAGTATGTATAAACTATTTGTTTATTCATAGCTGAACTATCACATGATTTTTCCCGGTCTTGGAAACCCCGGCTGGTCCTGGTCACGTGATTTGCCAAGTCACGTGACTTAACGTATGTGATGTCATCGGGACATGAGCGTGGCTATGTTATATATTTTTGTTGATTCAAAATCGTAACCTCAGTAGCACAGTGGTAAGTGTCTCTGCCTGATAAGCGGGGGGCTGTTGGTTTGATTCCTTGCCGGACACTTTTTTTTTTTTTTAATTCTTCAGCAATTAATTGGGTGAAAGCGACTTTTTAATAAACAAATAATAGGAACTATGATTATGAACTGATGTTTTAAATATTTGTTTATCGAAGTTATTTCTTTTTTGTCACTTATATTATCTTATTTATATTATATAAAAGTTATCACTTTTTTAATGTCTTTCAACACATCTTTCTCATATCTCTGTCTCTCACACTAGCTTCGTTATCGATCTCTCTCCTCTCTCTTTTCAACCTGCTTCACATATACCAGGTTTTCCTGCACTTTATATCAGTAGCATGTCCTTGTTTATTTGTTAATCCATCAGGCCAGTAAGTCGGAAGCCTGGTGTTTGAATTGCCTAATCATGTCTCTCTGAGGCGACGCATATTATTGTCAGCTTGGACCGGAATTATGAGGATATAAATAGCAGCAAATAGTAGGTTGGTAATGTAAACAAAGATGGAAGCCTGTAAACAGTAAGTGTACAGAAACGCAAGTTAACAATTCTTGAACTCGCCTGGGGACACAATTATTTTTATTGGGGAAACCAATCTGGAAAATTATTCTTGATATTTAAACAGCCATACTTCAGCTATGTATAAAGTTTCCGGTACTTTTGCTTTAATTCACCCCAAACAAACTTCGTGAGTTATATTTAGCGTCACGAGCTATATTTAGCGCCGACGGTGATCTCCCTGTGTTCGGCTGGAGTGCGTATCAGTGCGTTTCAATTGCCCCACACCACATTGTTGTTTCTTTGGGGCTGTGGCAACCCGTTTCTGTCTCCCTTCGATCCTCATTTGCATCGGTCCTGCAAATCACTTTCCGGTTAGGGTTAGGGGTAGGATTAGGGTTAGGGTTGTGTGTACCCTACCCCTAACCCTAACCGGAAAGTGAAAGAATAGCGCACACTAGAATTGCGCACCGATCTACCGCGCAACACACGGAAACCCCCTGAATGTTCGGCGCAACACAGGGAAGCCCTGGATGTGACGTCATACCCTGGGATTCCCTTTTGTTTGGGGTGAATAAAAGCAAAAGTACCAAGTATCCATTTATTCATACTTCAGCTATGTATAAATTATCCGTTTATTCATACTTCAGCTATGTATAAATTAACCGTTTATTCATACTCCAGCTATGTATAAACTCTCCCATGTCATATGTGACTGAAGAAATTAAATTATCATCTAAGAATGAATAAATAAGAAAGTGTTTGATATTTACAAATTGCGTTTAAGTGTTAGTCACAAGTGTAAACAAAAATATTAATGAACAAGATGCAAATGTATCTATTTTCAATGAATTAATATTGAGAACGGTGACCGACAGTGCGAGGTCATCAAAACAGTACACCAATGCCAAACGGCCGAAATGGACTTATAAACATAAAGAGCCATGCCTGAGCCATTGCAGCAATGAGCATTTTTGTATATCCCAAATCCTTTGCGGTTAAATGTTGAAAAACAGCCGCGCCTGCAAAATAAATGTTTGTAAATCCAGCAAAAGTATGATTACATTCCAGCATCCACGACGTGAAAAGGAGATAAGAAAAGCTCGCTTCCGATACGGAAGTCAAGTTTGCACGGCATTGAAAGGGCAAATCTCATAGGTGGTTATTTTTGCTTGTCCAATGAAAATAATTAATACAATACAACTACGTCACCTATGTATCGGCCATTTTCTCAGCGGGTTTACACGTACGACCTAACAGAAGGTGGAGCCACGGCCAATGTAAATAATCTTTCTTCAACTTTCCTGAGTTATATTTAAAACTCTTTAGTTTTATGAATAGTTGTTAAAAAGAAGGATTAACGTATATATGGACCGTTATGTGTAAATTCTCTGAAGCAGCGATTATAAGAAAGTAGTTTGTCACTATGGACCAGACAGTCTAACCGACGATCAGGACTGCCGACTGAATGTGAATACTCAACTGATTCATTGTCTCTGGCTGTAGCTCAGACGGTTATTTTATCTTCAGATACATTAAGACAGAACCACAATTGCTAGGATATATAGTATTAAAAGACATACTGACATATAACTGGATTTTATGAATGAATTGTTTGATTGGTTATGACGTGTTACTGAAATTACTGTGGAAGTGTAAAGTGCAGACTAGACTATGGTGTCGTCGACAGTAGTCCCGTAGTACGCTGTAACTGTAATGTGTAATATAAAGTGTAACGTAATGCATATCATGCAATATCAGGGTGTCAAAGGGAAATTTAAAACCTGGTTAATATGGTGTATTTTATTCATACATTATGATACATTGGACACAGTATGATGAGTATGTCAGTATGGTATGATGTATCATTGTATGTTGATTGTCACTGTGTGAATAGTTTAATTAATCACTCTGATAATAATGTCATTATCTCAATGGGTATTTTAAACACAGGGTGAAAAAAATAAATTCATGTTAGAACTTTACACAAGTTCTACAGAACTGCATGATGAATTCATGAAAACTGTCATTTGTTTTTACCTCATCTAAATATTTGTGTCATACAGCATTAAGTTTTGTCATATTGTTGGCACATATCATGTTTTCCTGAACCCCTTTTTGTATGGTATGCTTCTTGCATTATAAATAAGTTATACAAGTTATAAATTAATATTGGATGCCAAAATAGCACCCAAAATTGCCAACTGCTAATTATTATGCCATTTCTTGAATAATAATGCGAGAACATCTGGGCTATGTCAAAACATAATGATCATAATGAATAATGTGAGAATATAGCATCTGGGTTTTTAACCCAAAATTTTGCCCGGGCAGCGCCTTTAGGCTACTCTTTTTCGATTTTCAACTGCCAAGGGATTTTTTACGTGCACAGCAATACACACGGGCATCCGATCTCACTACACAGAGACCAGGGAAATTTTGTTACTAGAAGCCATCTATGTCTTCTGTACGAGGGGCTGGTCATGTCTGTTTTGGAGTATGCAATGGCAATCCTGACTCTCAGCCACAAGCAGATAGAAAGGATACAGAATGAAGCTATGCGCATTATTCTTGGATGTACAAGAGATACAGCATGCAGGGCGATGCGCTACCTTCTTGATTTTCCAACCATTGAAGAGAGAATACAAGCTTGCAGGGCACGCGCCTACCTCAGAATTAACGCAAACACACAACATCCACTGCATAGTGAAATTAGGAAGGTGAAGGGCAGCAGGTTAAAAAGAGAACGGTCGTGGATGGGTCAAGCCGAAGACATTCTTCAACAGGTGTGTTCACTTGAGGACTTAGAACCTGGTGAGGAGTGGGTGCAAGTGCCAACAGACTTCTGCACATCCTTTTCAGTTTGCATCCAACTAGATAGAAAATGCAGACAAGAAAATCCGGCTGCTGTTGAGGCTGAAGTACAAGCGTTGATTTTCGAGAATTCGCTAGACGGTGACGCGGTCATCTACACAGATGGGTCGGTCGTCCGACATGTGAGAAGCTCATGGGCCTTTACAGCTCAGGCCGGAGGGAGAATTGTGAAGGAGGACTCTGGTGCTTTCACTGAAACCACAAGTAGCCTGACCATGGAAGTCATGGCAGTAAGTAAAGCAATAACATGGCTCGAGACACAGACATTCACTAGGGCTTGTTTCCTTAGCGACTCAATGAACATGATCAAGAGGATAGAGGAGGGGTTGATCCGAAGAGAATGGTTGCTGCCTCTGAAGCGGTCTCGGCTGGCAAAGATTAGTTTCATCTTCGTGCCAGGGCATGCGGGAGTACAAGGAAATGAGCGGGCTGACAAGCTCGCAGGTGAGGCTACTGTGGAGGTCGGACGCGCCATGGACCAGGCTGACATTCTGAATGCTCTACGAGAAGTGAGACTTTTGCGAGAACCAAGTGATGACTGTGAATCTACAACAATGGCCAGACTGCGGGAGCAGCAAATTAAAAGAGGGGTGGCCAAACAAGAACACTACGCAGGAAGCCAAAGAAGATTGATAAACCAACACAGAACTGGCGTCGTTAGCCGCTACACGCTGCGGGATTTGCTGAGGAGGGGATCCGAGCACTTATGGACTGAATGGTTTGATGTGCAACGAGGATGATCTGTCGACTAACTAACTAACTAACATGTGAAAAAATCCCGGCCCTCACCGGGGCTTGAACCCAGGACCTCCAGCACTTGAGGCAGTCACCATACCTCGAGACCACTCGGTATGAGGTGTGTGAAGAGGTACTGAGAAAAATCTGTCAGTGCAAACAAAAGTCACCCTTTGACAAATAAGTTTCCAAAGATTCAGTGGCCAAGTATAAGAGAGAGGAAAACCAAACATAGAGCTCAAGTGGAATGTTTTTCTCATCAAATGACTTTCAAATGAACAGTTACATATAGCTGTTTTCATTATGACCAGAGGTAGTAAAACCTGAACATAATTCAGAAGCCAGTTCTTTTTTCCCATGAGTAAGCATATTTTTTGTTTGGGCAAGTACAAAGAAAATTAAGGCACCAGGTAAAACTTTCCCTGAGGCACGGTGACTGATGCCCTGGATTTGTCTACCAAGCTTGTGACTATTTTATATTATGAAGTCTGCCTTTTTTCTCCCATAATTGGTCTAGTATAATATTAAATGCATTAAAAAAATATGTTACCCGCTTGTTAATAAGCACTGGATCAGTGTTCACTCTTTTGAAAAGTTTGCTTTGTCCAGAGTCAATATATTCAAGATTTGTTGGTTGGTGTGTGTTGTTTGTGTACAGCATTAGTATCATATTTTTGTAGTATTTGAAACTGCAGTTTAAATAGTGGGAAAAAAAAATTAGATGAACTTCAGTCTGAAAATATATGCTGGGAAATTGTGTTTTGTGCAGTGCAAGATATTTGATATCCCATTCAGCCACGGTGGACATATTTAAAACACTAATGCCATTGTTATGGTAGTAAATAAGCACAAGACTCTTTTGCATGCCTTAACCCTTTACATGGCACACATTTTTCTGTGTTTTAACTCTGAACAGGCAAGATTTTTCAGGTGTTTAGTAAGATTTACAGTTACATTATTAAAAATATCAAATCTAAGGTGTTAGTGAACATATTTTTTTGAAATAAAAAACAAAATGAAGGAAAATGAATGCAGATTATTTTACTCACATGTGAAATAAACAATCCAATGTTGCCAGTAATCCACACATGAACACAAATATTTAGAAAATACAACATATTGTTTGTGATTGTCAGTACAAACACATTTTCAGAATCAGAATCACTTTCTTCAAAGTCCGAGAGATCCGAAGTGTGTACACTGCTTAAGCTGATATCTAGCTCCAATTTATAGTCAACTTCGTTCACTTTAGTGTCACTTAAATTGAACCCAGCGAAATCTCCACTATCACTTGAAGAATCGCCAAAATCCATTTTGAAAATACACACACACACACATAGGCACCTTGCCGTCTTGACAGATGATAGTTTGTGCTTTAAAAAGGCATAATAACTTTTACCTATGGCGATAGCGAATGTGACTGATAAGGCCAATTTGCACTGTAAATGTCCGTTCACAGTGGGTGCATGTGAACACGTGGTCATTTCCACCATCATGCACCATCTTACGTCTCACACGCTCGTGACTTATCTGCAATAATTTTCTCCTTTGTCTTTATTCCATTTCTGATGTTTGCCCTCCATGCAACACGTTCAGCAGTGACTTGCTCCCAATGTGCATTATCAATGCCTGTATCAATCATGTTCTGCTTACACACATCTTTGTATCGTAGTAGAGGCCGACCCTGAGATCACTTACCCATCTGTAATTCACCAAAAAAGATGTCCTTTGGTATTCTACCATCATCCATCCTCCTAAGATGTCCTATCCATCTAAGTCTACGAAGACTGAGCATTGAATAAACTGTCACACAACCTGATCTTTCCAATACTTCAGTATTTGTGATTTTGTCTTGCCACTTAATACCAAGAATTCTTCGCAGACACCGCATATGAAAGCTGTTTAAACTTTTCTCTTGGTGTGAGTAAGTTGTCCAGGTTTCACTGCCATAAAGAAGAGTACCAAGGACACAGGCTTGATAGACAAGGACTTTTGTTTTGGCAGTAAGCTTCCTGTTCTCCCACTCTTTTTCTTAACCTATTCATTGTTGTTGCTGCCTTACCAATCTGGATGTTGATTTCCTGATCTAGGGATAATTTGCTATTTACCTATCCTAGATATGTAAAATGGTCTACCATCTCTAGTTCGGCGTCATCAATAAAGATTGATGGTACCCCATGTGCACCTTGTAACATAATCTGTCTTCTTTTTGCTAATTGTTAAACCAAATTCAGAACAAGCATTGGAGAATGCAGATAGTAGACATTGCAATTCTTCCTCAGAGTGGGTTGTAACTGCAGCATCATCTGCAAAAAGCAACTCTCTGATCAGTACCCTCCTAATTTTGTTCTTGGCCTTCAATCTCTGAGCATTGTAGAGGCCGCCATCTGAGCGTGAGTGAATGTATATACCACCATCCTGATCACGAAAGGCATATTTCAGTAGAAGTGAAAAGTATATTCCAAAGAGGGTGGGAGCTAGTACACAACCTTGCTTAACTCCACTCTTGATTTCAAACTCTTCAGAAGTTGCACCATCAAACTTGATTATACCCTTCATGCCTGTGTGGAACGATTCCACAATGGACAGAAGAGTTGGTGCGCAGCCAATCCTCTTTAGTGCCTTGAACAGACCCTCACGACGGACCAAATCAAATGCCTTTGTGAGGTCGATGAAGGCAATAAACAGTGGTTGATTCTGTTCACGGCATTTTTCTTGCGTTTGTCGCAATGAGAATATCATATCAATGGTAGACCGGTTCTGTCGAAAGCCACACTGTGATTTGGGGTAGACTTGATCTCCTAGGACTTGAAGTCTGCGCAGAACAATTCTGGCAAATACTTTTCCAACAATACACAGAAGTGAGATACCCCTATAGTTGTTGCAGTCGCTCCAATCGCCCTTGTTCTTGTACAGTGTTATGATGCTTGAATCTTTGAAATCCTGTGGGACTTGTCCTTCTCGCCAGCATAGCTCTATTAGCTGGTGGATCTGTAGAGTGAGTGTGTCTTGCCCACTCCTGATAACCTCTATTGGAATCCCATCCTTACCTGGAGCCTTGCCATATGCAAGTTCATTTATAGCACACTTAACTTCTGTTACTGTGGTTAGTGTGTCCAGGTGGTCAAGAGTTGGTAGAGCCTCTATGGCATTGAGGGCATCATCCAATAGTTTGGTCTCACTTGAGTAAAGCTCCAAATAGTGCTCTACCCATCTGTCCATTTGCTGTTTCTTATCAGTAATGATTTCTCCAGTCAAGGTTTTCAATGGTGCACTTCTTTTGATCACTGGACCACAGGCTTTCTTTATTCCTTCATACATACTTCTTATGTTTCCCTTATCACTTGCGATTTGAATGGACTCACACAACTTGATCCAATAATCATTTGCACACTGCCTGTCAGCCTTTTGCACATCCTTAGCTTGCCTTAGCTCACTCAGTGTGTTACGCGTTGGTCTTTCCTTGTTTCTTAAGAGAGCTATCTTCTTCTTATCAATCAAGGGCTGCAGAGTCTCGCTGTTTGCCTCAAACCAGTCCTGCCTCTTATGATCCACAGTGCCGTAAACCCCTACGGCAGTTTTATAAAGAGTTTCCTTAAGTTGACCCCACTTTTCATTTACTGTACAATTTGCTGGTGTATCAGTGAAAGCGTCTTCAAGTTGCTGTTGAAACTGAAAGCATTTTTCAGGATCGTGAGTGTTAATAATATTAATCCTGGGGCTAGATTTGTGTTTAGCTGTGTAGATTCTCTTTGGTCTCAGTCTAACCCTTGCAACAACCAAAGAATGATCCATATCACAGTCAGCACTGTGGTAACTTCGAGTCAATGATATATGGTTCAGATGTTGTCTCCATGTGATGATGAAGTCCAGCTGGTGCCAATGGCCGGATCTTGGATGTTTCCATGTGACCTTATGCATCTCTTTTGTTTTAAAAAAAGAGTTTGTAATACATAGGTCATTACTGGTGCAATGCTCCAGCAGCCTTTGCCCATTTTCATTCATGCGACCGATGTTGTATTTTCCAAGGCACACTGGCCATGAACTCGAGTCCTTGCCCACACGAGCATTGAAATCATCGAGCATATAAATGTAGTCAGATTTTGGAACTGCCTTGATCACGGAGTCTAACTCCTCATAGAACGAATCCTTCACATCAGCAGAGGAATCGAATGTCGGTGCATATGCAGTAATAATGGTGGCAAACCACAAGAGGTTGCCAAGCGCAGGGATAATAGTCTTTCATTTCTTCCTGCTGGAATTTCAATCATTCCCAGTAGCGAATTCTTCACTGCAAAGCCCACACTGTGTTGCCTTTTTTCTGCCTGCCCTCTACCCTTCCAAAAAAAGGTGTAATTGTTTTCCCTGAGTGACCCTTCCTCAGCGAGGCGAGTCTCCTGCAGGCCAGCAATATCAATGTTAAGACGACTGAGTTCAGCATCAATCACAGCCATTTTTCTCACATCGTCAATATTGGTCAAGTCATTGGAAAATCCTGGACACATGGTTCTCACGTTCCAGGTTGCAAGCCGTAGCTTGAGGTTTCTATTTTTATTTTTATTTTTATTTGTACCTGATGCATTGGTTTTACAGCCTGCGATTCAGATTTTGTCCTAGCTCCAAGCACCCATTGAAGCAGGCAGGCTGTGGCGGATCAGCACCCAATTGGCCGGGTGCTGCCCAGAGGCGGGCGATAGCTGATCAGCGACACCTGTAGGTGTCTCCCACCGTCAGAGGCAACGCGTGGCGCCCCATGTCTACACCAATTGACAGGGACTTATAACCCGTAACAGTTGCCTCTCGCTTTGATTCTGAAACCAGTTAAGACCAGGGATGGAGTTATTGCCTCTCCATAGCACAAAGCCTGGGCTAAAATATAGAGATCATGTGTTGCCCATGCAGCATGATCCCTCTCTCGGCCTGCCTAGTTCACTCCAGAGGAAAGGTAACACCCCTACATCTGGAACAAGACAAGCTGCAGAAGCTGCAAGATCAGCAAAGCAATGCTCTAACTGTCTGCCTGTCAGAGCTTCGATCCTAGACCAGCCGCCAACCAAGACTTGGGGCCTGGTCTGCCCTGCCATGACATTTTGTCTTTAGCTTGCACTTCCTCGCACCAGGGTAAGGCTTGTACCCTCCCAATTGCACTCTTTCGCCCGAAGCCGTTGGCACAATGTGGGGTGTCGGGTTTGGTAAGTGCCGCCCAACATTCGGCACTAACAGAAAGCAGGTAGTACCGTCTACTGTTATACGGTAGCTCAGACCTGACACTAATTTTTGAAAAACAAAGCATAAAAACCCTGAAAACTATAAAAAAAAATCCGATCAAATTTAAAGCTAACACTTGCAAATGGCGCCCACGTTATCAAGTTATCGGCAAAACCCGACGTAAACAATGAGAAGTCTCGCAAAGCCTTGAGATCATATGTTTTCAACCTTTAGTTTTCCCGGACTCTTTCAGGCTTTTTGCCCGTTCGGTAGTAAAGATGTTTTCGGCCACTGTGCCCTGTAAAGGGTTAAGGAATATTGGCAGCATATGGTGTTTGGCCCATATTTGTCTAGACCACTTGGCACTCCAGGGATGATGTGGTCAACATCATGTTGGCTGCCTTCACTTCCCTAGACATCTCCTGGTGCACATTTTAGGCTGAGTCAACCTGGGAGCTCAGGCCAGTGTTAATAATCTGCCTCAGTGAGAATTCTGAATAGGCAAGCATCTAGCCACTGCACTATCACAGATCCCTCACCAGTATGGTATGAATCTGAAACATGGAGAACAAGAAACCAGGATCTTGTTCATCTAAGCACCTTTGAAGACAAGCTTAGGATAATATTTGGAACTATCTGAAATAATGGCAAGATTGAGGGGAAGGTAGAGAGGTAAATATCTGGATGGCTTGACAACATGGTATAATCAAGACATAAACCAGGCTTGATCCACAACTCTGGTGGTCATTTGAGATGGCGAAACATGACCACCCATGCTTATCGGCATGGTACTTGTTGATTATGATCTTAAATTAACAGCGAGTGGGGTAAAAATATATAAACAAACTTTTAAGGAGCAAGTTTAAGACCAAGAGGGTGTCCGTGAAGAAGATTGTCTGTAGAGCTACACAAAAAAACTGAATGTTGCGGTCTAGAGTGACATAATCAGGAATAGAAAGCAACGGAAACAAATTGTGCTTGCAGCACTGCGCCTGACAGGCTCAGGAGGCTGAAAGATATAAAACAACACACAGACAAACATATTGTTTGGGAAAGATATATATATGACATCAAAACATGATACAAACATTAAAAAAAATATCTTTTCATGGCGGTAAATGATTATCACTCGTCATGTTACTTTATTTGTATTTTCAAGTCTCCCCCCCCCCCCAATGATAGCAATATGGGGGGGGGGGGGGCTTTTAATACCCAATGTACTTTCCTTCTGTCTCTCATATACACGCAACACATGCTTTAGTTGGTGTTTGTTCATTTACAGATAGAGCACGGGCCTGCCAGATTTAGAAAGAAACCATGTTTATTGTGGAGTGGTTTTCGTCTATGCTAAACTTTTTAGGTAAGCATTTATTTCTGTTGATTTCTTTGTCTCTCTTTGATTTTGCGTACATAAACAGATGTGTTAAGGCTTAATGAAATTATTCAGAATGTGTGGAAGTTAGAGCTCTTCAATTGCTTATTTGTTTGTGGTTGACTTCTTTTGATGGGTTGTGCTTTTACAGGAAAGTGTCCACCATTTCATCAGATTAGTTAACTTGTAAACTTATATACAGTGGTACCTCGGGTTACGAACTTAATTCGCTCCAGTACTCGGTTCGTAACCCTAAACGTTCGTAACCCGAAACATTGAAATCAATGAAATAAAGACAGTCTATTTCAAGATGAAAGAATCGTTCTTTTTTATTAACATCCGGTCTTTTACCTGACAAAACGCAAAGAATACGTGTACTTCACATATAAAGAGAAAGAAAACAACCAAATGAATTAAATGTAAAATAAAAAGAGATTTAGTCTATCTTTATTACCAAGAAAACGATCGTGGAAAATTTGTCACTTTCTTTGTTATTCTGAATCATTAGTTTCAGGAGTATCTTGTCGCTGTTTCTTGGCAGCTGACTTGGAATCTTTCTGCACCAAGAAACTATCAAGGGAAATTTGTCGCTTCCTTTGCCGCAGAATCTTTCTGAAGTGGGCCATCGTGTTATAATTCATCACATATATAGGGACATAGGGCTTGTTAGCAAGTTTGTTTTGATGATGGTTCACAATGACGTGTTTGACGTCTGCCCACTTGCTGCAAATTTCTTTAATCCTGGTAGTTGAATCAGTCACTGACTCCTCATCATTGGAGGACGACTGCTCCTCCTTTAATGTCTTTAGCTGTTCATTCTGAAGATTCACAAGCTCATCTGTAGTACTGTTTATACTGTACGCGATCATTTGTCTCCAATGTTACACCTTGCTCTCTCCTGCTCGCCTTCGTTCGTAACCCTAGGCACTGTTCGTTACCTGAGACATAAATTTTTCAAGCAAAGTTGTTGTTTGTAACCTGAGGCGTTCATAACCCAAGATATCACTGTATATATATATATATATATTATATATATATATATATATATATATATATATATATATATATATATATATATATATAACAGTTGAGGGGGGAAAATAGCGAGAACAGGAACTAGTCACTTCATCTCAAAGAGCTGTTAACAGTGATGCGGTTAATGTGTTTGTACATAATTCATTGAAATATTCTTACATGTTTAATACAAGGATTCAGCAGAAAAGCAGGGAAACTAATACTACTTGGTTTAGATAATGCTGGAAAAACAACACTTTTAGGAGTTCTCAAAGAAGGACACATTATCCAGCCAGTGCCTACCCTTCATCCGAGTAAGTCAAGCATACAAGGTACATGCATGATCTCAAGATTGGAGTGGCCATATACTGACAGAGACTAGCATGCCCCTGTTTGTCAACATTGTAGTTTTAGGAAGGATTAATGTCTCCTAAATATACAGTCTCTCTTTCTAGACAAATATGTTTGTGATTTCTAAAACTACCGGTTAGAAAGTAATTATCTGCACATGTAAAGATGTTAAATTGCAACCTTCTGTCTCTAAGAGTGGTTAGGAGAGAAAAAGTTAGTTTCATTTATTGGCTGTTTGTGGATTATTAGGCAATGTAACATCAGTAGTTTGCCATTGCTATTTGAATGGCTGACGCCTCATACTATTGAAATCAGTGCAAAGCGGTCTGCTTCCAAATCGCCGGCAGCTGATTTCGAACCCTTGACTCAATATATCACAGGTGGAAACGAGTTTCACTAACCCCTAAGGCGCACCAACTAGGAGAGAAAGCACCAGAAAAATATAAAATATACAGATTACAGATGATAACTGAAGCAGAGATACTGAGATAAATCATATAGTTAATCACTCCAAACAACTTGAACAAGCATTCCTGTGGCATGGTGTTCTTGACACCTTTGGTCTGTAGATCACTTGATGAAAGGAAACAGTTATCATGTAAAGAGGACAATGACATTTATGTAAACACCCAGAGGACAAGGTGAATTATAGGGTTAAAAATGTGGGCTGCTAATTTACCTTAGAGCTTCACATAATGTATTTTTATATGAACATAAACTTCCACAATAAGCAGTTGCTGGAATAGCACAGCACAGTTGTCAAGAACAGGTTATTACAAAATGTTGTGGGTTATTCCATCAATATATACATTGCAATGAAATACACAAGCAAGTTAGAAAATCAGATTGTTCTTTGCTTACTTGTGTTCGTTGGCTTGAGCTCCAACGTGAAGTCCTGTATGTCGGATGAAGGCATCCTGTTGTCTAACATCAGTGTGACCTGAGGTTTGCGTGAGTATCCGTTGTCCCATGTCTGGCTTATTGGTGTGCAGACTGGTGGTTCCTCGCCGTCCAGGCAGACACTCTCCGACTTCAGAGGAATTGGCGATCCTACTGACTTTAGCCAGGACCCCGAAGGGACCTGTTGCCCAGGGCGCGCGACGAGGATGCGTCAATAGGTCTTGGCCAGTATATAACCCGGCCCTGGTGCCTTGGAAACACCTCTGAGTCCCAAAGATTGTTCTGTAAGCAAGAATGTTCATATCCCAGTAATTATTATGTGGACATATAATTATGTGTGGAAGTTCTGTAAGCATTTCAGCTAACACCAGTGAGCTGCACTAATCATGATATTGGGCATGCATGTTTGAGACATGCTTGGGAAATGGCTAAATAAGTTCATTAATCATTTCTGAAAACTTACCCAAGGAACACTTCATTTACTTCGACATTATTAGTGGCTTTTTTAAATAGAAATAATATTTAACAAGTTGAGAATGGAAACAGGTTTTGCTAGTTGTCTCTTTGACCAGTTAGGAAGTAGGCTGTTAGTGAAGGTGCTGGTAAACGAAATGTGTGAGCTGTTGGTTTTGATTAGGAAGATGGCTTGATGCCGGCTCCGTGGTGAAGGGGTTATGGACGCAGTTCGTAATCCCGCATGCCCGCGTTTGAAACACAGCTGCTGGCGATTTGGCATCAGAATAGATTGGTTTGAATTTAAAAGGAAGACATTTCCATTAAAGCAGAACTGAAATAGTTCATCTGACCAGGATTGTAATGTTGTTTAATGGCCATGTAAGAACAAATGTCTCGAAGCAATTTTCTGCTAGGGGTCTGTGATGTGGTAGGGTCATCACATTTTGTAGGCCTAGATGCACCGGGGAATAGGGGGCCATTCTTGACTCCACTTGGTGAGGTGATGAATGCCGGGGTCGAAACCTGGCCTTACTTCACTCATGACATTGTCAATGCAGCTCCCCATCAAGTTGGCTAGCGAGCCCGCTACAATGGCCATGTAATATTCCAGAATTGTTTTGTAACCTTATCCTTAGACGTGCTGTGTATGTGTGTGCTCTTCAGGTTTGTGGAAGAAGTCTGGTAAATTAGTGTTCCTTGGGCTAGACAATGCTGGCAAAACAACACTTCTCCACAGATTGAAAGATGACAGGATGGCCCAGCATGTACCAACCCTTCACCCAAGTAAGTCATTCCCCGCACACTAATCACTGTACACATTGTTGCCGGTCAGCACCTGAAACCTGTTGGTTTCAGGGGGATCATAAACTTGACTTGTGTACACTTTTTTGTGTCTTTCTTGTGTTTAAATCGAGAAGTACTGAATAAGTACAGTATTTTCAAGGATTAACAAATGTTAATGGCTAATGATGGCATTCTTGTAAATCATAGAAGGTTGTATCTTATACATTGGGCACATTTTGGATTCTTAAAATATTTTAACTTGCTAAAAATGTATATATAAATAATATATATTTTTGATAGTTAGCTTTACAACTTTCATTCATATAAGAATTCTTTCCGTCTGTCTGACTCTTTCTCTCTGTTCTTTCCCCCCCCCCCCCCCCCACTTTTTTTTCCTTCTTAAAATTGTCTTCCCATCTTCCTTCATCATTTCATTACCTCTTCCTAAACCTCTCTCCAACTGCGATTTACATTTGAAAATTTTGTCAATTTTTTTTAAATTTAGGAGAATAAACTATTCTGATAGTAATTAGTCTGCACCATGTGCAGAAAATTAACCAGGGTTTTTATTTAACCAGAAATCTGGCAAATACAGTTGTGGGGAATGACTTGTCTGTTGCTGATAAATGTTGATTTCCTGCATGTCCTATTGGAACCATTAACAAGGCATGCCACGGGATGTTTATGTATCAAGTGTGCTGAATCAGTAACGGAATCATGCACTTCTCAGCTTTGCTAACATTTCTGCTAGTCTTTATCAGGAACAACTGTTTTTCTGCAGTGAAAATGTTAGTAATATGAAATCCTTGTGTTATTTACATAAGTTAAAATATGGCAATTGGTAGGGCAGTTAGGATAGAAATCTGTTACAACTAGAGACATAGGTTCTGTGGTGTCAGTATGGGCAGGTGAGCTCAGTCCTCAAGTCCTCTAGACACCAGCAGTGGTGAACAAAGACAGTGATTGTATTTTCTGTTTAGGTTAGAGATTTGGTACACCTTATCGTGATAGATCTTCTAAGTGAAACATACATCAAGATAGATTATTTATAGACAAAGATTACAAATCTATTGTATATAAGAATAGAGTCACAGATAAATGAATACAGAATAATTGCACTTTGTTTTTGACAGCATCCGAAGAGCTGTCCATGGGAGGCATGAAGTTTACAACGTTTGATCTTGGAGGTCACCGGCAAGGTAAGTCGGTTGTGTGCATGTTGTATAGCTTGATATCAGGCTGTAGTGCATGTGAGAGCGAGAGTGAGCGAATGAGCATATGTGTGTGATTACTATATTTGAAAAGTGGGTGCCTACATACACTCTTTGTTTGTTTGTTTACATTTTCTGCTTGTTTGACCAGTAGATACCACATTATGATCATTATTATGATACGGCATTATTAGAAATGATGTTGAAACCATTCTGAAATATAACCTTTACTGGGTTCATTCTGCTGCTATTCAACACTGTGCTCATTTCTGTCAGTCTTCCTGTTTGAGTATAATGGTTATTGACTTCACTAATTCTTTCTTTCCCATCCTTCGCCTTAATGTCGCTAAATGGCATGTTTTATTTAGTCATGTATAAAGTATACTTCTAGTCCTAGCAGATGCATGAAAGGATTGTTGTGAATTCAGACCAGTTAACTCTATGAACTCTAGCCATCAATCCTGTGGAGCTCCCATTCTTCTCAGCTTCTAAGTAACAAACTCACTGAACTGACACATGAGGAAATGTAATGTGACACAAAGTCAAGGACTGTTTGACACACTTTCAGGCATACTGAGTATATCATAACATGTACGGGATCCTTTGTCACGCATGTTGTGTGTTAGGTATATGGTGCTATTCCCATATTTTTAAACCCATCAGCACCTGATGAGTCACACATGACCACCGTGCAGACAGACATGTATGCTAGCCACTGAACAACCACGACTCCCCCACACAACTCAATGCTCATCTTTAATTATAGTATCTTAAACTGATTTGCCCCCTCTGCCGTGCGTCCACCTTGACGAGGTAGAGGGGCTTGAGCGTTCCAATGACCCCAAGAGCTATGCCGACGGTAGCACAGCTACTGGTAGGGTCACCCATGTCGGACAGGTCAAGGGAGAGGGACCAGACGAAGCGACGTACAAACCTGCTGCCTTGTAGGTAGACTGGGGACAGTCAAAAGGCTAGGGAAAGCATCCCGAACAAATGCTTGTCGAAATCGGATGTACTGAGCCACAGGCTTGACAAAGAAGTGCAACGTAACTTTATCATTTCATGATGCCACAGATGAAAATTAATCGTTATGGTGCTGATCCCGTGAAGTCCCATCAGGCGGTGATAGTGCCGGGCCCCCTGCCTCGAGGGGGTCCACCCATGACTACTGGTGGTCACCTTCCCCTGTGCTGTGGAGTCAAGGCACAGAGGAGTAGGTTAAGAGCTATTGACCAAACACCCCGGACACTCAACATACTACAATGGAATGCAGAAGGAGTTTATAACAAGAAAGCCTCCCTAACACAGCGTCTTCATAAAGATAGAATAGATGTGGCATGCATTCAAGAGACACACCTCAACGCCAATCGCACATTTTCAGTCGAGGGATATCAGGCCACACGTTTCGACCGCGAAGGACACAAAGGAGGAGTTGTAATACTTACACGAAATACAATACCTTGCAGCAAAGTATCTGTGATCTCTGACAACCAAACGGAAATTATAGGTGTTGATATAATGATAAAGGACGTGAAAATAAGAATTTACAATCTGTATAGCCCGGCAGATAAGGATCTTACACTCTCAAACATGGAAATAACTGACACAAATTGCATTGTTGTCGGAGACTTTAATAGCCGTTCAGAAAGATGGGGATACCCAGATACTGACAAAAGAGGAGATGAAGTGGAGGACTGGGAAATAGACTCAAATCTCCATCTACTCAACAAAGCGGATGACACACCGAGCTTCTACTCCAGAAGATGGATTACCACTTCTACTCCAGACTTAGCTTTCTGCACAGGAGACATCCTCCACAAAATCGATCGCCATGTGCTTGACCAATTAGCAGGTAGTGACCACAGACCAATCAAGCTTGTAATAAATATGGAGTATGTTCCACAGGAGCAAAAGCCTTTGCCCCGTTGGAATTACAAACGAGCAGATTGGGACAGATTTGCCATACTAACAGACAAATATTGTGAAAACATAAATACACGATATGGCAACATGAAGCAAATGGTGGAAAGTCTAAACAGAGCAATAATACAGGCGGCCACTGAGTCTATTCCAAGAGGAGCGAGGAAAAATTACAAACCATACTGGACTGAAGAACTACAAATTTTGGAGGACAAAGTTGAAGATGCTAGGAAGACCGCAGAGAGAGAACAAACAACTGAAGCGAACATCTCTCTCAAAGCCATCTCAGCAAAATATAAAAGAACAGTAAATCAAACAACAAGAGATTGTTGGAGGAAAAAAACAGAAAACTTGAATTTTGACAGGGATGGAAACAAACTATGGAAACTAGTGAAAGCCATGAACAATGAAGGACCTAGAAACAAACAAATAACAATTAAACAAGGAAATGCCTTGCTTACAGGAAAAAAGGCTGCAAATGCACTAATGGAACACTATGCCAGTGCAAACCACATTGATATTACAGCCGAGCAGAAGAAAGCAATCAAAGATAAAACAGATACATCATAGATATACAGAGACAGCAGCAGAATATATGATGGCAAATCTAACAATGGAAGAAATGGAACAGGCAATGAATACCCTAAAAAAGAAGACATCACCAGGAAAGGATGGAATCACAAATGAAATGCTAATAGGACTAGGCACTAAGGCAAAAAAGAAACTACTAGCAGTCCTAAATTACAGCTGGAAGAGGGGAATAGTCCCACAGGCATGGAAGGAAGCTATACTAATACCAGTCCCAAAGAAAGGAAAAGACCTGGAAGAACCAAATGGCTATCGACCTATCAGTCTTCTTAGCTGTGTAGGAAAATTAATGGAACGCATTATCAATGGCAGGCTAACATGGCATCTGGAAGAAAACCAACTCTTAACACCTCACCAAGCAGGATTCAGAAAGTACAGATCCACTGAAGATCAAATAACCTATATAGCTCAGGAAATAGAGGATGCCTTCCAAGAGAAAAAGCACACACTAGCGGTCTGGATAGATTTAGAAAAAGCATTTGATAAAGTATGGAAGGAAGGACTGAAAGTAAAACTGCAAAAAATGCATGTTTGTGGGAAAATGTACAAATGGATCAGCCACTACCTTGAGAACAGAACTGCCAGGACAAAAGTACAAGGACAAACCAGCAAAATGATGCTATTGGAGCAAGGTGTCCCCCAAGGAGGAGTTCTTTCACCAACATTATTCCTAGCATATATAAACGACATCACGGAAAATTTTCCAGCCAGAGTACACACATCATCCTTTGCAGATGACCTAGCCATATGGACATCTGAAGAATATATTAGTACAGCTAACAGCAGAATACAGCAAGCCCTATTAGCGCTAGAGGACTGGTCAAAATCATGGCTAGTGAAGATAAGTGAGGAGAAAACAACATGCACAGTGTTCTCCCTCTCAACTAAAACTCAGCAACCTAAGCTGGTATTGAATGGAAAAATAATGCGCCATGAAGAAAATCCAAACTATCTAGGAGTCACCTTTGATCGTCGCCTGACATGGAAGACACAGGTTGAGAAAAATCGAACAAGAGCAAGGCAAAGAATGGCAATCATGAAAAAGCTTGCTGGTACAACGTGGGGAGCAGATGAGAAAGTTCTCAAGAAGTTATATACTGGACGGGTGAGGCCAGTACTGGAATATGGCATTGCAGCTTGGGCAACAGCAGCTAAGTCAAACTTTAACAAAATAAGTAGAGTCCAAAATCAAGGAATGAGAATCATAACTGGAAGCCTGAAGACAACGCCTATTAATGAATTAGAAAAGATCACTTGTTTACAACCAATGCAGGATAGAAGAGATAGCAGAGCCCAGCAACAAGCTGAAAAATTTAGAAGATTGACAGACCACCCTATGTATAAAAGGCTTAGTGGTTTTGGAAAGGGAAGACTGAAGCGTAGCAACTTTGTAGAAACTGCAAAACGAAAGATTAGGGCAGATCCCATACTTAACATATCAACAGTCAAACCCATTTACAATGCAGACAAGTTCCCAGCTTGGAGACAGCAGCAACTGCCTGAGATGATAGAAAACATTCCTGGTATTGAGAAAAAGAACACTCAGCATGAAACCGAAAGAAGAGAAATAACCCTAAACTACATAAAAGAACATTACCCAAGCAGCAATTGGACCCATGCATATACAGATGGATCAGCCAAAAATTCAGTAGAGAATGGAGGAGGAGGAATTCTCCTAAATTTAAAAAATGGAGTGAAAAAAACACATTCAGTGGCAACTGGAAAGTTCTCAAGTAACTTCAAAGCGGAGGTAGAGGCTCTGAAAACTGCAGCAGAAATGCTCTTGATGGAGGAAAATAAAGAGACGCAAATAGCTATCTTCACAGATGCAAAGTCAGCTGTCTCAATACTGAAGAGCAAAAACAGCACAGAACTAGCTGACCTAAGAGCAGCACTCCATGGTCTATGCCAGAAATCCAAAAAAGTTATAATACAGTGGATCCCATCACATTGCAGTATACCTGGAAATGAAGAGGCTGACAGACTGGCAAAAGAGAGCGGACGACTACCACAGCCTGACATAGACATAACCTATAATGAGGCAAAGAGGTTGATAAAAAGCACTTATAGAACCAAATGGGAATCAGAGCATCCAGGCCACCAGAAGGATGATGCATATTACAAACTCGACCGAAGAGAACAAGTAGCAATCTTCAGACTCCGCACAGGACATAACAGGCTGAAATACCACTTGTTCAACAAACTAAAGATAGGAGATACAGATGAATGTAATTGTGGAACTGGTAAAATGACAGCTAAACATTTGCTGCAAGAGTGCCCAATATATGCAGAACAGAGAAAGATATTTTGGCCCACACCTGCTTCATTCGAGGACAAGCTCTATGGAGATATCAACAAGCTCAAGTCGACTGCAGCTTACTTTAACTGTATTCAGGTTAACATTTAAATGTACATGAAGAAGTATTTAGACTGCCACACTTCATACCACAGGCATGTCGGTTACACAAGCCTCCCAGAGGCATGAAATGGAATATTGCTTGGATAGCAAATCCATTATGTGGAAAGTCCGAATCGAAAGCTCACTGTGTGGGCTTCATAAAAGGTGGAAAAAGTGTCCTAGTGGCACAAAATGGAATATTGCTTGGATAGCAAATCCATTACGTGGAAAGTCCGAATCGAAAGCTCACTGTGTGGATGTCATCTGCACACTGCATTCTTCTGGCTTCTGGAAGAACAGCCTATGGTGAACGGAAGGCCCAATATACGGAAGTGAGGCTAAGCAGCCATGTGCAGGACGTGACGATTCCTTGGGTGAGCCCAGTACCAGAGCGCTGTGTGTTGGCTCTGCAATTATGGAAGCCTCCTTGGATGGCGGGGAATGCCCATGGTCTGCCCCTGCCTTCCCTTGAGGGCCGACCAGGATGCCTTTGGCTGTTCTATATGGACCAGCTGGGATGGGAGATAACATCACAACAGTGAGAGTCTAACGTCCTAAGAAACCCCCCGGGAAGGTTAACCCGGTCAACAAATGCCCGCAGAAGTCGGATGTGTCGGCCTAACGGCGCAAGAACGCAGCTCTGCTGTAAACAGGCACAACGCAATCACGTCCGAAAACAAAACTCCGGATGAACGAAGAAGAAGAAGAAGAAACTGATTTGCCTGATCATACCCTATATTTCTTCTTATTATACCAGACATCCTTTCATCTTAAGGCACACAAAACTTTCACAATATTGACACAAAAGTTTAGTCTTCACTCTGCTCTTTGTGGGTCATGGTTGGAAAATCTTCAACATGTTTGTCTAATGCCTACATATACACACAAATATTATTGTCATTAGCTTGTGGTGACACCTAAAGATAATGTAAGCAGATTTTATTCATACACACCTTCCAGTTATAGTGTTCTATAAATATTGTCTGCTGTATATGTAAGCTTGAATACATATGCAGGGGATCAAACTACACAATGAAAATGTACTTGAAATAAAAATGTTCCCTTCCATGTTCCTGTACTGTAGACTGCTCCATGAAGGGCTAGGAGAAACACAAGTGATTAAAGCAGAATCATATCAATCACTACACAAATAGTTATCAGATTCAGTTTAAATCTCATCAGATAAATGAGTCTAGGTCTTCTTCTTCTTCGTTCATCCGGAGTTTTTTTTTCGGACGTGATTGCGTTGTGCCTGTCCACAGCAGAGCTGCGTTCTTGCGCCGTTAGGCCGACACATCCGACTTCTGCGGGCATTTGTTGACCGGGTTAACCTTCCCGGGGGTTTCTTAGGACGTTTGGCTCTCACTGTTGTGGTGTTATCCCCCATCCCAGCTGGCCCATATAGAACAGCCAAAGATATCCTGGTCAGCCCTCAAAGGAAGGCAGGGGCAGACCATGGGCATTCCCCGCCATCCAAGGAGGCTTCCATACTTGCAGAGCCAACACACAGCGCTCTGGTACTGGGCTCACCCAAGGAATCGTCACGTCCTGCACATGGCTGCTTAGCCTCACTTCCGTATATTGGGCCTTCCATTCACCATAGGCTGTTCTTCCGGAAACCAGAAGTATGCAGTCTGCAGATGACATCCACACAATGAGCTTTCGATTCGGACTTTCCACATAATGGATTTGCTATCCAAGCAATATTCCATTTCGTGCCACTAGGACACTTTTTCCACCTTTTATGAAGCCCACACAGTGTGCTTTCGATTCGGACTTTCCACATAATGGATTTGCTATCCAAGCAATATTCCATTTCGTGCCACTGGGACACTTTTTCCACCTTTTATGAAGCCCACACAGTGAGCTTTTGGTTCGGACTTTCCACGTAATGGATTTGCTATCCAAGCAATATTCCATTTCATGCCTCTGGGGCGCTTTTGTAACCGACATACCTGTGGTATGAAGTGCGGCAGTCTAAATACTTCTTCATGCACCTTTAAATGTCAACCTGAATGTAGTTCAAGTAAGCTGCAGTCAACTTGAGCTTGTTGATATCTCCATAGAGCTTGTCCTCAAATGAAGCAGGTGTGGGCCAAAATATCTTTCTCTGTTCTGCATATATTGGGCACTCCTGCAGCAAATGTTTAGCTGTCATTTTACCAGTTCCACAATTGCATTCATCGGTATCTCCTATCTTTAGTTTATTGAACAAGTGGTATTTCAGCCTGTTATGTCCTGTGCGGAGTCTGAAGATTGCTACTTGTTCTCTTCGGTCGAGTTTGTAATATGCATCATCCTTCTGGTGACCTGGATGCTCTGATTCCCATTTGGTTCTATAAGTGCTTTTTATCAACCTCTTTGCCTCGTTATAGGTTATGTCTATGTCAGGCTGTGGTAGTCGTCCGCCCTCTTTTGCCAGTCTGTCAGCCTCTTCATTTCCAGGTATACTGCAATGTGATGGTATCCACTGTATTACAACTTTTTTGGATTTCTGGCATAGACCATGGAGTGCTGCTCTTAGGTCAGCTATTTCTGTGCTGTAATTGCTCTTCAGTATTGAGACAGCTGACTTTGCATCTGTAAAGATAGCTATTTGCTTCTCTTTATTTTCCTCCATCAAGAGCATTTCTGCTGCAGTTTTCAGAGCCTCTACCTCCGCTTTGAAGTTACTTGAAAACTTTCCAGTTGCCACTGAATGTGTTTTTTTCACTCCATTTTTTAAATTTAGGAGAATTCCTCCTCCTCCATTCTCTACTGAATTTTTGGCTGATCCATCTGTATATGCATGGGTCCAATTGCTGCTTGGGTAATGTTCTTTTATGTAGTTTAGGGTTATTTCTCTTCTTTCGGTTTCATGCTGAGTGTTCTTTTTCTCAATACCAGGAATGTTTTCTATCATCTCAGGCAGTAGCTGCTGTCTCCAAGCTGGGAACTTGTCTGCATTGTAAATGGGTTTGACTGTTGATATGTTAAGTATGGGATCTGCCCTAATCTTTCGTTTTGCAGTTTCTACAAAGTTGCTACGCTTCAGTCTTCCCTTTCCAAAACCACTAAACCTTTTATACATAGGGTGGTCTGTCAATCTTCTAAATTTTTCAGCTTGTTGCTGGGCTCTGCTATCTCTTCTATCCTGCATTGGTTGTAAACAAGTGATCTTTTCTAGTTCATTAATAGGCGTTGTCTTCAGGCTTCCAGTTATGATTCGCATTCCTTGATTTTGGACTCTGCTTATTTTGTTAAAGTTTGACTTAGCTGCTGTTGCCCAAGCTGCAATGCCATATTCCAGTACTGGCCTCACCCGTCCAGTATATAACTTCTTGAGAACTTTCTCATCTGCTCCCCACATTGTACCAGCAAGCTTTTTCATGATTGCCATTCTTTGCCTTGCTCTTGTTCGATTTTTCTCAACCTGTGTCTTCCATGTCAGGCGACGATCAAAGGTGACTCCTAGATAGTTTGGATTTTCTTCATGGCGCAATATTTTTCCATTCAATACCAGCTTAGGTTGCTGAGTTTTAGTTGAGAGGGAGAATACTGTGCATGTTGTTTTCTCCTCACTTATCTTCACTAGCCATGATTTTGACCAGTCCTCTAGCGCTAATAGGGCTTGCTGTATTCTGCTGTTAGCTGTACTAATATATTCTTCAGATGTCCATATGGCTAGGTCATCTGCAAAGGATGATGTGTGTACTCTGGCTGGAAAATTTTCCGTGATGTCGTTTATATATGCTAGGAATAATGTTGGTGAAAGAACTCCTCCTTGGGGGACACCTTGCTCCAACAGCATCATTTTGCTGGTTTGTCCTTGTACTTTTGTCCTGGCAGTTCTGTTCTCAAGGTAGTGGCTGATCCATTTGTACATTTTCCCACAAACATGCATTTTTTGCAGTTTTACTTTCAGTCCTTCCTTCCATACTTTATCAAATGCTTTTTCTAAATCTATCCAGACCGCTAGTGTGTGCTTTTTCTCTTGGAAGGCATTCTCTATTTCCTGAGCTATATAGGTTATTTGATCTTCAGTGGATCTGTACTTTCTGAATCCTGCTTGGTGTGGTGTTAAGAGTTGGTTTTCTTCCAGATGCCATATTAGCCTGCCATTGATAATGCGTTCCATTAATTTTCCTACACAGCTAAGAAGACTGATAGGTCGATAGCCATTTGGTTCTTCCAGGTCTTTTCCTTTCTTTGGGACTGGTATTAGTATAGCTTCCTTCCATGCCTGTGGGACTATTCCCCTCTTCCAGCTGTAATTTAGGACTGCTAGTAGTTTCTTTTTTGCCTTAGTGCCTAGTCCTATTAGCATTTCATTTGTGATTCCATCCTTTCCTGGTGATGTCTTCTTTTTTAGGGTATTCATTGCCTGTTCCATTTCTTCCATTGTTAGATTTGCCATCATATATTCTGCTGCTGTCTCTGTATATCTATGATGTATCTGTTTATCTTTGATTGCTTTCTTCTGTTCGGCTGTAATATCAATGTGGTTTGCACTGGCATAGTGTTCCATTAGTGCATTTGCAGCCTTTTTTCCTGTAAGCAAGGCATTTCCTTGTTTAATTGTTATTTGTTTGTTTCTAGGTCCTTCGTTGTTCATGGCCTTCACTAGTTTCCATAGTTTGTTTCCATCCCTGTCAAAATTCAGGTTTTCTGTTTTTTTCCTCCAACAATCTCTTGTTGTTTGATTTACTGTTCTTTTATATTTTGCTGAGATGGCTTTGAGAGAGATGTTCGCTTCAGTTGTTTGTTCTCTCTCTGCGGTCTTCCTAGCATCTTCAACTTTGTCCTCCAAAATTTGTAGTTCCTCAGTCCAGTATGGTTTGTAATTTTTCCTCGCTCCTCTTGGAATAGACTCAGTGGCCGCCTAGGTCTAATTTGTTATCTTCCAAGTCATTGAGTACATGATCAACAGCTTGTCTCACTGTAAGCCTTTAGAAGGGCCATTTCTGGATGTTCAGCACATACTTTCTCCATGAAGACACACGTTTCATACAAGCACCATCATACACACCTTCCCACAAGCTACTTGTACTTCTGAGCTTATTATTCTCATTTTTATGTGCCTCTTCAACCCGATAAACTGGTACATTGGAGCTAAACCATTATTTCGTGGTCAAAGGGTTAAAAGAGAGTTAGGCAATGTATCAGCTGATCATTTCAACATTTACATTGTGCCATTACTTCATTAATTTATTTTTTTCATATTGTTGTCACATGTCATTTTTTCTTAAACCTTTTATGTTACTTGCCTTATAAATAAGTCATATAAGTTATAAATTAATCTTGTGTGCCAAAAGCACCCTAAGTTGTCTACTGCTAATTATATTGTTATGCTAGTTTGTTTTAATAATTATATAAATTCCTTTTTGAATTTGGTGAAGTAGAATGGCTATAAAATGGCAGTAATAGTAATAGATTTCTAGGAAACTGAATGTGCAGAGGGCAAGGTCATGGTAATTGGAGTTACTGCCATAGAGTTGCGAAGTATCAAACATCTTAGGAGTTGGGCTCAGAGAATAAAATATAAATATTTTGAGATATCCAAATGACAGATTTAATAGCAGTCAGAAAGAAGTCTGCAAACTATTCTAGACAAGTTGGTGAAGATTGAGGTGAGGGAATAATCTGTTACTTCATCGTGTGACATGAAAAACAGAAGTCACTAGGGCAACAGTCTGCTTCTGGAAAGTTCTGTATGCATGCAAATGTTGGACAATAAGCATGAAATGATAAATGAGCTAATGGCAATGAAGGTGTGGCTTTTGAGAATGTTGAGGGTTTGACAACTGCAAGTGTTACAAGATAGCTTACCAAAACCATAAAAAAGATGGATGCTAATTGGAAAGTCATGATCATCAATGTCAGCTCTGGACCTGGCACCTGAAGAAATTGAAGAATCTTCATCGAGATGTATATAAATGTGTGTGCATAATTATTTCTTTCTTTAACATCTGTTTTAAAACCATGGTTCACCATAATGAATGCAATCATTGTAGATAATATGTTGCAATTTACAAACAATATATGTGGTAAAGAACCTCTGTTAAGATTGCACTGGAATGATAAAGATTAGTATGCATTAATGCAGTAGTGTTAATGTGTGTATTCTTGTTTAATTCTTTTATAATTCCTTAATAATTTGTCCTACATTTCATTAAAAAATGGCTGCTTTGTTTTCAGCACGAAGGGTTTGGAAGGATTATTTTCCTGCTGTGGATGGGATAGTCTTTCTCGTTGATTGTCACGACAGAGCCAGATTTGTTGAGGCAAAGGCTGAATTAGATGTAAGTGAGCTGTTTGTTGCCTTCTGCACTGAAATATTACTTTTGAAATTAATTCAAATATAGCATGAAGTTCTGCATTTTTTGGGGGACAACTTTCCAGAAAGTTGTCTTTGGGACATTTCATTCAGAGTTTGATCTGTTGTTTCATTTGCCTGTCTAAACTGCTAAGTTTGAACTCTGCTGTCATCCAGTGTTCCATCAAACACCCAGTTTGGAAGACATTGATATACACTGTGGTTAAAACTTGCTGTGCTCAAGTGTATTTTGTAATGCATATTTATAAAAGACTCTCTCACACACCTATACCAACCGGCACTTGATGGATGAGGTGGTCTATACCACTCCGACCAGCTCTACTTCCCAGGACTTGATAGATGAGGTGGTCTATATCACTCCAACAACCTCTACTTCACTTGATAGATGAGGTGGTCTATACCACTCCGACCAGCTCTACTTCACCTGATAGATGAGGTGGTCTATACCACTCCGACCAGCTCTACTTCACCTGATAGATGAGGTGGTCTATACCACTCCGACCAGCTCTACTTCACCTGATAGATGAGATGGTCTATCCCACTCCAACCACCTCTACTTCACCTGATAGATGAGATGGTCTATCCCACTCCAACCACCTCTACTTCACCTGATAGATGAGGTGGTCTATACCACTCCGACCACCTCTACTTCACCTGATAGATGAGGTGGTCTATACCACTCCAACCACCTCTACTTCACTTGATAGATGAGGTGGTCTATACCACTCCAACCACCTCTACTTCACCTGATAGATGAGGTGGTCTATACCACTCCAACCACCTCTACTTCACCTGATAGATGAGGTGGTCTATACCACTCCAACCACCTCTACTTCACCTGATAGATGAGGTGGTCTATACCACTCCAACCACCTCTACTTCACCTGATAGATGAGGTGGTCTATACCACTCCAACCACCTCTACTTCACTTGATAGATGAGGTGGTCTATACCACTCCAACCACCTCTACTTCACCTGATAGATGAGGTGGTCTATACCACTCCAACCACCTCTACTTCACTTGATAGATGAGGTGGTCTATACCACTCTGACCACCTCTACTTCACTTGATAGATGAGATGGTCTATACCACTCCGACCAGCTCTACTTCCCAGGACTTGATGGATGAGGTAGTCTATACCACTCCTACCACCTCTACTTCACTTGATAGATGAGATGGTCTATACCACTCCGACCAGCTCTACTTCCCAGGACTTGATGGATGAGGTAGTCTATACCACTCCTACCACCTCTACTTCACCTGATAGATGAGGTGGTCTATACCACTCCGACCAGCTCTACTTCACCTGATAGATGAGGTAGTCTATACCACTCCAACCACCTCTACTTCACTTGATAGATGAGATGGTCTATACCACTCCTACCACCTCTACTTCACCTGATAGATGAGATGGTCTATACCACTCCAACCACCTCTACTTCACCTGATAGATGAGATGGTCTATACCACTCTGACCACCTCTACTTCACTTGATAGATGAGGTGGTCTATACCACTCCGACCGCCTCTACTTCACCTGATAGATGAGGTGGTCTATACCACTCTGACCAGCTCTACTTCACTTGATAGATGAGGTGGTCTATACCACTCTGACCAGCTCTACTTCATTTGATAGATGAGGTGGTCTATACCACTCTGACCAGCTCTACTTCACTTGATAGATGAGGTGGTCTATACCACTCCAACCACCTCTACTTCACTTGATAGATGAGGTGGTCTATCCCACTCCAACCACCTCTACTTCACTTGATAGATGAGGTGGTCTATACCACTCCAACCACCTCTACTTCACTTGATAGATGAGGTGGTCTATACCACTCCGACCAGCTCTACTTCACTTGATAGATGAGGTGGTCTATATCACTCCAACCACCTCTACTTCACTTGATAGATGAGGTGGTCTATACCACTCCAACCACCTCTACTTCACTTGATAGATGAGGTGGTCTATACCACTCCGACCAGCTCTACTTCACTTGATGAGGTGGTCTATATCACTCCAACCACCTCTACTTCACTTGATAGATGAGGTGGTCTATACCACTCCGACCAGCTCTACTTCACTTGATAGATGAGGTGGTCTATACCACTCCAACCACCTCTACTTCACTTGATAGATGAGGTGGTCTATCCCACTCCAACCACCTCTACTTCACTTGATAGATGAGGTGGTCTATACCACTCCGACCAGCTCTACTTCACTTGATAGATGAGGTGGTCTATACCACTCCAACCACCTCTACTTCACCTGATAGATGAGGTGGTCTATATCACTCCAACCACCTCTACTTCACTTGATAGATGAGGTGGTCTATACCACTCCAACCACCTCTACTTCACTTGATAGATGAGGTGGTCTATATCACTCCAACCACCTCTACTTCACTTGATAGATGAGGTGGTCTATACCACTCCAACCACCTCTACTTCACTTGATAGATGAGGTGGTCTATACCACTCCAACCACCTCTACTTCACTTGATAGATGAGGTGGTCTATCCCACTCCAACCAGCTCTACTTCACTTGATAGATGAGGTGGTCTATCCCACTCCGACCAGCTCTACTTCACTTGATAGATGAGGTGGTCTATCCCACTCCGACCAGCACTACTTCACTTGATAGATGAGGTGGTCTATCCCACTCCGACCAGCACTACTTCACTTGATAGATGAGGTGGTCTATCCCACTCCGACCAGCTCTACTTCACTTGATAGATGAGGTGGTCTATCCCACTCCGACCAGCTCTACTTCACTTGATAGATGAGGTGGTCTATCCCACTCCGACCAGCTCTACTTCATTTGATAGATGAGGTGGTCTATCCCACTCCGACCAGCACTACTTCACTTGATAGATGAGGTGGTCTATCCCACTCCGACCAGCTCTACTTCACTTGATAGATGAGGTGGTCTATCCCACTCCAACCAGCTCTACTTCACTTGATAGATGAGGTGGTCTATCTCACTCCGACCAGCTCTACTTCACTTGATAGATGAGGTGGTCTATCCCACTCCGACCAGCACTACTTCACTTGATAGATGAGGTGGTCTATCCCACTCCGACCAGCTCTACTTCACTTGATAGATGAGGTGGTCTATCCCACTCCGACCAGCACTACTTCACTTGATAGATGAGGTGGTCTATCCCACTCCGACCAGCTCTACTTCACTTGATAGATGAGGTGGTCTATCCCACTCCGACCACCTCTACTTCCCAGGACTTGATAGATGAGGTGGTCTATCCCACTCCGACCAGCTCTACTTCACCTGATAGATGAGGTAGTCTATACCACTCCGACCAGCTCTACTTTCCCGGACATTCTCCGGTCTCCATGTTAGGCTGGACTGACCTGGAGGGCCAGGTCAGTTTGTAAAAATCTGCCTCACTGGGGATTCAACAACATGATCAGCATGTTAGCTACTGTGCATCTGCAACACCCATGTATTGTTGCATATCCTTCACAGGACGTAGCAGTCAACTCCAGCATAGTTTGGCTGTTCATAATTCCTGGGCAAGTTTACTTTCAGTAGTTTGCCCTTGATTTCTGAACTACCGCCACTTACACCATTTTATGGAAACCTACGCACAGTGATCTGCTTCCAAATCGCTTGCAGCTGTGTTTTGAGCGCGGTATGTGGGATTATGAGTTGCATTTGTAATCCCTGTGCCACAGAGCCAGCCGTGTATTGTAGCTAAAGCTAATTATATTACTTCCAACTGAAACAACCATGTCTTGACTAGTATGTTCACCTTTCCAAACTTTCATTTAGGAGCCATGTATTATGCATGTGACCATAGTGGCAGGGTAGTTACTGCACTAGTTTACCAACACAGTGGTCCTGGTTCAATCCTCAGTAGTGTCTGGATGTTTCCAAACAATTATGGCTCTAGGGTCAAACCAACTTTGGAAAACGGGCACTGAATAATGTTCAGAATTTTGTGGGAATTAAATTTGACATGAAAGGGAGCAGGTCACTTCACCTTTATTTGCCGTAACATATAGTATATATGAAGGCTGGCATAGCACTGATATCCCTGTTGTAGTCATGGGATTACCTTTACCTTTCATCACATAGCACTGATATCCCTGTTGTAGTCATGGGATTACCTTTACCTTTCATCACATAGCACTGATATCCCTGTTGTAGTCATGGGATTACCATTACCTTTCATCACATAGCACTGATATCCCTGTTGTTGTCATGGGATTACCATTACCTTTCATCACAAAGTCATCATGTTTATGCTTCTTTCCTCTCTACCAATCTTCTCAGAGTTTACTGACAGACGAGCAGGTTGCCAATGCACCCATGTTGATTTTGGGCAATAAAATTGACATCCCAGGTGCTGCAAGTGAAGATGAGATACGACACTGTTTCGGGCTACACAACTTGACTACTGGGAAAGTGAGTGTTAAGTAACGCAATTGTTTCGTTGTGTTCTAGGGCCCATTGACTACAAGTGTCTATAGTCACGTCAGATAGTATCATATAGGGCAGTTGTAACATTTGCCTCTCTTCATTTCATATGTAGTCATCTCTTGTGCAGTGCTTCACATCTAGTTCAGATTTATCACCTTAACATTCACATTTAAACTATTATTTGTTGCCTTGTCATCTGCATTCTTTGTGATAATCTGCAGATAACAGCTTCATCCAAAATTAACCTAAATATTAATGATACCTTGCTGTTTAAAAATAAATACTATTTTTGTTTCTGCTTTTCATTTATCAGAAGTTATGTTTTCTTCCTATTTTGCGGCATCATTGTTTAGGTCATTGCAGTTTCAATAATTTCTTCTCTATTGAAGTTTTCCAGGACCTGCCTTTGATACTCTCTTATAGTGCATACGCTTTCTACATCTGTTTTGGTTGCTAGGTGTCATAGCCAATAGTCAGTTGGGAGATTCTCATAGCTTTAGCTATAGTTAGCTGGGGTCAGTATGAACCTTCTGTGCTGCATTGTAATTTTTAGTATAGTTAATTGTTTTATTGTACTCTAATGTATATTTGTCTGTTGCATTGTATAGGTTTGACAGTATAGTACACACATTTATTGTGTTTTATAGTAGAATAGGTTGTACATTAAAGTGTGTATGTTTATTGGATTGTGCAGTTTATTTTACATATGTTTGTCATACTGCACAATATAGTTGTTCTATTGTACACTATAGTTGGGTTGTATAGTATATATATGTATATTTCTGTTTGTTGTGTTTTACGGTATGGTACACCTTGTTGAGTTGTGCAGTACACAGGGCTGGCCATAAGTATGAACGAGTAACAGGAGAAAGTTGAAACTAGGTACATTCAAGGTTTCTCATATTTGCACTGAAGTGAAAGTACACATTAGTTTATTCTATGGGTTCTGCCATTATGGTGCATGGCACAGTGTGCCCTATTCATTGGAACTGCCATGCCATTAATTTGTCAAAACAATGGAGAAATCAGAGGTCAGGGTTGTAATACAATTCTTGATTATCAAAAACAATACTTTAATGGCCACAGTGACAGTAAATGAGACTTGGGTTCACCATTACAGCCCCCAATCCAAACTGTCCAGCATGCAGTGGGAAAATCCCAGGTTTCCCAATATCTGTCCAGCCTAGAGCACAGACATCTGCAGGAAATGTGATGCTGTTTTCTGGCATGCCAAAGGTGTCCCATTAAAAGATTATCTTTATGCTTAACAAAGAGCACTTTGCAGATCTTCCCAAACTGAAAAAAGGCTGACCAGAAAACGAGGGATAGCATGTAAAATCATTAATTCATTAATTACTTCAAAACAACACACCCTATCACAAAGTGCAGCTGGCAGCCAAGGATTTGAATATTGAGATTCTTCCACACCCATCCTATTCTCAGATTTGGCTCCATCAGACTTTTCTTAAATCTTTAGGAGAAAAAAAAAAACAGCTCAAAGAAAATCATTTTTGTCAAAGTAAACATCATATTGGCATGTGGTAGATGATGTTACTTGAAAAATAGGACAAGCAGAGATGGTATAAGTGTGTCAATTCAAGTGGTGGCTATGTTGAAAGGAATCAACTCTGTAGAGATGTTTGGTCCACCTTTTGTTTACCTGTAATACAGTATAGTACAACTAACTGCTTGTTGTGTATACTCACTTAAATGAGGAATGAAACCCTATACAGGCAATATTTGATCTCATATTTGGCTGCACGGGGCAGTTGGTATGGAGAATATAACAGTCCACATCCTTGAACTCGGTCATTGAAAAATCCTCTTAAATGAAAATGGAATCTTAAGTTGTATGCAGGAACTACTAAACAAATAGTTGTATGAGTCTATAAGCAATATAATGTTTAGGGTACTTTTTAGCAAACTTAACAATCAGAACAGTTTGGCTTTAGACAAAATAAATCAGTACCTTAGAGAAAATCTACATCAAATTACTAAACAAAAGACAAATGTTACATTGCACAACATATGCCATAGCTTCATCTTCTTAAAAACCATTGATTGAAACTAACTTTATTTTCTGTTCATCTCAGCCATCAGTTCTTCTGCTCTTCATTCCACTTTTCGGTTCTTCTGTTCTTCATCCCACTTTTCATTTCTTCTGTTTTTAAATTCAGCCATTAGTTCCTCTGTTCTTTATCTCACTTTTTAATTCTACTGTTCTACATCTTATCAATCAGTTTTTCATGTCACTTTTCAATTCTTCTGTTCTTCACCTCATTTTCTAGTTATTTGTCTTCACCAAGTTACCCTTGAATGACTTTTTCCTTGACCGTCTGGTATTTTCTAAGGGCAAGGTCAGACCAATCCTTATACATGCCTCATTATTCACATCTACTTGGCTGCATCCAATAACCATTTACTACCGTAATTCTTTACAGCATTGTACTTTGTTATATGTTTCTTAATATGTTGCATATAATTCTCATTTGGGGTTTCAGTTGATTTCTATATATCGAAACAGTTTGAGGAGTCACATATATTTTGTGTGTAGGTTATTTCTTGCTCTGTGGCAAAAGGGTTACGGACGCAGTTTGTAAACACACATACCCGCGTTCAAAACACAGCTGGCGATTTGGCAGCAGACCGCCTTGCATTGGTTTTTTACAAAATGGTATGGGTGCTGGTCGTTCAAAAAACTACTGAACGTACACATGCCAAGAGATCACAACAGCAAAACATGCTGGGGTTGGCTGCTACGTTCTGTAAAGGATAATGCAACTAACTTTTAAAAAAAAAGTTATTTCTGCTCAGATTTTTGTCAAAGTTGACAATATTAGAAATATTTTATTTAGGCTACAAATAGACATGATAGATAATTTCTGACCGTGTATGATGAAGTTTTCATGTTTCTGTGATGATTCAGGGGTCAGTGTCCAGAAGTGAGCTGCCTGGAAGACCCATGGAGCTGTTTATGTGCAGTGTTCTCAAACGACAGGGCTACGGAGAGGGCTTCCGCTGGCTAGCACAGTATATCAACTAAGAGAAGATAGAGGACTCATGAGGACAATTTCAGTAACACATGATACAGGGACAAAAGGTGCGAGTGTCATATACAGAATGAAAGGCCTGATGTATAGATGAGAGTTCACATTTGTACATGTTATTCTTTTCTTATGAGAGTAGGGTGTGGACACTGGGTTGTGGGTGGATCTTAGTTGATGTATTTGTTTTTCTTTTGCATGATCTGTGTATGCAGAGTAAATTTGCATTATGTATGTGGTAGACCTAATGTACAGACACGTCCTGTTGCTTGCTGTCTCCTCCCCCTCAGACTGTTCACCATTGTTATAATGGAAATGTTACATTGATTTTAGCATAGTGTGGTCAGCCCTTTACACTCTGGGTAGATTTTTATTGCAGGTTTGGTTAGAATGAGTCATTCTGCCTTGTGTTTTGAAGCTGCACGGTGTGTGTTGTGGCTAATCTATCTCAACATGCAAGTTTTGCTTCTAGTATCTCAGTATGTGAGTCTGGACCCAGGTGTTTCATGTAAATGTTTGCCCAAGTATCTGAAGATATTGAGTCAGTTCAAGCACTTCGACATGTAAGTCTTGTTTCAAGATTCAGGTATCTCAACACGTGAGTCTTGATTCAAGTATCTCAACATGTGTCTTGTTTCAAGTATCTCAATACGTGAGTCTTTGATTCAGGTATCTCAACATGTGTCTTGTTTCAAGTATCTCAACACGTGAGTCTTGATTCAGATATATCAACATGTGAGTTTTGGTTCTGGTGTCTCAGCGTGTAAATCTTTGATCAAGTATCAGAATATGTGTTACAGTTTGAGCACTTGATCATGTGAGTCTTGGTTCAAGTAGCTTAGCGTGTGATCAGTTATCACTGTTTGCAGGTCAAATACTTTTGTTCAGTGAGCATGCATGTAACAAGCTGGTTTCCATGCTGTGCATTACTTGCGTGGATAGTTTTTTACATAACTTATGTCTTTGTTATTAAGCTGCCAACAAAACCCAAGAGCGCTAAATTAAATGACAAGTTGTTACTGAATAGAACATATTCTTCAGCTGTTTATTTTGGTGCGTATTTGTGCAGTGCTGTTCTGGTTGCATGATGACATGAGCTGAATTATTGATGAGACTCAGCACAGATGGGTCTTCCTGATTCCTGAGAATAAGTTTCCCTGATGCCAAGCAAGCCCGTAAAAGGAAGATGTACGATGTTCACCAAATCTGTTGTATGTGTCTGGGGAGGTCAAGATAATGTATTTGAAGGTGCGCCTAGAACAAATATCTGCAACATTTTGGGACATGTGGTAGGTGATTTAGTTCAGACTTCCAGCTGGTGTCATGTGAAATATTCATCTTTCTGTATGTTTTATTAGATCACATTTGTTTCTTCCTGACTGAAAAATGTAATAGCACATATTGAGTTCATGTTTGTACCAGTGAGTGAGTAGATTACCCTGGGTGTTCCCAATATAGCTGGCCTGGTGATTTCACAAGAGAAAATTAACTGCAGCTGGTCACGCAGTTTACACTGAAAATACTCAGTATTTAGACTAGTGTAGTTGCCATCCACTGGATTGGAAATTGTATCATTGGTTTGAATGACAGCTAAGATAGGCTGGTGAAGTGTTGATACAGGCATGAGAATATGACCGTGAATCATGTACAGTAGTTGTACAAGTGATTCATCATGGAATATGGTTCTTGGTGATTAAAGAGTCAGCCATACATCAAGGTTTGGATCTTATATAGAGGAAGGTGGCTGAGATTAATGAATATACATGGCTTTTCAGGGGTTGCAAAAATAATTGTTTTAAAATGAAAAAGACCATTGATAGCCAAATAGGATGTCACTTTTTGTTGTCACTGATGACATATTACATAAACAATCTGTAAATAAACAGTACAGAAAAAATGATGTAATATCAACTTCTTGGCAATTGTATTTTGAAAGTTGACCATTCATATGTTTCAAAATATAAATAAATCAATAGTAATGGAGTACTAGTGTTGTCCTATTATTTTTCTTGTAGTGTTGATGTCCTCTCTGGGTGTCTGTAAAAACTATCACTGGAAGTGTTTGTTCTGTTTTACATTGTCTTTGCTGTATGAAAATGGTTAATTATGAAGAATTCAACACAGATGTAAACAACTTAGGATATTTGCATTGGAAACCACGCACGATAGAGAAAAATAATGCACTAAATTAAGGTACAGATCAAGAGACATTAGGATGGGGACATTCTTGTTTTAACTGGCTAAGTAATTGCTTTGAGGCACCCATGTGTTAGCTTTCTGTCATTGTTGTGTACACATTTTTGTTTACTTTAATGCACATATTATTTATTCTATATTTCTGTCCTGTAGTACTTCTTCGAATATACTGAGAGGTAACCACAAGGGTAGGCTGTTTCACATGGTCTAACAGATGTATTGATGGGTGTTTCTGTCTTCTTGTGTAAAGCTGTGACCAACAGGAACATAATACATTATTTAAACTGATTTTTGGACATATTGAAGAAAAATAAAGTCCAATGGGAGTATTTATGCTATATTTAGGTAGGTTTTAGCAGTTGATGTGAATAGATACCTGGATTTGAAAATTACCACAAAATGTAATACAACCTTAACTGTAACTCTTGATATTTCTGAGAAATCATCATAGACAATTTACTTCCTACATGATAAAATCACTTTCTAAACAATAAAGATGAATGATGATGCTTTCAGAATGTTGAAACTGATTGGTGATGCATGTGGTAAGCAGTCAATGTATTACTTGGTTAAGCCAATGAAATTGTTTGATTTTGTAAGGAGTAGATGCTCCACATGTAATGAGATAGGAGATGACTAAACCTGTGATCAGACATTTCAACATTATTTTACCCCGAACATGTAATCCTAACATATTGTGCACTGCTCACCTTTCATGTTTGGTTTTTCAGAATGACTTGTCAAAGCTTCATTGCAAATGTCTTCCTCAGTTTGTGTGTCCTGTCAATCTTTACTCCATTCTTCTGTGCAATCAATTGTTTATGTTTTACCCCTTTATAGTTTCACATTTGCTGTGCACTACCATTTACCTTTCTAGTAACTATAGAAAATGTACTGTTTCAAATGGAAATTCATGTGTACCATGAAATATTTTTCATTGTGTCATATATATATATATATATATATATATATATATATATATATATATATATATATATATATATATATATATATATACTGGTTTGTGGTAACAGCAATATGAACCTCTTACGCACACACATACACCCAGCCACGCAAGTTTGACTTTGTGGTATTTGAACTCTGTTGGTTTTGAGACAAGATGTAGTACAGTGATAACATTTGACTCCTGTATGATGACTATGCCTGTGAGTGAAGCATGACCAAGCCAGGCCTAGTCCCACCCAGCCGGCCTATACGTGCTGTGCTGGGTCATGACCTGGCCACATCCCAGCATGCTTCTCTGCAGACATGGAACTCCAGTAAACCCTGTGGCTTCTGCGCTGAGAGATAGACAGGAGAGTCCTACCACACAATCCCGGTGGAGATGGTACTGGATCAAAAGAAGTTTCTAGACAACCTTATTTATGCAATTCTCCTTAGGACTCAGTCATTCTGAACACCATTGATCCGGTCTTGAGAGTTTAGGCTCTGTAGCCCACAGAATTCACACCCAACCAACCATACAATGACACAGTAGTTAATGAAGTCCTGCAGTGGACAGTAACATCAATGGCAGCTAGGAATATTACAGAGAAAATGGTCAGTGCTAGAAGATTAAGGCATTTTACTGTATAATTAGGGTGTCTTGTCTGCTATTTAATGTATATTATTTTCTGTTCTACTATTTATTGTAAACTGTATTCTCATGTTTAAGCAGAAACAAGCACACCTGTAGTTTCAGTAACAGCAGATTTATTTTTGTACAGAAGCAACCATTTTTATATGTTCTAGAATTCATTGTTTGTCAGTTAATAAAACAGAGTTGACATAACTAGAATCATGGAGAAGTTGTCTTCTTTGTTGACTGTCAGAGCATTCAGGAAGGGACTTCAGTGTTAGAATACAGTTTTCTTTGTTGACTGTCTGAGCATGCAGGAAGGGACTTCAGTGTTAGAACACGGGTTTAGAAAGTTGGTTTTAAGTTTGTCAAGAAGAACACTGGAGGAGTGAACATATGAATGAAGTATGAGAGGAAAGTCAGTCAGTTACTAACTGATATGGGGAACTGAAAATGTAGTTAATATAGTTTCTAAAGGTTTATTGGGGCAGCTTTATGATGAGCTTAGACAGCTATTGCAAGGTATCACATACGCCCAGGCTTACTGGCTAGAGAAATACTCCCCCTTCACTAGAGCACCAAATCAGACAGCTCAATTAACTCAGGAGAAGATTTAACAATAAAAGTGGCAAATTCTTCAATATACACCTGACATATCCCAAAACGGTTTTCATCTATTTGGTGCTAAAGTATCAGCATGGAGATCAAAATTTTGTGGATGATGCAGAGGTTGAAGATGAGGTGTGAATGTGGCCGATGCAACAAAGCACATACTTCTATGCTGCAAATTTTGAAGCACTGATACAAAAGTGGGATAAATGTGTCAATGTAGGTGGAGATTTATTCTGAGAAATACAGGGGAAGTGTAAGTGCATTCATAAATGGTGTTCAAGTTTGCATGCCATTACAAAAATATCCATTTATAACTTGCTGACTTACCCTTGCATGCACACATTTCATGTTCAGCTTATTCGGAGAGTGTTAATAGGTTTTGAAGCTAAAATATGTTTACCAGGTAAATTTGTGGCACCCACTGTGCAGTTATCTTTAATATATTAATGCTAGACGTCGTGGTCTCATTCATACTTTGATAATTCGAAAATGAACCAACACACAGACAAGCAATTTAAGCAGTGACATTTAGAGAATGGTGATTGCAGTTTTTAGTACTTCCTGTAGAAGTCTCTTCTGTTTTCTCAGGCCTCTGAACTGGCAACACTACTGCTAGCATGGCTGGTTCTCATTGTTGCCTTTCCTGGAGGTGCCTAGTGTCTAGATGCACACTAACATCATAAGGCACACTACACCAACCTCAGAACACAATCTTAGACCAACCTCATCTGCACACAATCTTACATCAACCTCAGAACACAATCTTAGACCAACCTCATCTGCACACAATCTTACATCAACCTCAGAACACAATCTTAGACCAACCTCATCTGCACACAATCTTACATCAACCTCAGAACACAATCTTAGACCAACCTCATCTGCACACAATCTTACATCAACCTCAGAACACAATCTTAGACCAACCTCATCTGCACACAATCTTACATCAACCTCAGAACACAATCTTATATCAACCTCCACTTACAACCTTCCACCAACCTCCAAATACAATCTTACATCAACCTCTGAATGCAGTCTTACATCAACATCTGAACACAATCTTACACCAACCTCCAAATACAATCTTACACCAACCTCCAAACACAATCTTACATGAACCTCCAAACACAATCTTACATCAACCTCAGAACACAACCTGACTTTAACCTCAGAACACAATCTTAATATTTTAGCATTAGCATCTTGTTGTCCTTGAACCTTGCTTTCTTGCAGGTATTCCTGTTATAAACATCCATTATAATCATCACAACTTGAAGATCCTCAGAAGCATGAGTCTGTTATCTCCATTAGTTCCACTCAGTAGCAGAACACAAGTGCTAATGCAGTGAAGGTATTAGGTGGCTCTCTGTTCTCCACATTATGGTTGTCTGCCTCATCAGTTATACAGATTGTAATATTAATTATCTCCATTGGAGAAACCCAGCATGTGATTTCTGGCCATGAAAGAGACATGCAGTTATATCTTACATGTATTGTTTGTTTCTCTGTGTTGTGTATTCTTGGGTTTATTACTGGTTGTAAGGAATATAGTCACTTCAACTGTACTTGTATTCACAGACTTTGCTGTCTGTTTTTATACCAACCAGTTTTTGTATTAACCACCACATTTTCTAGTTATTGCTGCAACTTGCTTTGTTTACACACATTTAACCATGAACCTCTGCTGTCCCACTTGTTACTGCAACTCTTTTCATCATGAGCTGTTAAAACTGTATCATAACAATACAGGAAGAGTTTTACTACATACTTGAAGTAGTCAGCACTTTGATTGTCATCAGCAGAATCATCAGTAAGCAAATGCAGTGTCTACAGTTATGAAGTGAGGATTGACTCTAGCAACGTTTCCATTTCTTCTTTTCCATACCCATTTATCAGACTTACTTTGAAATGATTGTAGCCAGTTTGCCCAAACTAATATGGCAACAATCTGTCACCCCCACCACTTTATCTTTAGTTGATAATGACTTTTTATAAAAATAAAATATGAATAGTTATTTTGGTAGCAACTAATTTCATGAAAAATATCACTGGTTGCTCATTTGTCATGCCATGTCTTTTCATGTTATTTTGTCTGAAGAGTAGTTCTTAACATGTCAGTGTCACTATAAATCTAGCTGTGCTACTGCCCATAAACTTCTTGGGAAATCAATGTGATTGTTTCCCCTAGCCTTCCACACCTACACAGGAAAGTTACATGTTATCAATGTTCTGTTATGGGTTATCAGCATTCAGTGGCCTGTCCTGTGCAGCATGTCACTCCTGTAAGAGTCATTCGAAAAGGTCTCCCCATAATAAGCCATTTGTCTGGCCTCTGATGCTGTCTAGAAGCTGTTTGTCTCACTTCTAATGCTGTATTGTGTAAATTATCTATCTCCTTTATGGTCTTCCTCCTCTCCCCAGTACACCATTATGGGTGGCTGTTCTAAAAGTTTGCCAAGGCAGCAGGCCAGTTAGGGCCGACAGCTGACTACTTCCAACTGCTGAGATATTGTTCATGTCCACAGTGTGCACAAGGGACCTCCTATTTTAATAGTTCATCTGAGAAAACCTGGCATCTGATGCACTACCCCAGCATCAGTGGGAGTATAACTTACTTGGGTTGCTAATGTTGTACCATCTGATGCACTACCCCAGGATATGTGGGAGTATAACTTGCTTGGGTTGCTGATGTTGTACCATCTGATGCACTACCCCAGGATATGTGGGAGTATAACTTGCTTGGGTTGCTAATGTTGTACCATCTGATGCACTACCCCAGGATATGTGGGAGTATAACTTGCTTGGGTTGCTGATGTTGTACCATCTGATGCACTAACCCAGGATCAGTGGGAGTATAACTTGCTTGGGTTGCTAATGTTGTACCATCTGATGCACTACCCCAGGATATGTGGGAGTATAACTTGCTTGGGTTGCTGATGTTGTACCATCTGATGCACTACCCCAGGATATGTGGGAGTATAACTTGCTTGGGTTGCTGATGTTGTACCATCTGATGCACTAACCCAGGATCAGTGGGAGTATAACTTGCTTGGGTTTCTAATGTTGTACCATCTGATGCACTACCCCAGGATATGTGGGAGTATAACTTGCTTGGGTTGCTAATATTGTACCATCTGATGCACTACCCCAGGATATGTGGGAGTATAACTTGCTTGGGTTGCTGATGTTGTACCATCTGATGCACTACCCCAGGATATGTGGGAGTATAACTTGCTTGGGTTGCTAATGTTGTACCATCTGATGCACTACCCCAGGATCAGTGGGAGTATAACTTGCTTGGGTTGCTAATGTTGTACCATCTGATGCACTACCCCAGGATGATATGTGGGAGTATAACTTGCTTGGGTTGCTGATGTTGTACCATCTGATGCACTACCCCATGATATGTGGGAGTATAACTTGCTTGGGTTGCTGATGTTGTACCAGTTGTTCATCTGGACTCACATGGCACCTGTCCAGATGGACACTGTACTTCGGAAACCCCCCCCCCCCCCCCCCAATTGCAAATATCTAGTAAGTATGTACATGACCCTGTACCATACCTGGAGGTTATTGGTATATGGTGACAGCCCTGTATTTTCTAGAACAAGTGGACACTTGCTATTTTCTAGAACAAGTGGACACTTGCTGGATATCAATATCATTGGGGTCCTTTAATTCTCAAGACATTTCCTGGTAGCCATTTTAGTTATTAGTTTTAAACCATTAGTTTTTTTAGCCATTAGTTTTAAAATATATCCTGGCCTTGTTAGGATTTGAACACATGATCTTAAGGTAGGCATGCTAATCATAACACTACTGTGACTCCAGTTGTTAATATGTTAGAGTTAGTTGCATATCCATTACAGGACGTCACAGTCATGTTTTGCTGTTGTGATTTCTTGGCAATTTTACGATCAGTAGTTAGTAGTACCGGTCTCTGTGGCTGAGGGCTTGTTTTTTCGAAAATAGGTATAAGAGCCGGTCGTTCAGAAAGCAATGGCAAACTACTGAACGTAAAATTTGCCCAGGAATCACGAACAGCGAAAATGCTGGGGTTGACTGCTACGTCCTGTGAAGGACATGCAACTTAATTTTTTTTTTTTTAGTTAGTAATGAATATAGCTATATAAAATCCAGTTTCCACAAAAGAATTTGTTGTGACTTCTCAACTCTTCAGATGGAATTTCAGTTTGGTATTGACTGACATTTATGAAGTTCATTTCAGCTTTTTGAAGATTTTGGCCAGTTATTTCTGCCATGAAAGGTTACGTATGTATAATAGTTAATGTATAAATTTTGCCTTTCATTACCAAAGTTAATTAAACCGAGATATTAGGAGAATATATTGTTTGTTTATTGTGTCATTTTCTATTTGCTGATAGTAGTAGTAGTAGTTCTCAGATTCCATCTTCACAGCAACGGGTCGCTCTAAAATTACTCCATGCCAGCGAAAAACCACACAAAATGCTAATCATTGTCCCATGTGGAAACAGTGGTTTGAACAATCCAAATTGCAGATCACTAACAAAAGGCTGTTCTTCACTTGAATGTCTAGTTTATTGTCAAGGAGATAGTTGTCTAACAAACACAGCCTGCACATGCATTATTACATAAGGCAACAGACCGGAATACTGGAAAGCCAGCCATCCGCCATTTTCTGAAATTGAATATCACCACAGTCACTGCTGACAACTAAAAACATTTGGAATGGAATTTTCAGCTCACATTGTTGCACCAAGTGCCCAACTCAGTAGCTGGCGATGAAACTGTGTCCTCTAGGTCCATCAGGTTCCTGTGTAAATATACCCTAAATACTCTGTGCGTTGGTTTATTTACTGACCATCGGTACGTGAATAAGATCGTTTAGTCTTGCATTACCTACATTATAGATCACCATATGACAAGTGCCATGATAGTTGCAAAATGTTAAGTTAAATGTATGACCCCATTTTCATGCCATATGTGATATTATGGTGCAATAATACATATATATGGTACAATAAGTACAGGACAATTAAAGGACCCCGCGTACACACCTTGAGGAGTATTGGGTGTGTGGTGCTAGCCCCATATTTGTATAGATCACTGAACACTTAAAGGATCATGCCAATATCACATTGACCGCCTTACTTCTCCATACATTTCCTGCTATCAGTTTAGGTTTAGGATGGGTCGACCTGAAGCCCGAGCCATTTTTACAAACCTGCCTTGGAGCAAATTAAAACCCATGGCCGCTGCCAGGCAAAGGTGTCAGCCACAGCGTTACCGTGGCTCCAGCACAGTGTTGCCATCTCCTTTTGATGAAAAAGCACCAAAATCGAACCAAAAAAGCACAAAAAATGTTTGGAAAGCACCAAAAAAACAAACAAAAGCACCAACTGTTTTTATTACAAATGTAAAAAGGTAGCACATTATAATTTATTATTATCACTTCATATTACAATCCGCCAAATCCCAATCAGAACTACTCTCGAGCCAAAAAAGCACTAAATTGCAATATTTTTTGGGAAAGCACTAAAACAAGCACTGGCGGTATTCATTGAAAATGTTATAAAGTAGCACATTATAATTTATTATTATCACTGAATAGCACAGATATATAGAATGAAGTTTATTCCAGATCTGCCAAACCCCAGTCAGATAGCCCCTCTTCAGTTTCTGTAGCTATTTCCTGCTGTGTTTGCTCCTGCGGTGATGAGATGATGATGATGATTGAAAGAAACGTGTATATGCCTCCCGTGATCCAATTTTTTGTAGAATATCCTTTGGTAGTGTAAAATCATGACAGCATTTGCCATATCTGTTCATTCCATATCTAATAAATTCAAACTCTTGATTCACAGTCTGTTCCGCAATTTTCATTTTATAACTCCCATCTGATTGAAAATACGCTCCAAGTCCGCATTAGAATGAGGTCAAATGAGCACAGTTAAAGCTAAATCTGTAAGATCTTGGAGAGGATGTTCACCGATGGCATCCCTGTATGAGGTTATTTCTGTCCACAGTCCAAGTGTATCAGAGATCTGTGTCCACTGCATATGATGAAGTTTTCTCCACTGGAAATCGATGCGGGTGAGAGTAGCTGCATCTTCTGCAAACATTTTAGCAAGATCCAATAGACAGGGCTTCATTGGCTGTAGACATTCACATCCACTAAGACATGACATGGACTGCAACACTCGAACGTTATCAGGCAAACGTAAACACAGCTGTGTCAACAGCTCTATTAAAAACTGTATGCACTTTCCAAGAATTTCTTTCTCATCAGGAAACTGGTAGCCTGCTATTTCATTCTCAAACTCATAACCTAGATTGGGATTAGGATCTAAATAATCTTTAATAGCATCACTTTCTGTTATTTATTTCCCAGGAATTATAATCTTTGAACTGTGAGTTGGACAAGATCGTTGAGTAGTTTTGTTGGAACCTGTATATCTGCTTCAAATTTCTTATTCACACTTTGAACTTCTCCGAGAATATGCTTGAGAAATATGAGATACACATAGTTTTTCATGTCGCGAAACATCGAATTGAGAAGTTCTGCTGTATAACAGCGCTCATTGAGTCTTGCTATATCAAAATGAGTTCTGAGCTCGACCCACTGCTGCAATATTCTGACAATGGCAGATTGAGGTGAGCTGAGTTGAGTCAAGAACCGACATCACTGCACTCAGGACATTCCCATATGTGCTCCGTCCCCTCGTTCAACAGCCAGCAAAGAGTCATACTACTAATCATTCCCACCGCCATCTGATTAAAAGTTCTCCTGGTCTTCCCTCTCAGTTTGGCAGATTGAATGGACATCCATCGTGTCTGGCTTAATGTCGTGAATTCGTTTAAAGTGTCGTCCCTGGAGTGAGGGGAGTCAACACCCACATTATATTTTACCCCTTATCCATATCCTGGAGAATCCACTAGCTTCCGTCCACCACACTCCTTCGGTTCATGGACACCTCTTTCTCTCTCTCTCTATCTGATCATGCCCCCCCCCCCTCTCATTCTTCCCCAACGCAACATACTCAACAACTCTTGCTTCTAAAAATTAATAACAATTAATTTATTAAAAGAAAAGTGTAACGTATGTGAGACGTGTATGCGAAGAAAATGTGTTTTGTATATTCTAGTTTAAATGTAGAAATCCGACCATAAAGCTCAGAATCAGAGTCCACTCATCATGGCAAGGATTACACGACATCACAAGAATCAGCACAATGGACCTCACCAAACGCTGCGTCTCTCCCGCCAGACAGTGTCCACCTCCAGGAGCTTTCATAACCACGAGGCCTGATCCTCACTCAACTATACAGTCTGGAACTGATACTATTGTTTTTCCTAAAAAAAAAACTGTTCCTAATAGTTTATAGAAACTGAGACCCCACAATTCCTGCACAGTGAAAAGCAGAACACTTTCCCATGAACATTACATTCTTCCTTCTTACGAAATGTTCTACAGTTTTCACTCTTAAAACAGTCATTGTACTTAGTCTCAAATAGATCTCTTAATTTCCCAGATAAAGTCCTAATGTTCTGATGTCCTTGTTAAGTGGAACAAACACTCTCCAATGTTTGGTTTCAGGTAGTGTGAAAATCAATCCCTACTGTTCGAGTAATAAGTCGAATGAACATCCATCACCACTTGTTTATTTACGAATGGTATGAAAACCAGAACCCATTACTATGTTGCTGGTCCACAGGTAGTGTAAAATATTCTCAATAATGTTCTCAATATTTATCCTGTGGGATACTTATACTGATCAGCTCCCCCGAGCAAATGTTTATCAACTTTTTCTAGCATAGGCCCAGTGAGAAAGTTGTTGGCCAATCTTCCTGCACAAAAAATATCCGGGATCGGAATTTTCAATGTTTCTGTGTTCTTCATTCCAACCAGAGGGAACCTGTAAAATATGTAACACAACTGGTGAGAGCCTCCCCGTCAGTGATCCTTATTAGATGAACGTGGGCCACCGGCCTCGCTCAGATAAATACAGTGAACCAAACTCTGTCAGGGATAGATGAGCTCATCACATAGGTCTTCATCAGGCCAAGACAAGAAAAAAAAAACCAATAAACAGAGTGCGGAACCCCCAGGGAGCACCGCACTGGAAGATCCCACTATTGGACAATTTCCCCATTTCCCAATTATCCCCCATTACTCAATTCTCAACTAGTAGAGCTTATCAACACTTCACTACTCTATTCTCAACTAACAGAGGTAATCATCACTTCACTACTCTATTCTCAACTAACAGAGCTAATCATCACACTCTAGATAGTTTCAACCATGTTACTGCCTAAATTAATTAGGCCTAATTATACAATAGGTTCTACCTTATACAACACCGCAGTTCTACTAAATCACATCTAAATTTGCCATGACAGGCACGTGTAAAATTAATCTAATTAATCCCGCACACGGTAGTTGTTATTAAAATCCACAACTGCAGTGACACAGCACGTCTACTCTAGTCAACGTTTTCTTCAACACTAACGTACACAAGTCTTGTTTATGTCACAAAGAGCCGGAAGTTCTAGTGAAGTCTTTGATGTCAACACATCAGATGATTCCAAGGGCAGATTATCCATTTCAGAATAAGTTCTTATCTCCCTTGTTTTTAATCAATGTCCCCAGTTATCTCCTCCTGTCCTGACAACCAAAACAAGCCCGCGTGTTACAACCACATGGTTATAATTTCCTGACTGGTGGGGAACTTTCAAAAGACGGTGTATTGATTGATCTCACCGACCCCCCTAGTAAACAACTGCAGCTGTTACTCTGACTGTCCTTGATATTTTTGACATCTGATTGTAAACTTGGAGTGATTTCACGACACTTAACTGAACAACCTTCAGCGTATGTTGTCCATCATTTATTGAAGCAAAAAGCTCCCTGTACTTTGCTTGACAAAGACGAGTGAGAAAACCAGTTATATGTTTCTCTAATCATAAACTCTATGTTCCTGGGCAGACAAGCAGCTGCAGCCTGTGACACTGCCAGCTGAAGGGAATGACCTACACACCTAACTAGTACCAGATGAGGAACTTCGGATTTTAATTTTGTATATACTCCATTGTTTATCATGACAGATGCATTGTCAGTGCCGAGTGCAACTAGTCTTTGCAACTCAAGTCCATTCTTGTTTACACAATCTTTTAACGCATTGCATATTGCCTGCTCGTTGCAGTCAATCACTTCATTTCCTGTTAATTCCTGGATTCAAACCATAAAATTGTGGTCCAGACAAATAGATTAATGCCACAAAATTAAGGTCCACACAAATGTCTTACCTGGTAGGACATACGAGTAATTGATACTGCTTTTAAAAAGCATGTCTTACTGGGTAAGACATTCGAGCGGAACGGGAAAATCGGGATGTCTTACCCAGCTGGACACACGAGTGGAAAAGGTTAAAGGGAGTTAAATTACTTGAATATTGCGCTGTAATGTACTAAGACTGTTTTACTCCATCGCTTTAGTTCAAATTCGGCTTTTTAGTGTTCCCAAAATGATTTTTAAAGTAATTTTCACCCACCCAAAAAAAAAGCACCCCAAAAAAATAAATAAATTGTGAAGCACAGCTTCGCCCGGCCGCGCTAAATGCAATATTTTGGCACTAAGTGACTTCAAAAAGCACAAAATTTAGTGCGAAAAGTGTCAAAATGGCAACACTACTCCAGCAGGATCTGGCACATAGTTTTAGGCCAGTTGGCACTCACGGGCTGATATGGTCAGCATAACCTTGGCCACGTTTAATTTCCAGAGAATTCTGGTGATCATTGTGACATGGCTACGTCAATTAGTGCGATATTGTAGCTCTTAGTTGCTCTACAGTAGAACTGTAAAGTATTTGACATACAATGCTTTCTTGCAGTCAGCCCGTTATTCCACATCAAGCGGCTCTCACCGCGGTGAGCAGTTATCTCCCATGTGACTAAAACACCGTCGGCTTAGTAACATGAGTTGGGTGGTGAAGACATGGCAAGTTGGTGGTGATGAATGAGTCAGTCAGCAGCCAGTAGTAATAGGAACATTCTCAAGTAACTTCAGAGCATAGATAGTGGCGTTGACAGCTGAAGCAGCTATGCTGTTGACATACACATAATGAGAAACACTCAGCTCTCTCTACAGACGCAAGGTCAGTTGTCTCAACACTGAAGAGCAGAAACAATGCAGAACTAGGAGACACAACAACATCACTCCCTGGATTTAGAAATCCACAAGGGTAGTAATAGAAATATTCCGTTACACTATTTCACTCCTATCACACCGCCCAGGCACCATCCAGTGAACGTCCGTAGTGCAATTTCCCTAGCTTTTCTCCAAGCCTGTGACCCATACAGTAGCGCTGACATGACACTGGAATTAACAATTCAAAGTTTGGTGCTGTTTTACTGCCTTTGACTTCCACACACTTCCTAGTGCTATGAATGCCCCTCTTGCCTTTTCTATTCTTATTTTATCTATTCCTTTACGCCCGTTCACATCGCTTCCCAAACAGATTTACGACTTCGCCTCTTGAAGCGGGGCTCCCCCAAGTGAGATCAGGTTGCTCTGTTTAGTCTCAACATCTGTCCTACCGCCATGAACTTCCAGTCCCAACTATTGCGACATCTCTCCAAGCGTGACCAGTCTATCCTGCATTTAACCACGCGTAAGAAAAGAATGATCAAATCAGCCAGAAAGCCACCAATACCTGCTCAAGATAACTATCACATTATGGACAGACTAGAACAAGTCATTATTCTGCGCCTCAGAACAGGACACAATAGATTACACATGTATACAAAATTCAAGATTGGTGAATCAGCCATGTGCACATCAGCAGAGCCCATACTCCACGACTGCCCAAATTACATGTCTAGGCAAACTAGACAGTGAAAGATAAACTCTATGGACCGCTGAGTGAACTAAAAAAAAGACAGTTAATTCACACAAGAGACAACATTGCAGTTGTAGACATATTTCCCGGGAAGGTTAACCCGGTCAACAAATGCCCGCAGAAGTCGGATGTGTCGGCCTAAGGGCGCAAGAACGCAGCTCTGCTGTAAACAGGCACAACGCAGTCACATCAATACAAAAAAATCCGGATGAACGCAGGAGAAGAAGAAGAAGACATATTTCAAGCGAACGAAAGAAGAAGAGGAAGACCACGCGTGTGTGACAGGAGTGTAATGTCGTCGGCCAAGTCCAAACCACATAGCCGCCCTTTCAGAATCCTTCGAAATACATTTACGGCGGTAGTCGATGTAGCTGATGTTCAAATTGTAGAAATGTAAACCTGTCGTCTGAACTGTCGTTCTGGAAGAAAAAGTATCTTAAATGATCTCAAACGGAAACTGAACTCGACAAACACATCTATTCGACTAGAAATGTCATCATCATCCAGTGACTTGCCGGCTGAATGTGCGATCATGCCTCTCCACAAATTACGATCTCCGACGGCATAGATCAATTCGTGTGTTGACGCCCTTCCGTGCCATGACTCAAAACTGTCAAGAATCTTCTCACGCTGTTTTCCACTTTCTCTCTTTCCGCAAATATTTTCGGTTGTGACGACATGTTGCATTCTTTGTTTTCTCATAACGTGGCCAAAAGAAACGACGACTGCCTCTTTCTGATGTTTGTGATAAGTTGTCTTTGCGACTCAGCTTCTCTTAAAACGTCCTGGCTGCTCATTTTGGCTGTCAAATTAATTTTCAGCATTCTTCTATAAAACCACATCTCCAAAGATTCTAGGGATTTTATTTCGCCTAGAAATGTCAGGGGACACAATGCCTATCTGTATGTGTTGATTAACAATTACACTGATAATTCACTATTTGTGCTACGGGCGAGGTAACATATAAACATCTATTTGCCTACGTCGCTGAAAGACGTATGTACTTAGTACGTATTCACATACATAAAGATATACAGACATGCACAGATACAGACAGATACACAGGCGTACA